>OZ024857.1:54015448-54082948 GCA_964017155.1 Oasisia sp. SBJ-2009
AATTAGAATTGACAGTAATGCTTTCGGCTCACACAGGGTTGGTTTTCAAGCTGGGCAGAAAGTTGTGGTCACTGCCAGGTCAGAGAAGGGCGACACTAGTAAATACACGATATAGATAGATTATAGTTAGACCTCACATAACATTCACCAATTTAGCATGATCGTAAACAAATCGACGTCGAATTGACCTAATTAGGTCGTGATGGAGAATCCCTGTATTTGTGGTGACTGTAGACACCCTTTTTCGCTTTAACTGTCGCCTTTGCTGTTCGTCTAGGAAATGACAAACCAGAGCAGAGCAGAGAAGAGCGACAATAGCAAATACACGATACATATCGCTTATAGTTAAACCTGACATACTCTTCTTCACCAATTTAGGATTCGCATAAACAAATCGACGTAGAATTGACCTAATTTGGTCGCCATGGGGAATCCCTGTATTTGTGCTGTCTGTAGACACCCTTTATCACTTTAGCTGTTGTCCTTGCCGTTCGTATAGCACATGATGAATATATGATGAATGTAAAGGATAACCAGTGTAAACATTAAAACTAATAAGTTGAGAGTGGGTCCCCGCGTGTCGAGAGCATCAACGAACTTGGGGAGAATCACGTAAATATTTCAACTAGCGTAAATTTACGCCAACTAAATACATGGCGCAGCCTAAATGCAACTATGGAGCAGACTCGTGACACGCAACTAGCGTAACGTTACGACGTGTTAGGCTATCGACGAGTTATCGCCCGCTACGATGTCGTAAGCAGGCTCTATGAAACAGACCCCGGTACTTACTTTGGTTCTGAGCTAGGAGCACCCGCGAGTTGAGTGTCCAGCCGTTGTCGCCGGCGTCGATGGCATTCTGCAGCGCTGTTTCCGCACACGACTGCGCCAAGTCAAAGTGTCGTTCTTCCAGGTGACAGTGCAAGACTTCGTAGTTGAGCCACGCCGCCTCCAAACCTTCCTTCGCACACGCCATACGCTGCTTGAAGCTAAACGAACGACAACGTAGGCATTGTGGGTAGCGCCGTGGCCCGGTTAATTGAAAGTTGGTTCCAATCAAAACATGGGTAATTTCGAATTTCGTTAATCCAAAGTTTCTCACAGTTATTCATTTAACCCATGAGCGATTGTCACCTGCGTAGTAACTGCAGCAAGGGTAATTACTTTTCAGAAACAAAATTGGATATTGAATACACATCGATATTATATATATATATATATATATATATATATATATATATATATATATATATATATAATATATATATATATATATATATATATATATATATATATATATATATATATATATATATATATATATGTGCATATACATATATATATATATATAATATATATGTATATATATGTATATATATGCATATATATATACATATATATATATATATATATATATATATATATATATAATATATATATATATATAATATATATATATATAATATATATATGTATATATATGCATATATATATATATACGCGCATAAATAACCGGATATACATGTCAATGGCCTCTGCATGTCGGCCCATCTTCGCTAGAGTCCGGCCGATGTTCTCCAGTGACCGATTTTCGGCTTCTTCGAACTGCCTGAAAACAAATCGATGGAACGTCATGTAATGTTACTTTACCTAATGTGTGTGTGTGTGTGTGTGTGTGTGTGTGTGTGTGTGTGTGTGTGTGTGTGTGTGTGTGTGTGTGTGTGTGTGTGTGGGCGTGCGTGCGTGTGTGTGTCTGTGTGTGTAGTATATATATATATATATATATATATATATAAATATAATATATATATATATTATATATATGTATGTGTGTGTTAGTTTGTTTGTTTGTTTGTTTGTTTGTTTGTTTTGGTGATAAGCCGCTTTGCCCCAATCCGGGTTCATAACAAACTTCAAATGAAATTGTTTCTTGATTTCCAAGTCAAATGTGTGATGCAACTCAAATAAAATATATTGTTATCATCCCAAAAGAGAAAATAAGACACCCGTAAAAAAAAAATGTATAGCCCCAAACACATTAAACACAGTTAAGAAGAGGGTTAACTACAGAAACAATACAGAAACAATAACATAAAATATAACATGTCTGACATCTGGACTGATGACAGCATCGACATATTTGCTCGAAATAGTACATTTGCAACTTCCGTTTTTACCGACCCGTCTTTTGCGACGTTGCCGTCCAGCGTGTAGTACTTCAAGGCGCGGTTGTAGTCTTTCATCTCGAAGTACGAGTTGCCAATGAGGCTGTACAACGTTCCCATCAACTCCGTCTTCCTAGGCAGGTCGCTCTCCGACGCCCTCTCCACCAGCCGCAGTGTGTCTCTCGCCTCCTGCAGACTGCTCCGGTGGCGGCCCTCGCACTCGGCTGCCGGGAGGAAGGAGACGCTCCGTACAAGGTGGGTGGAGATGATGACACGAACAACGAACTCACTCACACGCACACACGCACGCACGCACGCACGCACGCACGCACACGCTCACATACACTCACACACAGACACAGACACAGACACAGACACACACACACACACACACACACACACACACACACACACACACACACACACACACACACACACACACACACACACACACACACACACAATCACACACACACATACATACACACACGCACGCACGCACGCACACACACACACACTCATACACAGACACACAGACACAGCCACACAAACACATACACACACATACACACGCACGCTCACACACACTCATACACAGACACACACACGGACACAGCCACACACACACACACAGACACACACACACACACACACACACACACACACACACACACACACACACACACACACACAAACACACACACGCTCACACACTCATACACAGACACAGCCACAGTCACAGCCACACACACACATACACACACACACATGCATACATACACACATATACACACGCACGCACGCTCACACACACTTATACACTTACACACACACACGCGCGCGCACGCACGCACGCACGCTCACACCACACACACACACACGCGCACACACACACACGCGCGCACATACACACACACACACACACACACACACACACACACACACACACACACGCTTGGCCCAGTGACTCCCCTAATTATGTCACTATTTGCGCTACCGTTACTAAACATACATAATGATATAGGAAAACATTTGTGTACAGGATGTTTTAAATTTGTTTTGGACATACCTGCATGGTATTAACAATATTTGTACAATTAAAATTAATCATCTGATATTAAAGTATCCATTTTTTTTCGTACGAAGTTCACTCGACTCTTGTAATGTTCTTTCGCTTCCTGGACACTGACCTTCAAACATCAAATTTCAAAACAGTTGTGTTTTTTTAAGTGGTCAGATATTCTCCAGATGGCGCCACACGTTTCAGATACTCTAACGGCAATCCAGCGTTTGATTTGGTACGTTACTCCATGGGCTGCTGACCCTGCTGTGTGTTACTTTTAAACAAACTCCGCGTCTTATGTTCAACGTTTACCGTTCTCGATGCGAGCGAGTGCCGCGAGTACGCGCGTGGTGGTCGTGGAGGCTGAGGGGCCCCTGCCGCCGCCCGCCTGCCCGCTGTGCTGTCGCTGCTGCTGCCAGAACGTCATCCGCTCGCCGAGGTAGTCGAGCTCAGTGTCCGCCAGACGCCGCACCGCCTCAGACAGCTCCTTGCACTTCTTCCGGTTCGCTGCAACCACGTGACAGCGGCCATCTTTAAACTTCGATGGCAGACAGTACACAATGATTAATACTTCATATTCATGAATCGTGTTGCAATGTTTGCCTGTGAATTATCTATTAAAATGTTATTGCGCCGTCGCAGGAGTCAGCTGGGTGTATTGTCCCGTTACACACCTGGGGCCGGTTTCATAGAGCCTACTTACGACGTTTACGCGGGCGATAACTCGGCGAAAGCCTAAAACATCCTAAAGTTACGCTAGCTGCATTTCACGAGTCTACTCCATAGTTGCACTTAGGTAAAATAATAGGTTGCGCCAATCGAAATATTTACGGTATGCTCTCCAACTTTATTGATGCTACGAACACGCCCACTCTCAACATAATTATTTTTAATGTTTACTCTGAATATCCTTTGCAGTCATCATAGTTTGGTATTTGCTATACGAACGACAAAGGCGGCAGCTAAAGAGAAAAAAGTGTCCATAGACACCACAAATACTGGGATGCCTTACCGCGACCTAATTAGGTTAATTCTACGTCGAGTTAGTTACACGAATGCTAAATTGGTCTCATGAAACCGGCCGCTGATATCTGTCTCTAGTAGACAAAGGCAACGCTCCAACTAAGACTGTTCTGCCTGAAATACGGCCACACACGACACATGCACCTGGCCGGCGTCTCCCACCTGCCGTGAAGCTGTCCTTGGCGATGAGACGCAGCTCCTCCCGGTGGTCGTCCTCCTCCTTCACGTTCTTCCCCTGCAGCTGCAGCGCCTCGCGTCGGTCCCTCAGGTGGTGGTGGTGGTGGAGGTGGAGGCGGTGGTGGTGGTGGTGGTGGAGGTGGAGGTGGAGGTGGTGGTGGAGGTGGTTGTGGAGGTGGTGGTGGTGGAGGTGGAGGTGGAGGTGGTTGTGGAGGTGGTGGAGGTGATGGTGGTGGTGGTGGTGGTGGTGGTGGTGGTGGTGGTGGTGGTGGTGGAGGTGGTGGTGGTGGTGGTGGAGGTGGTGGTGGTGGTGGTGGAGGTGACGGTGGTGGTGGTGGTGGTGGAGGTGGTGGTGGTGATGGTGATGGTGATGGTGGTGGTGGTGGTGGTGGTGGTGATGGTGGTGGTGGTGGCGGTGGTGGTGGTGGTGGTGGTGGTGGTGGTGGTGGTGGTGGGGGTGGTGGTGGTGGTGGTGATGGTGGTGGTGGTGGTGATGATAATAGTGGTAGTGGTACTTATCATGATGACTACTTTTTTCTGGAATATTATATCCATTTCAAATCCATAATATAAATGTAAATTGTAACAAATCTGTAATTTTCGCCAGTATAATTCAGATGAACAACATACTCGCCACAGGAAGCTGGAGATGGATTGGCCATGTCTTAAGAAAGCAAGATGACTGTATATCCAAAACAGCATTTAGGTGGACACATGTAGGAAATGGAAACGTGGAAGACCCAAAACACGTGGAGGAGGAAAGTTGTAAACGAACTGAAACAACTCAATTTAAGCTGGAGTCAAACTGCTAAGCCGGCTGCAGACAGGACACAGTGGACGACCCTTGTTTTGTCCTGTGTGCCAGTGGGAACAAAGGTGCTAAAGGAAGTAAGTAAGTACTATGACTGCCGTTGTGTCGGTCACCGCCGCCTTCACACGGCTGGCGACTGACACACTCAGTTCGACGGTAGAGTGCTCCACACGGCTCACCTTCCTCACTGAGGATCTGCTCCAGGTACTGCCAGTCTCCGTAGAGCTCCTCCAGGAGCACGCGGGTCGTCTTCGGGTTCGATCTCTTCACCGTCTTCTTCTCGTCCGTCGCCGCTGTCCGAGTCGACCCCTGCGACGCCGTGTCCGTGAAGGCCGGCACCTCGACCACGGTCTCCGCAACATCGTCTTCTTCCTGAACAGTTCAGCTGCCGTACACACACAGTTCGCTGCTGGCTGTGTTGATAACGGTCAGGGGAAGACTATTGATAGCTACATACGCGATGTTTGAAAACAAAACTCGGTTCAAGCTGCTGGTAAGCTTTTCGGCACATCCGTTCTCTCAAATGTCCGCCTAGTTCAGTTCCTTTTACAAATACACATCGCCATGACGAACTTTCATATTCTAAGGCAAAGACAAAGTATTTATTGAGCCCGACGATCCATGTACTCATGTTACTTACAATGTCGACAGGAAAATACACTATTGGGACCACATACCACAAATCATATTTCGAATTTCTGTATTATTTTGTAAGTCTCTGCTTCTAATTTGCAATCAGTACGTCAGCATAACCCGGGTGATTTTATTTTACAGTATCTTTTACAGAAATGAATCTACAGTTAAATTAAAGGTCCATGCTATGTTACTGGCCAGCGAACTTGCTGTCTACTGACAGGTCCGCATGGTAGGTGCAACACGCGGAAATGGATAAGCAAAATCATCCATTGTGTATGTTACTAAAAGTATATCAGATCCCGTTCAGATATTTAGTGATACTTACTTGTGTCGACTGGTAAAACGTAGCTCTAGAGGTCTCCGTCACTAGCTTTGCGTTGGCCACATCTGCAAGTAAAAGGCAGTGGTAGTGGTGGTTGTGGCTGCGCCGGACGTCGCGTGGTTGCGAAGGTGGTGATGGTGATGGTGATGGTGATGGTAGTTTAAGTAAATTATTAATAATAACTACAATACTATAATTAGCTATTGTGTGTGAGTGAGTGAGTGTGTGTGTGTGTGTGTGTGTGTGTGTGTGTGTGTGTGAGTGTGCGTGTGCGTGTGGTGTGGTGTGTGTGGTGTGTGTGAGTGTGAGTGTTTGTGCGTGCGTGCGTGCATGTGTGCGTGCGTGAATGTGCGTACGTCCGTTTGAGATGCACTAGATTCTGTTCATATGTAGTGCTCACTATTGCGTGTGTGTGTCACATTTGTGGTGCATATGTAGTGCATATACGATGCGTATGTTATGCGTGTGTAGTGCTTGTGTTGTTCCTTGAACCTTCAAATAGAGTTCGCTGCTAGCGGCGTTGGTAGAGGGTGTGGTGCGTGCGTACGAGTGTGTGCAGTGCGTGTGTATAGTGTATACCCAGTGCTGGGATGTAACGAATTACATTTACTTCGTTACATTACTTAAGTAGTTTATTTTGAAATCTACTTGTAACGAAGTACATTTTTAGGGAATTACTTTTACTTGTAACGGAGTACTTTTTGGTTTACTTTCTTACTTTTTTACTTCTAAATTTTGCGTTACTATACTCTACCACCAATTTTAAAATTGGTCTCGACCCCTGATTGTGTAGTCGTTGTTTGCTTTGCGCTCGCCGCTCGGGCCGACATCATGGCATCAATCGTGTTTCACGCTGATCTATTATGTAACTGGCGCTTGGTTTCCGAGACGTCCCAGCGAGTGTTAAAACCCATGAAGGGTCTGTTTGATTAAGGTAAATTAAAGAGTAAATGTGGGGCAAGGCATTGTTTGTTTTGTGCAGGCATCAATGATCAGTCGCATTTCCCTGTTGCCAGTCCTGGCTTCGCACATCGGTGTTTCCGTAAGACCGGCGCGTCGACCATGCCGCGAGTCAATGACTTGAAAATTGCAATCGAGATTCAATAACACTTATGTTTAGAAATCGGATAAATAGGTTGCATCTCAGTAGAAAAAATCAGTATAATGCTAGGTTTTAATGTCATGATGAATTGCGTCACAAATATTAGGCGTAACACTTAGCCATGCAAAACATGCTACTGATGCATAAACTTATGAATTCATCAACCGTGTATAAAATGGGGAGTCGTAGTCGTTTTGGCGTGGTAAATGCGCGTTATAAATCGGTATTTTTACGATAACTGAAAGACGAAGGAAGTTGTGCCAATAATGAGCGTATTGATTTTAGTTTTGAATCTGTATGCACGTTCAGCGACTGAGAGCCAGATTATTATTCTAGATCTCATATTATCGTTCATCCCCATACATCGTGGTCTGTTGGTGCATAATTTATTTCAAAACTACAATTTCGTGAATTTGTTTGGGTTCAACACTCAACAGTGTGTAACAATGTGTTTTGAACTTCGCATAGGCTGCGCGGTCGACGCGCTGTGCTCTCCTGTTCTACGAGGTTTGTGGTGCAGTGGCTGCATTGGTCTTCTTTGAAATGCCACTATAAAAGCCACAACATCGCAATAGCCATTGCCCGAATCCAAGCCGTCGTAACGCTACAACCTCCCGAGGAAGTCGCGACGCCGGCCCTCGTCGGAACAGCCTGCGATCTTCGCAGGCATCGTTGTGCCTGCACAAGTACGTGCCACGCACAACAGAAGCATCATAAACAAATCTCCGTTTTTTTGGCGATTATGCTGCACAATCGATTCTATTTCCGTTGTATTTGTTTCGCCGTGGTGCGATCGATCGATCTGGGAAATAAAGCCGTTGTACATGCAATGTGAATACATGTGTTTGTGGAAAGAAAATGATGTAGAACTATGGCTTAGTTGAATTTAGATACATCTCAAATATTTGACAATTCGTTTTACATAGTATGGTGCCTTATAGTATTACTGTATGCAATATTTGACATTTTCACATTGAAGCTTCTCCCGTGTAGTAGCAGCATATACGTTTTTAGTTTCCTCTCCTGTTTTCGAGAGATGTCAGTATCAACGTCGTACCCCAGGCGTACAATGAAGCTTTTAGTAAGTTATAAGTGACCACCCAAAGCAGAATTCCCTGCCTTCGCCAATCCCCTCATTCAAAGCGATGACAACGTAAACCACCCTTAAATCATGCCGATTACACTCGCCAGGTAGAGCCACTGTTTATGTCAACGTCATATCGAGCAAGACGGTGAAATAAATCTATAAATCCTTGTTCCTAAGCACCCTCGCATATGCCAATAACAAAACAAGGTGCCGTCATTTTTAACGTATTATAAATAGTTTCTATGTCACCAACCCCACGAGTGCAGTGGATCTGGTGGCATTGAATGACGCAGGCCTAATTGTGTCACAACACAGGCCTAAATGGTACACTGCGTAGGCGCAGTCAGAACGCATAGGTACAATGAATAAATAGTTCATTTTTGTTGTCGATGCAGCGAAAAAATTCAAGGAATCTAATACACAAGTGACGCAAAAACTGATAGTTATAATTACCTTAATATGTAATCACGATATTTATGTAATATATCACAATGATGTACATTCATTTACCTACTGGATTATGCAAAGCTGTAGTAAAATAGTGCTATATTATACGCAATCACGAGCCGAACATGTACCCACCCCCTTAGTGTTGCGCAATCGTGACGTGACGCAAATCTGAGTGGATTTCATTGATTGTATCAATTTCGCGTTTCCTAGTGTAATAATACACTAGTAACGACAGTCCTGATGCATGCCCTACTGCTGGTTATTAATGCAATGTTTGTTAAGGCAATATAAACTTATGATAACACGCATTATTCGAAATAATAAAAAAAAAACATCAAGGTGTTACTCAATCACATCTTATACATTGTTCTGAGTCATCTGTGTCACTCTTGTCATAGCCAGTTTTTTCAACAAGAATTCAAATAGGTATTACTCGCCCATATTTGATATCTTTCCCATCGTATGGCCAAGCAACATAACACGGCACTTGAAAATTAAACTTCAATTCAGGCCTGAAGGTGTCTGAATGACTGTTAAGTCACAATGGCTAATTATGAAATATTCATGGTTTATTTAATGAAATTAGCTAGTCTCTGTACCAAAATATATCCGGAATGGTGAGAGGAATATAGACCACAAATATATTATAAAAATGTATATATTTTAAGGCAACGAGAAACAAACAATTGAAGAATAAGTAGAAAAACATTTCCGTGTTGTCGTCGATTTCATATAAATGTACCGTAGTCACCTTACTACATATTCAAGCTATATAATGAGTGAACATATCAAAGGTATCCCCATTCATTTATCGGTTAATTTATACCATACAATTGTAAAATACATTTGAACATCACTTGTTCTAGAATCAACATACAGTGTATACTTCTCCACCTCATTTTGGTTTCACGATAGATGTTAACATCATCTCTGGAATAACTTGAATATATAAATACGTTGCGTCTAATACGTAAATTAAATATAACGTATTCTTGTTTTCAAATACATGAGGTATGTTATCATGTTTGAATGACATGTTTTGCAGCGTATCAGTCATTTTAACTTAGTTTGTTGTCTACGGTGTTTTAGCGACAACAAATACGAAACTAACAAAATAAACACAACGGACACTTATAATTACCAATTATATGGTATGTGACATCACTATATTTGACAATGTCTAAAAAACGGGTAACTTCTCGTCTGCATAAGCTATTTTGATTGTTGAAGATAAAAATTTGGTGACGGCAAGGACGAAGAATTTCGCACTGTTATCATCATAACGTATTGAATCTTTTTGTTGTCGAGCGCCATACCTTCTCAAATTGAACCACACTACATTTCTTTGTGCGTAAAGCTTAAAGCCAGATTACTTGTAAATATGAGGACTATATATTTGCAACCTATATGTGATCAATAGTTTCAGTTGATGATTGTGGCATGGCAATTTTGTCGTTCGTCATCCATAAAGAAAGTAAAGCTCGGAAGCAACCACTATCAATGTTGGAATGCTTTCTACACAACACTGGCTTCATCAGTGCCAGCCACATGTTTTATATATATGGTTTAATGATCCTTTCTGTTCAAATAGATCCGCTTAGAATATGCAGCAAAGCTGGCCAATAAGTTTGGGGTGAAACACACAGTAGCTATGGCTGATCAGGCTTTGCACGATATTTCATATGGGCTACGGGAGCAAGATTCCCCTCATGATGACATTGGCATCTTATTGTCATGTGTGTAGTTTCATCACACTGTAAACGCTGTGGGCGCAGTTGGAAAAATTATGTGGAGTCTTATCCTTATAGAAACTGGTTTGTGTAAGCAAGGAACGGCTAACAAAGGTTTTGAACACAAATGACTACGGGAGGCACGGGTGCATTTTTTGCTGCTGGTCACCACAACTACATTTATTCGCTGCCAATGTGCCTAAAGGAAATGAACAACCTGAAGAACCCAGCACCATATGTATATCAGTACTTCACGAAAAGTCAATATGATGTGCGAAAAAAGCTGAGTAATTCAAATGTATCACTTCTGACATAGCTCATGGGCAGACATAAACCATAGATGTGAAGGAAAGTTCGAGTGGGCTTACATAAATACTCCTGGCTGCTAAAGTACGAACCAAGTAGCATTACACAAAGCCTGTGTATCTGAGGTATCGTTCCATTTCAAAGACATGATTAACCATCTGCAGTCTAACAATCCCACGAAGATGGAAACCAGGAAATGATCAATCAAGCATGCATAAAAACAGCACATGATCAATCCCGTCACGGTAGACTCCAGCAACATACTAAATATTGCCACGAAACAGTGAGCCACTGTAACTATCATGAAAACTCTGGAAACTGTGAAAACTATTTGCAAAACTGAGCTCCAGGAATATTTGAATGACAACGCAAAGTCCAAAAGGTACGTGACAGCATATATGAAGAACTGCATCCTCAATAACACCTTACTGTGCTGCAGAAGCAGACGTAGCAGCTGATCAATGAAGTTGTCATGCTGATACGCCTTCTTCATCAGAAAGGTATTGGGGAAAATGTCAATATTGAGGAAACCATCGGAGAATATGAATGTTCTAAGGTACAGCAAGCTGTGTGTGAGTCAAATGGATCGATGCGTCAAGGCTGTAAGGCTTGAGGTTGACAGCTGTGCTGAGAGACTCACTTGAAGATGGAGCAGAAATTATTAGATATCGGTTGGAAGACGGGTTCCACACATTTGAAACGAGTACCTTTGACGGTGCCGCCTTTACCAGAACTTTCACAATGGTATACAAGTTACGTGTCGCCAGCAAATGCCCTTGCAAGTGTTCTTGCGATAAATCCCAAATGCCGGGTTGTGCTGCTTGCAAGTGCAAACGGAACGATACCAAATGTAGGCGAGTAATGCCTGTTCGGACTCTTGTTGAAAACAATGGCTGTGACAAGAGTGACACAGGTGACTCAGAACAATCTCTAAGATGTGATTGAATACCACCTTGGTATGTTTTTATTTTCGAATAATGTTATCATACTTTTATGTTGTCTTAACAAACATCGCATTAATAACCAGCAGTAGATTATGTATCAGTACTCTGTCTTTAATAGTGTATATTACCCTAAGGAACGCGAAAATTATACAATCAATGATATCTACTCCGATTTGCGTCACGTCACGATTGCGCAACACCTAGGGGGTTGGGTAGATGTTTGGCTCGTGATTACGTATAACGTAGCACTATTTTACTATTGCTTTGCAGTATTCAGTAGGTAATTGAATGCACATCATTTTGATATATTGCATAAGTATATTGATTGCATATTAAGGTAACTATAACTCCTTTTGTGTGATGTCAACTGGGAAACCGAACTGATTTATCGTTATTTTGTCCAATGTTTTGTATCTGGCATCTTGAAAAATAAACGTATCAAAAAGCTATTGCCATAAATAATAGTTCTCGTCATTCCTGATTATTTGATACTACACTTAAATTTGTTGTTATACAGTTACTGTGAAAATGGGGAAAGAGAAATGTATACAACTGGGCCATTAAGGGCATGGATATAAACGCAATTTTCGGAGTGAGGTACACTGATTTGAGAAGGTTGCCCTCTGGAATATTGTTCGGGAGGGTTTGACGTTTAATAAAATACACGACAACCAAAAATAGCACGAGGTGTCCACTACCTCCAACATTTGGATCCGTGCGCCCCGACTATAACGTTTATATATATATATATATATATATATATATATATATATATATATATATATATATATATATATATATATTTAGCAAACTTAGCAAATTTAGCAAACTTAGATGGATCGTCAAACAAACAATTTAGCAAATGGTCAAACCTAAGGAATACTACCGATTGTTTCAATACCCGCGTAGTATAGTAGTCAGCAGATGCAACTACGCTTTGTGGCAGCACTATTCTTTGCATATAGCGATCCCCCCCCCCCATATATATAATATATATTTTATATATATATATATATATATATATATATATATGGGGGGATCGCTATATGCAAAGAATAGTGCTGCCACAAAGCGTAGTTGCATCTGCTGACTACTATACAAACCAATTGGTATGCATTTCTTCGCGGGTATTGAAACAATCGGTAGTAATCCTTAGGTTTGATCCCTTGCTAAATTGTTTGTTTGACGATCCATCTAAGTTTGCTAAGTAACAACGTGTCACATTTCAACTTCGAATGTCGTGAGGATGCAGTATTAGTTTATAAGTGTTTCAGCGTATAATATTTTTTCGTGAGAGTGACCGATAATTAATATGTCACAGTTTGATTAAACCATGCCTATTCCGGGCAAAATGGAATATTCTAATGCGGGGAAAATGGGATGATCCCGTTGTGCATTTTATCATTGAAAAACATTAAAAACATGCAACTTACTTTGACAATATGCCTGTTTATGTAGATCGCTTAATTTAACAAATAGTTCACTAAGTTACATAAAGATGTGAGGTCTATGGATTACATAATTATACAGGAATAGCAATCCGCCCAAGGTACGGCAGTCAAATTCACAAATAAGTACGACATTGTGCTTATACGACCTTCTCATATTGCATATATTTACTATTCTTATTGTAGTTTACTAGTTCTAATATATCAGATACTTAAAATAACTATTCTGAATACGTAAGACCACGTCACATTAGCGAATGACACAACTAAATATATATATATATTATACATGTCAAAAATATACATATATATACACACTTACAGTATATGTATATATATGACATATTATAATATATATTATATGATATATATATATATATTATATATATATATATGTATATATAAATTGGTCCACCCACTTTTAAAACCGGATCGACGCCTCTGCCAAAAATGACACTGTTTCGTGTATATGTCATAATTTATTTACTGCTAAATGTCCAAGCCTGCACAGTCATTGTGATGGACTTATATTGTGACCCGTAAGTACTGTTTTATTGCAGTGACCGGCGAAGAAATAACACTGACACCCAGCAATGTGGCTAAACTGTTTGTGAAAATAGGTCTCACTTCAGTGTGCACGAAATACTCTCGCGTGGAATGAGTTCGCCAAATGTACGGATACTTCTCAACGAATTACTTTGGGTAATATAATTGACGAAGCCTTTAAAGATAAGTATAGGCTGAACACTGCTGACGGAAAGTTTGCGCTGTTTATCAAGTCACCAATTTTGATAGACGGCGGAAGGTACCGATGTTCCTTGTGAACTGATGCAACACAGAACAGCGATACAAAAGTCATGGTCTTTTATAGACGTATTATATTGTTTAGACTACCAAGACTCCCCTTAAACCACGTGAGTATTGTTTTGACACAAATCCGAATCAGCGTATCATTTCGTTCTAAGAAAGGATGGGTGAATCACAGTTATGATTTCAAAACGAATCAGTGCTTTTAATTCAGGATGGGTATTTCCATTTTCCATGACATTCTAGAATCAGACCCCACATGTACGACCAACGTGACAGACAACAAAGTAATAGAAGGAGACTATGTGGTATACAGCTGTGAAGAGAAGTACCGGGGAAGATAGGCTCCCGTAATGGAGTGGAAGAACAACGATAATTTTGCCATTCACTGTACAAAATCTTGCAGACACCCCATGTATATATATATATATATAAATATATATATATAATATATATATAATATATATATATAATATATATATATAATATATATATATATAATATATATGTATATATGTATATATATATATATATATATATATATATATATATATTATATATATTAGTGATCTCATATCCACTTGGATGGGACCATTCCTACAAAACCTGATTTCTGCCAGTTTGCAACATTTATGTTATTAATTTAAGAAAAATAATTGTTTTGAAACACCCATTTTGTCAGTAAGACATTTTGTTTAATATTATAAGACTTAATTAAATAGCTTGACATTTTGTATGGGTTATTTTGCTAATGACTGACCAGAAATGTGTGAATTATATGACAGCACATAATATTGACTTAAAACAAAAACAAGGATTGACATTAAACTATCTTCTATGCTTCTTTGAAGGGGGGCATGATTAATTTTTTTTTAATCCAAAATGACTAGGAACTTATTAATAGTTAATTCTCCGTGTATTTCAGACTACATATGTACTACTAACGTCACAGGCAACATAACAATAGAAGGAGACTACGTAGCGTACAGCTGTGAAGTGAAGTACCAGGGAAGGTGGGCTCCCGTGATGGAATTTCAGAACAATGGAGAAATTGTACAAGCAAAAGATGAATCTACGGGGAACACTGCGAAGGACACCTATATCACTGAGTTGACACCAGCAGAAAATGGGGCTAAGTTCACTTGTCGAACTTACTTCAACCAACCACAGCCAGGCACAGTGAAAGATAAAGAAGCACCCAATAAACCTGCAACTGACAATGTGCTTACTAAATACGAATCGCAACAAATTATTGTTTATTGTAAGTATTGATTATATCCTATTCATAAGGCATAAATAGTATAGTAGGATCCTATCGTGAGGCACTTGGCGCGGCGCGGTGTAATTCCACCGGTGTACTACCACCAGTGGAATTCCACCGGTCAAGTGGCGCCCTCTAGTGTATAAGTCGTGTACTAGTGGCACCATCTGGCGGATATATCATGCACTAGTGGCGCCGCCTGGTGGGCAAGTCACGAACTAGTAGTGTTAAAATTCGTGCGTCTTATTTTTAAAGTGGCGCCATCTGGCCGATAGGTCGTGTATAAGTGTCGCCCCCCCCCCCCTTACGGACAATTCACGAACTAATACTATCAAAATTCGTCTTAGTTTTTAAATGACGTCAAAATGGCGTTAGGGGTTATGTAGCGTCCCCTCGCGGCTAGATGACGAATTATAAACTTGGTGAAAGAACAGGTGGAGTCATCTGCCGGATACGTATTCGGCTAATCGATCACGTGACTTAATATTATAGCCGTCAACTGTGTGTGTGCGTATGTGCGTGTGTGCGTGTGTTCGTGTGTGAGTATGTGCGTATGTGCGTAAAATATGAAAAACATGACAAAGTTATGGCATGTAAACACTAAAAACACGTATAATTGACAAAGTGATGGCGGTGAACCGCTGAAAAAGTTGTGAAATGGTACAAAGTTGGCACATGGAGTTAGTAAAATATGAAAAACTTGACAAAGTTATGGCATGTAAACACTAAAATACGTAAAATTGACAAAGTGATGGTGGTGAACCGCTGAAAAAGTTGTGAAATGGTACAAAGTTGGTACATGGAGTTAGTAAAATATGAAAAACTTGACAAAGTTATGGGATGTAAACACTAAAAACACGTAAAATTGACAAAGTGCTGGCGGTGAAACGATGAAAAAAGTTATAAAATGGTATAAAGTTGGCACACCGAGTTAGTAAATATGAAAAACATGACAAAGTTATGGCGTAGAATAGAAAACTATACTATTTTACTACAAGTTACAAGAATAACTTAGTTAAATTTGTGAAAACACCCCCTGTGTAACGCAATGAAACGGTGAAACGTTACGAAATGGAACGAGTAGAGCAAACTGGCTCAGTGAAATAAGAAAAGTTGGCAGGGTTATTGCGTGGAAACTTTAAATGGCACTAGTTTTTAACTATGATTGAATGTGTAATTTTGCAAGAAATTGTGTTATGGTCCTGATGTGACCCGACATTTTTACGGAAGTTGTGTTTTGCACGTGGTAGGAAGCGACATTTTAATGGAAGTTATGGTCTGCGCACGACATAAAACTGTCCTAGTCTCGTGTGTATGGATTGGGCAACGACAAGTTATAGCATGTAAACACTAAAAATACATGAAATTGACAAGGTCATGGCGGTGAAACGCTAAAAATATGTGAAATTGTATCAAGTTGGTGCACCGTGTGAGTAAAATATGACAAACTTGACAAAGTTATGGTATGTAAACCCTAACAATAAGTGAAATTGACAAAGTGATGGCGGTGAAACGCTGAAAAAGTTGTGAAATGATACAAAGTTGGTGCACCGGTTTGGTAAAATATGAAAAACTTGACAAAGTTATGGTGTTGAAACAGAAAAATATTCCATTTTACTACAAGTTACAAGAATAAGTTAGTTAAATTAGTAAAAACACTACCTGTGTAACATAATGACACGGTGAAACGTTACGAAATGGAACGTTGTTAGCAAACCGACTTAGCAGAATATGAGAAACTTGCCAAAGTTATAGCATGTAAACACTAAAAATACGTGAAAATGACAAAGTCATCGCGGTGATGCGTTGAACAATTGTGAAATGGTACAAAAGTCGGCACACCGAGTTAGTAAAATATGAAATAACTTGACAAACTTATGACGTATAATAGAAAAATATTCTATTTACTACAAATTACAAAACTAACTTAGTTAAATTTGTTAAAACACCACATGTCTAACGCAATGACACGGTGAAACGTTACGAAATGCTATGTAGATAGCACACTGACTCAGGCAAATAAGAAAACTTGTCAAGGTTATCGCGATGAAACTTTAAATGGAACCAGTTTTAACGTTATGACTATGGTCGAAGGTCTAATTTTACAAGAAATTGTGTTATGGTGCTGGTCTGCCCCGCCAATTTTACGGAAGTTGTGTTTTGCACGTGGTAGGAAACGTCATTTTAGCGGAAGTTATGGTGTACGCATGACATAAAACTGTCCTAGCCTCGTGTGTATAAGTGCAAATGTCATGTTGAACTACCATCGTCTATCCAAAACTATTTTGTGTCTTTGTGAACCATGTCAACTAATGACATCATCATACCAACCAATTATGCATAATTTATAAACAAAGTCGAAATTACTAAATGTAAAACACCAAGACAAAACGGTATGGATTTCGCAGTGATGGCATGTAACGAAGTTCAATTACTTCAATATAATACTGTTGAAGTGTTTTCCACTACTCGGCATGTAACGAAGCAGCTTTTACGTATAATAAGGTAGTTAGATCAAAAGGAATTTGTTTTGTTACTTCGTTAGTGTCGTTACATGGCGAAATATTTTCGCTACAATATTTCTAAGTCTAGTCGCCTTTTAGATCTTATTGACATGTACATTAATAAATAACACCCGGTCTCATTCGCATTACTAGTGACTGTTATTGAGTCGAATTAAGTAGTTGTGTTATTATCGCATTGTGTGTGTCTGCTGTAGCGTAGTCATTAACATTTTGACTTGTACGTTTACTCTTATTGCAAGTACTTTGATATTTAGGGGAAGGCGGTGTTAGTTGAATCAGTGGGTTAGTTGAGCTACAAAGGCACAGCAGCGATTGTTGTTTGGCTCCACCTAGTGGTATATCATGTAATTAGACCGTGATTAACATAGTCCATGTGAACATTGTAATAGTGTTTCGAAAATAAGAGATACAAGTACATTTTATGATGTTTAGGCAACTTTACTGGTTTTGTATAATATCTGCTAGTTTTTCAATTATCAAAGCACGTCACAATGTTTTATTGTTCTTGCAATTACAAATTGTTGAACTCAGCATAGGTAAGAAGTAAGTTTCCCATCGATTCGAGCATTATTGATAAAGTCATTGTAATACAGTTATAATATAAATGGGGCTAGTAGAGCAGCTATCCAGTGTAGGGTTACTTGAGCATATATTAAATAACGAAGATAAAATATGTGTTAGTTTACTGGAAATATATAACAAATACATGTATTCAAGAATAGTTATCAATTGGGACATCAGCTAGAAATAATACTTAATTTGTTGAGCTCCACATTGAATGTTGTTCACAACGTCATACATTCAACAGCATAAAGTGTTTGTAAGGCATCATTATAATATAGTTTCACACACTGTTGTTTCAATCGGCTTTAAAATGTATCTTATAGATGGTGTTTATGTATTACTTGCGAGTACTGGTTGATTAGCGATTGTTTTTTGTACACATTGAGTACCTTGTACATATATCTTAATTGTGTTAATTAAGTGATTGTGACGTTTTTGTAGTAGGCCTGCGAAAATTAAGACATTTCGTTTCCAATGACTCAACTAACCCCACATATGATATTCATTGAGCTGCTTGACCAGCACTCATCAAAATATATACGTAGTTATATATTTACCTATGCCATATCTTGTTTTCCACAACAAACCTACAAGTAATCGCAGTGTGTAAACCAATTTAATGTAAATTACGAATATCGTGTTATTGAATATGTTACAAATAATGGCGAATAGTTTAAACTAACATTGCATTCCCCAATTTGTACACTCTACTCAAGTATGGTTTTAATTGTATTTTACTTTGCATTAAGTAGTTTGGGGAGGGTTCCTTGTATTTTTAGTTAAGTACAAAATAAAACTTGTTCACTGAGGACTGTTATTTTGCTTTAGAATCAAATGTCCGTACATCTATTTCATACAACTTACAATGTTTTGACCATTTGCAGATGGTCCACGATTATTGTGGATATTGCACAAGAGTCGTATTATTCTAAAGATAAAGCCTAAATATAAGCTGACAGCAATCCTTCCACAAGGACCGACGAATGGTTGAATTCAGCTACTAATGTCTTGGTTTTTGTCTCTGGTGCTGTATCTATCCCAGGAAGATGTAGCTTTCAACGTTCTCGATATGAGTGTTGTTGACATATATTGGTGTGTCGTTTTCCATCATCACCTTTGTCTTGGACTTGTTCATCTTCAGACCATGATTGTTACTTTCATCAGCTAATTCATGTAGCATGTGTTGAAGGTCATGTGGTGTATTAGCGCATATGAGTATGTCGTCGACAAAGCGACGATGACTAAGATATTCGCCGTCTATATTCAAACCTCTGATTTCCCAAGTCAGTTGTCGGAATGTGCTTTCGAGTGCTGCCGTGAACAGCTTGGGCGATATGGTAACTCCCTGTCGTACTGCTCTCCTGGTGTTGGTCTTGTTGCTTTCGTTGTGTAGGTGGACTGTCGTCGAGCTGTTGGTGCAGAATTCCTTCAGGAGTTCGATGTGCACATCTTCTAGCCGAAAGCTTTCTCGTAGTCGATGAACATAAATACATTCGTACACACCTACACAAATGCATGCATGCATACATACATACATACATACTGTGTACGTACGTACGAATCAAATGTATTGTAGCTCTACTCTACCGAACAGCACTGTTACACAATCTACGACCGGAGGGCGCTGGCGGGCTGTGTGTGGCCGTCTACGAGTCGATGAACGCCATTAGGTTATGTCATCAAGTAGTCATTATAATATCTGAATTATATCTATCTTTATTATTTCCTGTGGGGGCTTTGAGGTTTCTTTCTCTAACTGGATATTGATGATATTTCATCACAGTCATTTCATTTTCTCACCCAACCTAACCTTTTCAGCCCATATGCATCGTTAATTTCACAAATATTTTGTTCACCATGTAAAATGTGGCCGTTGTTATAATTTATGTATATAATATGTATGTATGTGTATGTGTATTGTGTGTGCGTGTATGCGGGTGTGTGTTTTTTGTCAAAATCTACGCTACGTTTTTAGCCACTGTTACTATCGTGAAAACATTATAATCTATATGTTAACAAAATGATATATATTGTTACAGCACATTATAGACAAACGTTATTGAGAAGAGTTTATTAGATCCACATATGTAACAAAACAAATAGAACATTTTAAGAACAGAAATATTTGTAACGTTTTTTATGGTGAATTACTAAAGTAATCATGCATGTAAAGTGATTTATTTTATTCTTATAACAATAGCATAACCATTTGACATGAAATGACATCAGCACTATATAATCACATATAATTAAGAGCTAAATATTAGTATAAATGTGAATTAATTGACTAGTCTTCACATTGTCTTGACTATCATTATAATAAAACGTATTAGAAAGGACACACATGAATTACCCACCTTAATTATAGTGTGGGTCTTTTACAACAAGAAACAATATCAGAATGTTGAACTCGAACGTCAAAAATGTTCTGCTCTGCGGCTCAGAAGCATGAAGAGTTATACAATAAGGAGAGTTACGAAGATTACAAACATTCGCCAACAAGAAGCATACTAAGACTAACTGACCGTACATTCCCCTAATACAAAACCGACCAAGAGGACACACCAAACATGCCTCCAAACAGTTACACGAGAGAAGCTAGGCCGCCCTAAAAACGGCCAAGTTAGAATGACAAGTTTCGTTACAGCCATATGCGCCATCCGGGCGAAGGAAGACGATTTCAGGAAGGAAATCAGCACGTCAACGATTGTAGACGTACACTAGATGGCTATTGCGTGTGGGTGAGATATCATGCTATATTGCACAATGGCATCCTAATTGATAATGAAAAATCATTACAAATACTAAAACAAAATCAAAGGTAAGATGGTTTGCTGTATGCATTGATACGTGCAATCATGTGCCGCCTGTTGGACTGGTTCAGATGTCATCATTGCTGAATACTGAACATCAGGTATGGCCGTGAGTGATGGTCTGCCATCTGCAACAATGACTGTAGCTGTTACAACTCTGAAGGTATGACTTTGATAAACAATGTTAAGACACAACCTAACTAACCCAAAGTAAGAACCAATATTATATATTGTTTTCATGTATCTTATATCAATGTGTAGTTGTTTTGGTGTTAATCAGCGATGGCACTTTCCAATAAAGGATGACGTTAGTTAAAGCAATACTGAGAACGATGACACCGATTTGGAGAGGAAACACACAGCCACAGATACACAGATGCACACCTGTGTATCCACATTGACACGCAGACATACACAACACGACACGACACGGCACGGTACGGCACGGCACGACACACACACACACACACACACACACACACACACACACACACACACACACACACACACACACACAAACAAACAAACAAACAAACAAACAAACACACACTTAAATATACACATTCACTGACAACATACGAAAATAAAAAAACAAATACTATATAATCACAGAACGCTCCAGATAATGGCCATAGAAAGAGGCCGCATGAGCAACAGTCTGGGGCTAAATAATTACAAGAGTAACGTAATTGTTTCTGTACTTCATTTATGACAATGAACATGTACACGTCATATGTAATACACACACTTCATATCAGGGTTGTCTTTGAGCTGTTCTCGCGGGTGAGCAGTTGGTATTGACGAAATAAATTACTAGTTTGACTTCCACAATTCTAAATGGAGATCCACCAAGGGAGATAGACAGATAGATAAACATACAATATATTTTTGGAATCGTACAAATCACAGATACAAATACTATATTTAAAATGTATATAACAATAAATGATATAGTGTACAATTACGAGAAGACAGCGAAGCCAATAGCAAACAGCTCTGCCTTGCGAGGATGCCGTCTATTGTATTTTCTAAACAACCAACAATGTAAGCAATAGCATAATCAATACATAATGTGTTTAATGCGTTTATCATCATCTGCCAGAATGAGTGCTTTCTCATCAAAAATCCACGCTGTTACTTTATTAATATTACTTCTTATCCTCTAATTATACTATTTACTTTACTTTTACAAAATAATTATAGCAATATGGCAATTTAATATTAATTTGTTTCTCATATAAATATGTTGAATAATGAAAGTACAGTATTTTTTCGTTAAGTACAAGGACGGTACACCTCTGAAGTTAAGCAATCAAGTGTCATAAACAATTGACATTAACAGAGAGGTGATGGTACATGGCCTATTGAGTGGCCTAGCTAAAACTTGTGTTAGCTAGGCCACTATATCCCTACCAAATCAGCGTATTTTGTCCAATTTACATGAAAAAACAATTCGAAGCATTGTCCCGTGTACATATATATTCCGTCTTATGCGTCCGCCAAGATTGTCGTCACCTCCTGGCAGTAACCCACTTCCTTATGCACTGGACTCTGGACGCGTCCATCCACGGGGAGTGGTGTATCTGAAACAAAGAGTTCACTATTCAGTGACGAACACCAAGGGTAGCGGAGATCGCTTATTAGTCACGTCGCTTCTAACATAATTTCATTGTTGTTTGCAATATAACACCTCTGGCCAGGGGCATGAGACAAGCATCATATTTGGCAGAACCAACGTGTGTGTGTGTGTGTGTGTGTGTGTGTGTGTGTGTGTGTGTGTGTGTGAGAGAGAGAGAGAGTGCGTGCGTGCGTGCGTGCGTGCGTGCGTGCGTTGTGTAAGATAATATATGACACTTCACAGCCAATTCCCAGTATGGTGTACGCATGTCCTCTGGCACACTGACGGCCTTGAATCTTTCACACAACAAAATTAATGAGATATTCATTTATGTGTAACTTTAACTGCTGCCGAAAGTAACACATATAGCATAGCACTGCATACATCAGAAACCAGGGTGGACACACCACACCACCTGCAGAACACTCTGAATGGACAGGAATTTCGCACTTATCATCTCTGGTTTATGGCCCAAGGATCTCGGTTTGTACGCTGTCCAGTAATCATGCTAACGGTTCTGACTGTGTGATAACCCGGAAAGATGGCAGCTGTACTGTACTGAACTACATTTCAAAGTGTATGCAATCCCAGACCCATCCCTCATTGCGCATCAGTATCATGAAATACTCGTCCTACGTACGCCAGTTTCCCTCTCGCTCAGATATGGTAACATCTTTGGAGCAATCATAGCATTCCCTGGCTTCAGTAAAACACGGACATAATAGATCCGATACTTTCGAGATCACTGGCTGAAATAATTGATGGACGTTTTTGTCTTGGGGTGATACATACTGCTGGGTTACTTTCTTCCCCCATCTTATACTAAGACTTTAGTATAGGTAGTCGAGGCTCCTCTCTGACAGCAATGCATATCAATTGTTAAAGTGACGACGAAAGTACTGTCATTTAAAAACAATAACCGGGGTAAATATATAATAATAATTAATTTCTTATATAGCGCCCCATCCAAATAATTGTTCTGGGGCACTTTACAATGATTATTCCTAATTGAGTTAAAATAATAATAAATATAAATAAATAAATAAAACGCTAATACAATACAACTTTGATAAGATGTGCTAATAAAGACAATAATGTTCCCTTAAAATACCAACATAAATTAGTGCACAACTATACAGTGTATTAAAAATAATAAATAAATACATAAAATAATAAAGGTATGTAATAAATTAAATAATACATAAATTAAATTAATTATGTGCTGCCAACTCTGACTTCGCACCATCTGACACACAACTACCTTATTAATGTCCACGATAACCAATTCTTGAGCGAACTAATTAATTCGCATACCTACAAGCCACGTCTGCAAATGTCTAGCGTGGTCTAAATCATTACCATCAACACTCGCCTGACTGATCGTACACATATCCACCAATATATAGTGAAAAAACTGCCCAAGGTTTTAACACGCTCTCTCTCTCTTCTCCCTCTCTCTCTTCTCCCTCTCTCTCTCTCCCTCTCTCTCTCTCTCTCTATTATTTTGTAATGATGTGTTGTGTTGTATTACATTATATTTCATTATATTATAATAATGTATTATTAGAAGACGGTATGCCAATCAAGAAATTCTAACAAACAACCAGAAAATCTTACCTCCGTTGATGCAAAAACCGCCCAAGCAAGAAATTGTGTGAATCTGCAACGATCTACACGCTCGACGCCGTATTGTTTACCTTTCGTAAACTCGGAATGAAGGAAAGGAAGATCGCAGATGAAACAAAATGGTGGCACTTCGCAGCCCCGTGGTCTGACTAAATTCGGTCCTATTCTAACTCAAAATTAAAACCTAAACTGGACAAACTACACAAATAATTTAACCTATCATCAAACACCAGAAAATAACAGCTACGAAAAACAAATGTTTATCAATATAAAATTGAAAATGCGGAAAACAAAGACAATCCAAGTTGTCTCATATAAAAGTTTTGCATGAATGAGGTCGAACCTGCTTCAGCTATCTCTTATATAGCGGTGTATAGACGCGAGTCACATAGCCTTGGTACCATTTCAGTAATAATTATTAATGTTGCGTCTTCCACATTAAGCGCAGTATGTCCCTGTTAGTTATATACAATCAATGCAGTTATATAAATGAGGTTAGGGATGGAAGGAAGTTGAGACAGAGGGACAGAAGGTTTAGTGGATAAAGAGACAAAGAGAGAGTGAGACATACAGCGAGACAACACGACAGAAACCCATTAGATTGAGACAAACCCTAAAGGGAACGTACACACATTTATCAAATTGATAGAATGAGAGACAAATGTTAGCCAAGAGAAGATGACCAATAGCACCAGAACTGGGACACTACGCAGGAAGGTAGACTGTAGATATTCTTCAGAGTAAAACATTACAACGAACGACCAATTTAACCTTGTGTCACCAACTGTTTTATTGCTACGACAATAGAACAAAGATCCTTACCGCGTGCCTTGAGTTTAGCAATGGTGATGACGAATAGGTAGATAAATTAGAAGATGTCCAGAAAGGCTACGACTCCTAGAGCGATGCCTATGATCAAGCCTGTTCTCAGTTGTCCACGTTTTGCAGTTGTCAACATAAATTGTGTGTTACCAGTCATGTCTGACATCAACACATCACACTCAACACCAATTTAAAGACATTTACATTCCATTAGTCAACATGACTCAGGGTATGACTTATACATAACCAAACAGACGTCTTAGAATCAGTACAGGTGCTCATTAAAAGTAGGCGGTGTATTCTTATGAGTGCATACGCTTCGGTGGGCAGCTAGTAATTATTGATCAGATAAGTACCACAAACTGTCAATGTTGGCTAAATGTACCAAATGTATAAACATAATAAGAGCACGTAATTAAAATAACACCTGAAAATGTGATTTTGTGCATGATTTCACATTTGCAAAGGATTCTAAATTTGGTGTGAATATCGAGCAGTAAAGGTCTGTCTGAACAACTTGGTTTTGAGCTCAGTAATACATTTTATTTGATTTCAAATATGTTTTCTGTATTAAAAACGTTAATCAATACACTTTTTTCTTCAAAATGCTGTATCAACTGTAGAGTTTACGAAACTGACCATTTGTATTCCACGTTATTGCATCAAACTGTGACAAAGGTATGTTTTCATGTAAATCAAATATTATGATACTGAATTTGGTATGTACTTTTTATTTACTCAAATATGAACATCAATTCCAAAACATGACGAGAAAATATAAATACCAAAACTCAGTTGTGCTTTTCATTTCGGCACCCATTGTTCTTCAGGCATTATAAATTAAAATTGACTTTCAAATACGTTAATGTACAATTTATGAATTTATTTTATTGTGGTTTTGGTGGATTTATGGATGTCTGATTTTTACATTAACATATTTGGAAGTCAATTTTAATATATCATGCCTGAAGAACAATGGATACCGAAATGAAAAGCACAACTATTAGGTTTTTCCCATCATTTTTTGGAATTGATGTTCATATTTGGATAAATAAAAAGTACATACCAAAATTCAGTATCATGATATTTGATTTACTTGAAAATATAGCTTTGTCACAGTTTGATGCAATAACGTGGAATAAAAAAATTAATGGTAAATTTCATAAACTCTACCGTTTATACAGCATTTTGAAAAGAGTCTATTGATTATGTTTTTTGATACAGAAAACATATCTGAAATCAAATATAATGTATTACTGAGCTCAAAACCCAGTTGTTCAGTCAGACCTTTACTGCTCGATATTCACATCAAATTTAGTATCGTAATATTGGATTTACTTGAAAATGTACCGTTGTCACTGTTTGATGCAATAACGTGGAATATAAATTGTCAACATTTCGTACATTCTACAGCTGATACAGCATTTTGAATACAGTATATTGATTATTTTTTTAGTAAAGAAAGAACATCTATATTTGAAATAAAATATAATGTACACTGGGCACAAAACCACGTTAATAAGTCAAACCTTTACTGCACAACAGTAGTCTTTTTTTCCTGAAGTATGTCATCTTTTAGAAAGTATGCATTCTTCATATATATAAAGAAACACTAAATGTATGGGAAATGTCCGAAACATAAACAAGCTCAATACATACCAGTATCACAATTGGCGCCAGAACCAGGGCTCTCATCTAAATGGAAAAATATGCAAACACACAGTGCATAAGACAAACAGCTATGTACAGAAAGTGTGTTTCAAAGGAATCTAGTTAACATATAATAAGTTACCAGACATATACAAAAACAGCAAACCCATCTACTATGCATTCGTAACCTCTGCAATGCAGACACCTAAAAATCTACCAAATTCACAATATTAATTTCCTGAATGTTACACTAACATATTTGAAAGTCAATTTTAATATATATTGCCTGAATAACAATGAGAACCAGCATGAGAACAACAACTACGAGATGAACCGAGTTTCAACTGCACACGTAATCATTATTCCTCTGATGACATTTCAAATCAGATACGTTTGGGTAGATATTAATCTAATATGCTACTTTAAGTGCCAAAGGCTGAATGCTGAAGAATAAATTGATGTCATCAAAATGTAAGATCCCCTCACATCATTTCTGGTGACTGATGAGGGTTTCACTGATTTTTCGAACTAGATATTTCTTCATCGTTGTTGCAATTGATGTTCATATTTGGGTAAATACAAATACACACCAAATTCAGTGTCCTAATATCTGGTTTACATAAAAATAACATGGAATAGAAATTGTCAATTTTTCGTGCACTCTACAGCTAATAAATAATTTTTAATAACTTAACTCATTAACTTTTTTAATAACGAAAGCATATCTATATATGAAATAAAATAGAATGTACTACTGGGCTCAAAACCCGGTTGTTAATCCAGACCTTTACTGCACAATATTAGTCCTTCTTCCTGAAGAATGTCATCTTTTAGAAAAAGTGCGTTCTTCACATATGTGATTACATTCTAACTGTATGAAAACCAACCAACCCGAGATTATAGGTTTGCGTGGAGTGTGCAATTATTATGCGAAAATATGCACTATTCAACACGTGTGAAACAGAAACAAGGTCAATACATATCCATGCCATCATCACTGTCAGATCCAGGGCTACCACCTAAATGGAAATATATACAAATATGCTATGTGTAATGCAAACAGCTATGTACAGAACGATTTTGAAAGGAATCTTTTAATACAGAATTACGTAACCGAC
Organism: Oasisia sp. SBJ-2009; assembly: GCA_964017155.1. Taxonomy (NCBI): domain Eukaryota; kingdom Metazoa; phylum Annelida; class Polychaeta; order Sabellida; family Siboglinidae; genus Oasisia; species Oasisia sp. SBJ-2009. The sequence continues at coordinate 54,043,517 of OZ024857.1, forward strand.
ATCTAGAAAAGCAGCAACCCATCCCAGTATGCACTTGTATCCCCTACAATGTAGACATTTAACAAAAATCCATCAAAACCACAATATTTATTTTATAAACTTTACACTAACATATTTGAAAATAAATGTTATTATATTGTGCCTGAGGAACACTGGGTACCGACATGGAAAGTACAACTATTAGCAGCTTCTGCAGCATTTAAGAACATAATGACGCATTTCCAAATGCTCATTTCATTGACCAGTTTATCAGCACAGCTGGATATTTGACCATTACAGAAACTTGACTGACATAGCCATTATTCCTCTGATGACACTTCAAACCAGATCGATTTGGGTAGAAATTACTCGAATTTGCTTTTAATTGGCCAAAGTTGAATGCTTAAGAATAAATTGATGTCATCAAAATGTAAGATCGGCTCACTTGATTTCTGGTAACTGGTGAGTGCTTCACTGATTTTTCGACCTAGACATTTTCTTATTAACTAGTTTTAAATACACTCTAATTGTATGGGAAACAATCAACCCGTGTTAGGTTTTAAGTTTGCATAGAGTGCAGTTATTCTGTGCAAATGTGCACGTTTCAACATGTGCGAAACAAAAACAAGCTCAGTGCATAATCGTCGTGCCTTCATCTGTGGCAGACCCAGAGCTTCTTCCTAAATGGAACAAATATACATTACGCAATTTGTAACCCAAACAATTATGTACAGGAAATGTTTGAGAGGACTATAGTTAAAATGGAATTAGGTAACCGACACGTAGAAAAGCAGCAATCTAGTCCAGCGTGCACATGTAACTGCTACGATGCAGACATCCAGAAATTCACCAAAACAACAATATCTACTACATACATTTTACTTTTCAATTCAGTACACATGAAACCTTGCTGTCTTAGAGAGTGCAGAAAGAATATTCTAAATAAAATGTATGTAAAAAAATCCTATTGTTTCTGAGAATAATCTAACATTACTGTACATGTTAATGTTTGGCAGATGTTTGGATGCTAACATTTGTATTACTACACAAAAAGGACCATATTTTAGCGTATTAAAGGTCAACTTTCCATAAGCGCCTAATCTTTAGAGAACGGTTGTCAGTTAGTAATGGCATTACACTTGCAGCGGCGTTGGCCATCTACGTTACCTACTCCTATTTTAAATACGTGATGTGAACAGAAAATAAACGCTTACTTCCATCAATTTTCCCAGAGGGCACACGATGTCAGTACAACGTATTAGTTGAATATACGTCGCGACGTCGGCAACCTATATACAACGACTTTACAATGACGGAGCATCGACGTCGTAAGGACGTCGAAATTACATGTGTTGACGTCGTTGAAATCACGTAGACCAGCAAATCCGACGTGTTTCAACGTCGGGTCGTCGCCATTATAGGGACGTCGAAACTCAGCGTCGTGACGACGTTGAAATTACGTTTACCATCAAGAATTTACATCATTAAAACGTCATTTAATCGCCGTTGTGAAGATGTCAGACTTCGACGATGTCACGACGTTGAAGTCAGGTCGACGACCAAATCAGACGTAGTTACAACGTCGGGTCGTCGACGTCGTTACAACGTTAAAATTACGTTGACCATTAAGAAACGACGTCGCTAAAACGTCCTGTCTTCGACGTAATGAGGATGTCATCCCTCGACGATATAATAGATGTTGCAATGGCGTCAACGACCAAATCGGATATCAGTACAACGTCGGGTCGTTGGTGTTGTAAGGAGTCGAAATACAACGTCTTCATAATAACAATAATGACTTCTTTTGCACCAATATCCTCGAAGATAAAGCTCAGTGACGCGACAAAACCAAGGGATTAAGCAAACTCGTAATCGAAAACAATACGTGAGTTGTCAATGGATGTATGAAGAAGCGGTGGAATGAAACTATATTACCTTCTAATTTAACACTGGCAGGAAACGAATTCCACACCTTTGGTGCAGCAACCGAGAAAGCTCGGGTCCCGGCTTTCGTTTTCACCCTAGGGATGTAAAGAGGGTTTCTACTGGTTGAGCGTAGCTGTCTGGAATTTCTTGCTGGAGTTAGCATTGCATTTAGGTTGTGTAGAAGAGAGTGTTTGATAGGCTATTGTAAAAAAAAAAAAAATTATGCAATAGTGCACAGGGAGCCAATGCAATGATTTTAGAAACGGCACTGAGCGAGAAAAACGAGGAGAACGCGTGACTACCCATGCTAAACAATTTTTGACACACTGAAGTTTTGCTATTTTTTTATTATCCTTGTTTGCGGTATTGTAAAGGAGGAAATTGTAGTAGTCGAGTCTGCTGCTTACTAGAGCTGTTGAGATGGTTTTAGCAACGGAAAGTGACTCTGGATAACAGAGCTTAGTGGTGTTGAATACAGATTGAAAAGCAACGGCCCCAGAACAGAACCCTGGGGGACACCACAAGAGGTGGGCAGCATGTTTGAGAAGCAGTTACCTATTTTAACGGCTTGCCGTCTATTAGTAAGGTATAAAATGAACCAGCTCAGGGCTGTGCCAGATATCCCGTACCACGTTGATAAGCGTGTAATGAGAATGTTGTGGTCAATGGTGACGAAAGCGGCGGATAGGTCAAGCAGGGTCAGTGCAGTAACTTTGCCATTATCAATGTTAAGGTTTATGTCATTGTGTACTTTTAAAAGAGCAGTTCATGTAGAGAGAAATCGTTTATACGCAGACTGTGACGCATTGGTTAAACCATTTATGTAGATGTGAGAACTGAGACGACTTGCTACAACCTTTTCAAGTATTTTTGAAATGAAGCTAAGGTTGGAAATAGGCCTATAGATGTTTAGTTCTTCTTTTGGCAGAGTTGTCTTCTTAAGAACTGGGTTTACACGCGCACATTTAAAATCTTCAGGAGATATGCCGGAGCATAGGGATGCATTTATTATGTCTGTTATTGGTGCAATTAAAACGTCAAGGCATGCTTTCAATAGTACGGTCGGAAGTGGTTCAAAATCACAGGATTTACTTGGGGACGACATGATTATTTTTCTCACTTGTGGCAGGTTCAAACGATGCGAGTTGAGAATTTAGTTGTGGAGAGTCAGCATATACAATGTCTGAAGTGTGATATGTGAAGGCTGAATGTATGAGGCTGATTTTTTCTTTAAAATGACTTGAAAAAGAGTTACACAGTGAATCGATTGATGCATGGGTTGGTAGAGGAGCAGGCCGCCTGTGTAAAATCTGATTTATGCATTTCCATACCTGTTTTGGTGTAGCAGAGTTATTTGAGATGATATTTTCATAATAATCCGACTTTGCTTTTGACATTTGTCGGTTACATAGGTGACAGTGCCGTGTGTAGCGTGACCTGTCTAAGGATGAACGAGATTTACGCCAAACACGTTCCAGATAGCGACGGCGCCGTTTAGATTGGATTATTTCCGGGGTCATCCAAGAAGCTGGCGGCGTTTGTGACACAAACACACAATGAGAACAATGGTGACATTTGACAAAATCTACTCAAGTGATACAATTAATGTATCATAAAATAATTAGTGACCGAGAGTAGCCAGACGTTCTAAAATAATGTAAATGTTTTTATGTTTGGCATGGGTCAACAGTAGTAAAACTTAATACATAATATATAATTAATAAATAGATGTATAAGGTCACACTAATTCTAAAATTGCAATAGCTTCTCAGATATAAGACTAACAAATCTAGCGAAAAAAAATAATGTATTATAAAATAAATATTACATAGATATAATCAAGTTGTATTTAAAATGAATAATACAATAAATCAGTAGTTTCAAATGAGTTTGTGAAATGCTAAATAAGTCTGTAAAATGCTAAATGTAGAATGAGGTTTTAAAAGGCTAAATACAAATCGGTTTAAAATGCTAAATACAGATCGTTTAAATTGTCGTGCTCAGCAAAGCCTGTGCAAAAAGTAATAAGACGTTTAGTGCCCGTGCAAATGAAACATATCGAGGTCTTCACCCCCTAGGGCGATTCTGGGTATAAAGAAACGTCTTATGAAAAGGCCTCTTAGTAAACAGTTTATCAGGGCTACCCCTGTCTTTTTATGTTATTTGTCATTTATGACCACTGTTCGCGAAAAATCAAATCGTCCCGTATTATCGCCCACTATGTTGTAAATGATAAATTTTTGCGGCGTAACTGGTGTAAATTATAAAAAAAATGTCTACGTGTCCAAATAAAGTAGTGTATTGGTATTGAAACTGCAGTAATGTTAAACACAAAAATGTAGAATTTTTATGAAATTTTTTTTATTTGAACGAGCAGTGAAATAGAAACATGTACCACCTTACGCCACTTAGCGACCAACCCAGAATTCTTCTTCTTCTTCGCCTTTTCCCACTAGGCGGGGTCAGCGGCCCGAATTCTCGATTTCCAGAATGTTCTGTCCTGTGCATCTTCCGGGGTGATCCGCAGTGCCTGCATATCCCTTCGGATGCCATCCATCCATCGCCCTCTTGGTCTCCCCATTGGCCTTTTTCCTGGCACTCTCATGTCACCAACTGCTCTCACGTCGTTGTTTTCTTCCATTCTCTGCATGTGTCCATATCAGCGTAGACTCGTTTCTCTTACTTTCTCTTGTATGCTACTCACACCTAGCTCCTTTCTGATGTCCACACTCTTTACTCTGTCTCTCAGTGTTACTCCTTTTATTCTTCTCAACATCCTCATCTGTGTTTTCTCGAGAATCTGTTCCTCCTTCTTTCTAACTGTCCAGCATTCTGCTCCATACAGAATGACTGGTCTAATGACAGAGACTGTTGTCTGCTTATAAATAACGTGTTTTATAGGAATGTAATTGTCATATATGTAACTCTTATTGCCTAATAATACAGAAAACATACAGCACACGATGGAAACAGTACATTTGTAAATATGTAGTATAGTTAGGTCGACGTCGGTTCCCGACTCGAAACAACGTCGACACCTGACGTCGATCCCAGATCCGAGAGATAGGTTGGACTCTCGATAAGCTCAGATGAGCTAATGTTGCCTAATTATCATGTAACCGACGTTAAATAAAGCTTCTTGTATCTTGTATCTTGTATCTTGATAAGCCAAAGGGCTTCCTTGTCCACCTGCCATCTAGAGTTGATTCTCTAGGTGGCAATCTTGTTAAATCTTCTTGTTAAATCTTGATCCAACCTTCAAATCCAATGTGTTTTCGACGTTGTTTCGACGCCGGTACTCGGCGTCGGACGACGTAGGGGACCTGACGTCGGGATAACGTCATTATCCGACGTCGGAACACCGATGTAGCGCTTACATTTTTTCCGCCGTCATAAACATTCCGATTGACATTTCTGCGCATGCGCTATAAATTTAAACGCATTAATGTACAGTGAAAGGACAATGCATTTATGGTATAAATACTATGTGTTGTTCGTTAGAATGTATATAACCTCACTGCAAAGTTATTTGTCGCAAATTAACACGAGGCAAACACGTTTTGAGGCATGTTTTGATAGCAAGCGTAAATCATGTGACTGTAGTGCGCCATAATCCGTGACAGTGATTTAAACAAACGTAAGATGTTATTGGATTGAACGACATTTTAAGCAACCCTTCACAATAATCATCACAAGACAGTTTACGAACAGCCCTTGGCATTTATACCAAAAATGCTTTGTCGTGCGCAGAAACGTCAATCGGAAAGTTTATAATAATAATACTAAAACTTTATTTTGACACCATCAAATCCGGGACGTATGTCCCGTTCACGGGTGTGTACATACATGTATATAGGTAAACAAATTATAGCGATCGGAAAAGTGTATAAGCGCGACACCGTCAACAAATGATGCCGACTCAACTTTAATATGAACGTGTTTTCGGCGTTGTTTCGACGTCGGTACGCGACGTCGGAACAACGTCAATATCTGACATCGTCACAACGTCGACATATGCCTTCGATCCAACTTTCCTTCGCACTTTGTTTTCGATGTTGTTTCGATGTCGTAATCGACGTCGAAACAACATTGATACAACTTTTTTGGGCCCGCTGAGTTACCACTGCGGCTGGGGTGGTGGTGCTCATACCAGAGGAAGGCAGTGTAGTGGCGGGTGTTGTTGTGGTTATGGTAGTCGTCGTCGCTGAAAGGAACTAAATCAATGCGACACCGTAAGTATCTAAAGACGTCCGCACTAGTGCATCGACAATGCCACCACCGATGCCCCCCTCTTATTCAGGTGCTGAAGCTAGCATGCAGCGAACAAATACAGAAATGGTAAAGCAAGCGAAAAAACAATGTAAAAAAGCCAAGCAGAATCCTGGAAAGCTTTAAAACAACGAAGTCTTTGCAATAGTACAGGGAATGTATGGCATAGTTTACTAGCTAAGTCGTGATGTTTCCAAAAATGCTTCAGTTGTAATTTAATGAAACTAAATCTACTGTACGTATAAAATATCTGAATTAACACTTCTTGGCTTAATAATTACTGTCATGTTATCGTGATTACCATAACGAACTACATTTACGTGTTGTTAGCAAGTAAAACATAACATGCAAGGGCAAGTCTTACTCAAGTGCACAATATCATTTTTTTTCATTGTTTGTGATGTATATGGTTTACGTTCGAACATTGCGATATTTAGATTTAATAATAATAATAATAATTCCGTTGCTTAATATAGCGCTTTTTAGCTAACTAAATATCAATCAAAGCGCTTCACATTAATACGATGTGTTCACTAAATCTAAAATATAAATTAACTAAATACATAAGGTAAGATAACAATAAATAAGCTAAGATAAATAAGTAAATAAGTTAAGATCAATAAAAACGCATTGGCCAAATCTAAAATATAGACTAATTAAATACATAAGGTAAGATCAAATTATTAATCTAATTTAAATAAATAAGTAATATAAGAGCAATAAGTCAGTAAAAATAAATAAGCTAAGATAAATAATTATAAAACAATAAATTAGTGTGTAAAAATACAATTCCAAACCGAACAATTTAAAACCAAGCAGCGTCATAGTATACAAATCAGTGTCATCAAGGCAGGTAGTGTAAACGAAATAAGTGAGTTTTGAGTTGTTTTCTGAAAGCTGCCAATGTCTCGATTGTTCTCACACTCTTAGGCAAGCTGTTCCACATGGTTGGACCTGCCACTGCAAAACTGCACCTTCCGACCGTTCTCCTCGGCACCGTCACTGCGAGCAATGTTACGTCACTCGCTGATCGCAATGCACGAGTAGGCGCGTGGCGAGCTATCGCACAATTGAGGTAGTCCGGGGCCAAGCCATGCAGGATCGTATACATGCAAGAACAGATCTTGTACGTTATTCTCATCTTGATCGGCAGCCAATGCAGCGATCGCAGAATCGGTGTGGATGTGATCTCGCCGTCTGACACGGTTGATAACGCCAGTGGCCGAGTTTTGTGCTCGTTGGAGTCGGTTTGTCAGTCCAGTGTTCAGTCCACCGAGTAGACAATTGCAGTAGTCGAGGCGACTCAGCACAAGACAACGCATTGCGGCACGGCACGCGTCTCGGGTCAGCAGGTGTCGGATTCTGCTGATCAGGCGTAGATGGTAATATGCCGAAGAGCAGTAGCTGGACACGAGGCGGTCCAATTGCATATGCCTATCGAAGTAGCAGCCCAGATTTCTCACTGCGTCCATCGATGTTAATGTTAGGCCAGGTAGCTCCAAGCTGGGGCTGCCATAGACTCGCAGATTGTGCGGTGACTGCAGCACGGTAAACTCTGTTTTCTCGTTGTTCAGTTTCAATTGATGTAACAGCATCCAAGCTCGTATTTCTGCTATGCACTGGACGAGCAGCTGTTTCGCGTGTTCCAGCTCAGCAGACATCACAGGGTTATAACTGACATATAGCTGGATGTCATCAGCAAATCGATGGAACAGCACATGATGCTTCGTACATATATCCGCAATGGATGTCGTGTACATATTGAACATCACTGGTCCTAGAACCGAGCCTTGCGGAACTCCATGGTAAATCAGAGTTGTGTTAGAAGAAGACGAACCAACCATGACACACTGTGATCTGCCGGTCAAGTATGACCTAAACCAGTCCAATGCCGTGCCGCTGATGTTGAAACGTGAACCCAGAGTGTTCAACAATATGTCAATGTTGATCGTGTCGAATGCTGCACTCGTGTCCAGGAGGATAAGCATGACACACCGTCCTGAATCGAGGTTTCGCACTATGTCGTGTTGTACTCTCATTAGAGCTGTTTCGGTGGAATGGTATTGTTTGTAAGCAGATTGCATCTTATCATGCAAGTTATTCGTCGTCATGTGCTGATTCAGGCGTTTGAAGACAACGTGCTCGATCAACTTTCCGATGAAAGCGAGGTTGGAAATGGGGCGATAGTTCCCTAGTTCGTCCTGGTCAAGCGAGGCTTTCTTCAGTAATGGTGTCACTAGGTTTTTTTAAATTGTTTAGGAAATGTTCCTGTGTTTAGTGACGCATTTACAATTTTGACGAGTGTGAATAGCGTAGCGGTTTAAGTAGTTTTTAGTAGCCATGTAGGTAGCACATCAAGTGGACAGCATTTCGTTGGTCTTGATTTGATGATCGCTTGCAGTTCTTCAGCGTCAGTTGAACAGAGACTGTGCAGACTTTGCGACACAGGTGGAGCAGCAGGCAGGGCTGGCATCACGATAGCTTCTATTGTTACTTTCGAGCGCGTAAAACCAACGACTTTCTTGATCTTTTCTTCAAAGAATTCAGCGAAGCCATTACACAAGATTTCATCATTCTTGCGATCAGGCAATTTCCGGTCACTGCTTTCGGTTAGTGAATGTAACACCCGGAATGTTGTTTTTGCGTCAGCGTTGTTCAGTGCTGCATCGTAGTAAGCAACTTTTGCGTTTCTGATGTGTTGTTTGACGTTGTTTACTTGCGACGTGTAGATCTGTTTGTCGATTTCGAGACCGGATAGGCGCCATTTTCTTTCGAGTGCACATCGCTTTCGCCTCAAGCACAAGGTTTCATCGTCGAACCATGGCTGGCTTTTCTTGCATTTTCTAGTTCGCGACACAACCGGTGCATGGATATCGAGTGTGGCGGACACCGAATGTTTAAATTGTTGTAGGAGGTCGTTAACGTCATCGCTGATGTTGTCGTCGTGTGAAGTTATTGCAGCATGAAGGTCAGATTCGAACAAATCCAGGTTCACGTGACGGTAGTCACGCCCTCGCCACTTGTTGGTTGGTAGGCGCGGCGCGTCTCCTTCAATAGAGAATATTATTGTGTGATGATCTGAGAATGTGTTCGGTAGGATAACAGCAGGGGATGTGAGGATGGTGTCTTCTTTTCGAGAGATAACGACATCCAGTGTGTGGCTGGAATGGTGCGTGGAACCAGTCACATGCTGGACGAGTCCTGTCGATGCCAGACTGTTCGATATTCGGCTTACTCCCGGCGATAGCGCATTGTCGAAGTGAATATTGAAATCGCCCAATATCAGTAGTCGTCCGGGAATGATCGGAAGTGATGTTACGATATCTTCGAACTCGTTCAGAAAGTCGGATGTATTGGAAGATGGTGGCCTATATATCAACACAAAGTAGTACGATGGCTTGTCACAGGACAGTTGTAAAAACTCGAAATGTGTCGGTGTCACTGCAGGTCTGCGCACAACCAAATTCAGTGAACTTCTATGCAGAACACCCAGACCACCGCCACGCTTCTGCGATCGGTTGAGTTTCTTAAACTCGAATCCCGGCTGGGTTAGATCGTTTACGATGTCTTGGTGCTCATCTCGCAACCAAGTCTCTGTGAAGAAGGTGATGTCAGCAGCAGCATCTAATAACATTTCACTCACAACAGATACTTTGTTGCAGAGAGATCTGGTGTTTAGCAAAACAACTTTCAGTGATAGTGTGTTTGACCTTGTGCCGATACTCGTTAGGCGACGTACTCGAGGTACGGGCTTAGCAGGTACTGTTGGTCGTGCAGATACAATTACACGTATCGGTCGTTGTTTGCGTGCACCCCCACGACAACCTCGATGGGTGGGCCGCTGGAGTGCCACCCCTGCTTCACAAGCAGCTCTCCAGGCAGCATTGTTAAGTCTAGAGTGTCTGTGACCGCTGGGCCGTAACCGATACAGGTGGTCTCTGGTCAAGGTGGGTGTGTCAACAATGTCCACTGGACGGTAACACATGACTGATCGCCAAATTGTCAATGTCACACAGGTGCAATCACAAATGTAGATCGGATAAAATAGTAGAAAGGCACAAACACTTGATAAAATCACTCACATCAGCGTTCTCCTTGTGTATTCATAAAACATATATACAAACTTGAGCGCTGTACACTGAGTAAAAGTAGCAGAATCAGCTGTAGTTATGGAGAGCGTCAATAGGTGCAGCCACACAGGCGCAGACCATGTATGTATTTATTAACACTACCTTAATCTTTAGTCTCCAACTCCACTTTGACAAATAGTTCCCTTTCCAAAAATCAACTCTACTCTAAATAGACTGCAGTATTACTTATTTGGGCAGGCTAATTCTGTCTAATTTGCCCCTAAAAATCTGCATAAAGAAAACGAAAGTGTGAGTAAAAAGTCGAACCCCACCATCACGTTTGTAGTTGAAAGAAACACAAAATCGATGTGGAGTTATAAATACATAGCAACAATACACAACATCAAAGGGATTAAAATGAGAAATTGCATCAAATCAGAATGCCAAATTATGTAATGTAATGCAATACTTCCAAAATGTATATAGATGAAAGTTTACAAAAGAAAATGTATTGTATACACACCACGGCTATATACTCAATGTTATACAGTCTACTGATTTCCGGACAATGAATGTAGTCAATGTATTTCCCAATATTGATGAAAACATTAGATCATCGTTGTGTTAATAAGCTTTGAAAGCTTTCCACACTGTAGGTCTTACAATACTCGAAACATCCTGATTCACCTGAAACTCCATTGAGTATGAATATTATGGAAACACACTTACCTATGACTGTAACATTCACAGGCAAGTTGCTGCAGACAGTGTGTGGGGATGGAATTGGGACGGTGTTGCACACCACGGCTATGAGTGACTGTTTTCCGAGCATGTTTTCAGTGACTGTGATGGAGTCTGCTGTTGCTATGATTTCGTTTGAGGTAGTATTTTCCCACGTGTAGTTTCTTTTTCCTGGGTTGCTCTCAGCAGTTACAGTCATTCGCTCTCCAACGGAGATGTCTCCTCCATCGGTAACTACATGACCATTAAACTTCACCTCGAGTGCATGTGGCCCGTCTGAAAACAAACAGTAATAGGACTTGAATATTTGGGTATATCAGAAAATCCAAGCATTTAGCCACACACAAAAAACTCACGCAAAACATTGACACGTGTGTGCGTGCGTGCGTGTGCATGCGTGCGTGCGTGCGTGCGTGCGTGCGTGCGTACGTGTGAATACAGCATATCCACTATAATTGTCTGCAGCAACTATGATGGATGATAAATTCAAGTTATTTTATTTATAGCAGAAAGGGGTCGCACGGGACAGCTTTATAAAAATAAAATCAGCCAAGATGCCTTTGGAAAATATAATGAGTTGGTAATTATGAATGAAACGTGTTTGGGTGAATCACAGTCAATTCCCAGTATCTTCACCGTAATCACCTTATTGGTATTCCTCTCTTATTAATCCTTCATGCAAGATAACCAAAAACACAACCAAACTCTCTGAATGCAGCAGACAATATCAACACAGTGTATGAATATTCATTCTATGTTTACATTTTGCTTTTTCGGGAGGCCCTGAGTTGCCCGTACGAAAGACATGTCAGATACAAATTCCGTGTACACAAGACACGTCTATGTAAAATGAGAGGAAAAGCTACAGAACAGCTTTGTTTGAATAAACTAGGTAAATATAAAAAGCACGTTTTCAGGCTCTAGATAATCATAGGGTATTTAAAGATGAGTTGGTCACATTCTAGTGCAAAGAATGCAAAATAAAACCTAAATCTTCACTGGTTTACGATATCTGAGAGCTAATGGCGGACAGCAGACGCAGAGTGACGCCATAAGTCCACCGGACCTTCAGCCCAAAGGTCTAACAATGTGTGACAGTTCAAATCAAAAATGTACTCCTCAATACTTACAATAGACAGTTAGTTTTGGAAACGTGAACGTCTCATTGAATGCATTGTTGTTGATAGGTATGTTGTCCGCATAACCCTGTCTCTCTGGCATGTCAAAGTATGTCCGGCATGTGAAGCTGTCTCCATTGTGAGATGGTTTTATCTCCACAACAATACTGAATCTGACTGTTCCCTCACTTGACTCGTCCTTGGCTTTTAAAGTTTCGCCACTGCTTAGATCCCTCCATTGCATCTTTGCGGCCACATTCGCCTTGTATCTCCGCTCACAGCTGTACACAATATACTCGCCCTCTACTGCCTCGTTGTTTTTTGTCGTGTTGCTTGTACATGTTGGATTAAATGCTGAAAGCAGTAAGTATATATTGCAGTACTGTTATCTGCAAACACAAATTCTAATTGGTCATATGCATTAAAAATTAACAATGAACCCATATAAAAGAATTTTGAATGACAAATAAATTTAATAAATTATCTCCCAAAAATAATAGAATAACATAATTAGCCCAGCCGACATGTGCATGAACTGTGCATGTTATGCTACAAGCATGACATTTGGCACATATGTAGAACATATAATTAGCAATAATTTTGATGTCAAAGTATAGGCATGTGGAGAGCCGATGTCAGCGTTGTGAAATATTTTGCATTTGTCCTTCGTTGATCTTAGTATCTCCAATTTTATCAAATAACGGCCGTTAAAACGATTTTTTCCCATATCATGCTTCAGTCAGAACCGCTTCATTTGTGTCAAAATGTAAGTTTTTTTAAGGTAGCGATTTCCACTGTGTTACCTTATCCAACGTCAACATCCGTCATTTTTAAAGATGGCGCCTTTCAAATCCAATTTTCCTGAAATCTTAAGAATAAACCACCTAGAGAGATACCGTTGGTGTCAACATTAAGGTTTAAGCGATGCTATTTTAAATATGCTGCTTTTGATTTTTTTTTCGACTTATATTCTAGAGAGGAGTATCACAGATAGTTTCCCTCTTGCTACTCATGAACGTTTATGTTACCTTCAAAATGATTTGCAGGTTTAACTCATAGTTTATTAGTATAACAATAGTAGCATCATTATTTTATGACACGTCAGCAGACACATACCTCAGCACAAACCTACTGCATCGGTGTGATACTTCAACATACATGTAATCATATACATGTATCACACGATAAGTCTTTACACATTGTCCATAACCAAAACGTCTTAGGCAAAATGTAACAGTTCCTAGTTACTATACGTCCTAATATTTACTGTGTCACACATTAGCTACGACCACACAGTCCACCACAATAGCAAAGAGGAGTGCATGTAGGTCCTCCCTTGAGGCACTTGCATAGTCCTACACAATCTTTATTGCAGCCACAGTGCAGTAGTTCACGACAAGATTGTGTCGCTTCGGAATGAGTTTTCCAGCATATTTTCCAGCCGTCATTATCATTCCTGATCCAACCCCATTCACTTGGAGATGGAAACTCCGGAGTCGCGATCATCGTCTGTGCCCAACAGTGACCGGCTTGGTGAGCAGGCCGCGTTGTGTGCTGGATAAGTACTGCTTGTGTCGGCGGACAATAGCTCTACCTGTTTGCGTGAACTGCTTCCTCGCTGCATTGACAAATTCCTGGCTTCTAGTACAGTCGTACAGCAAGACTGGCAGTCGTTACAGTGGACAAAGCCAATTATCTACGATCTCCGAGGTAGCAGTCAAAGCACAGAAACCTGGTGTGACTTCGTCATAGGTTCTCCTGTCCCATGCAGTCCACTTGCCCGTACCTTTAGAATATGACAGCGTGTTACAACCAGTGTGAAGGCATGATACATTGGCAAAGTAACACAAATGTAGGGACCAAGTGTGTTGGCCATCTCGTGGGCCGTCTTTAGAAATGGCGGATGTTAAAGTTGGAGAAAGGTCATACGCAACACAACGGAAATCGTGACCTAGATAAACTTACATTTTGACACAAACGTAGCGGTTCTGATTGAAGCATTTTAAAGGCATGAACAACATTCTTTTATCGGCCGACATCTTATAAAATGACGGATACGAAGGTCAACAAAGGTCAAATGCAATATATTTCACAACATTGAAATCGGCTGTCCATACCTATATCTTGAAAACAAAAGTACCATGCTAGGTGGCGTAGGTGATGATATAGGATCATTAGTTTTGGCGTCCTCCATCTTTACAAATGGCGGATGTGAATATCGAAGAAAGTCAAAAGTAATATATTTGAAATGCTGGTCCCCGAAAACATAATATTATGTTTGTATACCAAAACGACCGACTTATTCGACGCTGTTATTACGATACGAGAAAATAGGTTTACGGCGGTCCTCTTAGAAAATGGCCGCCCACGCCTTCAAGGGCGAAATCTGAGAGAGCCCTATATCCAAATAGTTTTGTAATGATCAAATCTAAGTGTGTGCCGCGAAATTTCATGTTTATATAATAAAATGCACAAATCGGCCATATTTTATCACATATCGGCTGGACTAAATATAGCAAGAGCACATTTAGATGAGATGGCTAGGACACGTCCTGCGAATGCCCGGAGATAGCATCCCTAAAGTGGCACTGAGATGGACACCACCTGGAAAAAGGAAGCGAGGACGGCCAAAGATGACGTGGCGACAAACAGTGATGGCCGAGCTGAGAGAGATGGGGCTGACGTGGGGTGAGGACAGGACAGGACCTTGTGGCGAAAGATTGTTGTGGCCTTATGTCCCACTGGGGACTAATAGGAACAGTAAGTAAGTACATTTAGAGTGCTCTGATTCCAGGGAATGTTTTTCAAAGATATTAAACTAACATAAAGAAGGTAACAAAATATATAAACAAAGCATAAAAATCCAAGTTCTTCACTTGTTGAGGAATGCACTCTAATCCATATGAACTTCTGCCATAGAATGCGTCGTACTGTTTTCCAGGCTTTCATTTTATAAGCCTGGTGGAAGGAAGATGAATAACAAACCTGTTGTGACGTCTGGACAGCTGTAACTGTTACTAGCAACTTATATAAATCCTTATGTACACAAAATACTATTCATTCTTAGAAATCTGAGTTGAACCATTCGAAAGGTGAGGAAATCCGAATGAATGTAATTTGCCTGATACAATATAAAATGCAATTATTAAAATAACAGCAATACCAATAATTTATTTAGAAAATGCAAGTAACTACAGGAAAACGCTACACCTTCTTGGTTACAATTATTGAGTGCACTGCTTTATTTTAAGGATGCTTATATACAATAGTGATCATTTAAAAACAGTGGTTTGTGTGAATGTGTGCACACTCGCTGAAAGGATTGGATTCAAAGTGGACGTCACGGGCACTGGTCAATTACTGACATATTATTACATAATATATATATATATTACAAATACTGCTGTTGAAAAGATCATTTGAATTAGCCTATGTAGGCCCTACATGTGTAAATATAAAACCACCCTAGAAACAATGTCTCACCGCTGAATGTGATGAGTTGTGCATATTTGGAAGACGCAATGTCATCTATTGCCTTGCACTTGTATAGTCCACCTTGTTTTAGTTGAATAGATTTGATAATCAAGTCATATGTTCCTGAAGGCTCGGTGATGAGGACATATTTGTTAGGTCTAGCAACATCAGCTTTGAATGATATTGTCACTACAGCACCGGTTGGATCTGAGACATATTCCTCCCAGCCTAGACGAGTTCCTGCACAGCGGAGTGTAACATTGCTTCCTACCAACACAGCGACATTCTCTGGGCCTTTTGTTACCTGTCCACACACAACTGCAACAGAACATAATGTGTACACAATTGCATGTCACGATTTGAACATTAGGTTTGTAACATTGAGTGTTGCTTTACATAAGTTACACAGAGCAGGATCAGGCCTAAATGCCTGCACATTTTCGCAATCGCAATAAAACGAAGCAGGACACCGGGGCTGTGCATTTACACAGCGCCACGCGCCGCCTATTTTGTAGTCTCAAGGGTAGAGCGCATTGGCTCAGGGGTAGAGCGCAATGGCTCAGGGGTAAACTATCGGACTCTCGACTAAGAGGGCCTGGGTTCGAATCCTCTGCTGCGGTGTTAAAACTTTGGGCAAGTTTTTTTCAATCTACATTGCTCCAGTTCACCTACCTGTAGACATGACCACCTGGCTATAGACAACTGGTGGACATGTGTACGAGAAGCCTTCGCACATTAATTTTTGCATACTGCACTACACAAGAACGTATCTTTACTTTACTTTGCCTTGTTACTAATTACCTCAACTGACGAAAAAGAACGCTCTAAATTATATATGTTCGAGTGCGTGAAAATAATCACACAAGTTAATCCATTTTGATTTTAAATGTGCGTGATAACAATCATACTGGAATGTTTGATGCATTACTAATGGAAACAGGATATATTGAAAACAATTATTTCCTATAAGTTATATGATAGAACATAACTTATAGGAAAGAATTGTTTTCAATATTTTCACAATGTTTTATGTGAAAATGCAACACTCAACCACTAGCACTGAAATGATATTTCACTCATCTGAAATATAAATAATTAGCATTCTTTGTAGCCCTTTTGCTGCTACTTTCTTGGTTTGTTCATTTGCTGTTATTTTTGAGCATATTCTCATGTATTAAAAAAACATTCAGAGACTGTTCTGCATTTTTTAAGAGTTGCTTCTACACTGAGGTGGTGATGTTTGCGTAACGCGAGACATAAAATATACATTGTTTAAACAGTAGCCTTTGGTAGTGTGAGATTGCCCATTATAAATATCCTCCTTATTTATATACTTTATTAATGATATCAACTACCTATATCCATATCTAATTAATCTATTCTGTGATACTGGACAATAAATATGTGTAACATGAGTCACGTGAAACGCGAGTCACGAAAAATAAGGTATTGTAACGCGACTCACAATGCGATAGTTAGATTTTTCTCTGCTTCTAAGACATGTCAATTTGTTGCAAAAACATAATATAGATGGCAGTGTTAATGTTTTCATTGATGATAATCCTGCCACCAAAATTAATATGTGTACTAATGTTCCTGTTTGTTAATAAATCACATGCTTCTTAAAACAGACTTTTGATCTGATATGTAAATCAATTAGAAAATACACCGCATGATGCTTGGTGGAACAAACATCAATGAATACAATTTTATTTCACACAATTGTCATGTCCATACATAAAAGTACATTGATAAAATATATGTAAATTAATATAGAATACATCGACAACAGTATTGTAATAACTATATATAACTATATATAACTATAACTATATATATATATATATATATATATATATATAAATGAACCCCTGGTGCAGCAGTTTCGATATACTAACAAATGTAGTAATTTCTAATGAAATTAATAACTTAATCCAAAAACATTAATCCCATTTATTTGACTGTCTAATTATGCCTTTATCCGAACATATATTAGCTATAGCAAACATGTGCCTACTCCAACATCTATTGAGCAAATTGTTTAATACCACGAAAGAATTCTTATACGACAAGTCCACAAATAATGTCTGAAAATTAACTTTTGTAAAGTTCACCCATAACATAAACATTATAGATATTATCAAAACATGCTGTAAATAGCTTATTTTGTCGGCAGTAGCACAGAAGTGGATTTTTTATTTAACATATTTCTCTTGGCTTACATGCCTCGCGTTGAATGGAATGTCTTACTCGTCTGATAAGTTATTAAAAATTATATTTCCATAATATTTACAAGAGGTGGCAAGGTTTAACTAGTGAGTCCATTTGCCGCTCCTATGCTTATAATGGTGAACCTATGAATTTTCTATAGTATAAGGTTTTTGGTGGATCTATCATCACATGGGATCACTGATGAAATCCAATTGGGTTGTCACTCCGACAACCTTGGGGAATTTTTGTTATATGCAAATTAGTGCAGCCATTATCGAAAATTCTATTTCATTCAATACTGCCGAAAGTATGCATGGTAATGTCTCAACAATTATGTCTCTGCTTATGTTTTCTTGGTGAATTATTACGATAGGCATCATTAGAAAGTTGTAATATGTAAATATATATTGCTAACATGCAAATTAGCCACCGCCATTATTAAAAAAAACTCCTTTTTTCTAAATCTAATAATGAGATAAAAGTCTTGTCTACAACCACATTTTCATGGTCAAGGATTAAGGTTAAGATAAATGTAATGTAAGCACATGCTTACATTAAGTATAATTTCTACCACAACTCGCTACAAAGTTGAAGCTATACCAAAGGTAGAACTTCGGCATTAATGTTCTAGACAGAGGGACTACTAAAGTCAAAAGATAAAAGAAACAATACAAAAAAATAACAAAAGTAATTAATGAAAAAGTGAAGATATGATCTATATTAAAAAAGTATGCAGTTGAAAAAGAATGCCAACTGCACTAGTTGACATTGTAGCTCCAACTTAGGTCAATGTCAGCAATGCCGTATTTATTGGTGAGAAGATGGCACATTAATTCTGCAACTCACTTCCATCTGGATTCCATGCTAAGATGACCAGTCAAGTTAAGAAGGTGGAACAGATAAAACAAGGCATGGAACATGGTGACAAGACAATGTTTGACTTGGAGACAATCATCCTGTCTGCTTACGGTTGCACAAAAGCGACAGTTGCAGCTGGCACCTCAATTCCAATACGAGTTGTGCACCATACTTCCCTCGCTCATCAATGACCATGGCTGCTGACGGAAGGGGAACAAATCTATCCTAGCCGATCGTCTCGGATTAAAACAAACATCTGCTCTCGCTCCAGACATTGTCATAGTGGATATGCAACAGATGCTTTATTGCATTGTATGGTCACATAGCGGAAATGCATCTGACCTCAATGAAAATATCAAGCGCCGTCTATCCTGTTACTGTGCTGGTACAGAGCAGGTTCTAGTCTCCGATAGGTGTGACGATCTGTCAGCTAAAGATAACGAAAGAACGCGACGTGCTGGTGAGGCTCCACATATTACAATCTGAACGCCAACAGTCCACTACCCAATCGGGATGCCATTCTCACGAACAAGCACAATTAGTGGGAACTCTCACGGGTGCTGTCCTTATTCAACCTGTCCTAATGTAACAATGGACAGTCGAGATAATGGTGCATTCGCCCACGATGAGGCTGATGTCACTATGATAGCATACATGCTACAAGCTGCAGAACTTGGTAAGGATGTAATCAGAATCCTCAGTGATGATACTGATGTGTTTGTGGTGTTAGTGTGCTGGTTCTGGAAAATGCAATTGTATTGTAGCGTACAGATGGAGCGCTGGAATCGTGTGGTAGTGGACATCATTCATCACATCAACGCGACCTGTACCGAGCTGGGTCCTAAGTGTTTGCATCTAATGGGTATGCATATTCTTAGTGGATGCGACACTGTGTCCTACCCCTTCAATAAGGGTCACATCAATGCACTGATTACTCTTCAGGCAGGTGATTTTCCTGGGTTGTACCACGTGCTGGGTGAAGAGGATGTCACAAGTTCAGACCTTATGGAAACAGGTCAAACGTTCTTCACAGCCTTGTATAGTCAGCCACTAGGAACCACGATCAGTTACAGGAATTACTCCAGGAAGATGGGAAAGCCTATGCGCATCATGGCATTACCTCCCACAGAAGCTAACCTATATCTCCATGTTTGCAGAGCACATCTACAAATGATGCTGTGGAGGGGAGCTGATCAGCAAGTGCCTCCAATGGTGGACATCACACAGTTTGGTTCGGAGGTGAAGGGATGTATTCCATCACCCTGCGTCGAAACATGGTCTTCCCGTTCCCAAGGGTCTCATTGATGTCTTAAACTGTGGCTGCAAATCAGAGGAGAAAGCATGCAGCGCTGAGAGTTGTAACTGCCACAAAAATAACGTGTGTCATGCACTGTCTATTGTGTGCGCAGAATGCATTGCTATCTTTTTACTGGGTTACATTACAGTATAATGTCTATGTTCTTTTGGTAAAGGTAAATAAATGTTGGAGATATATTAATGGTTAGATTAAACAAGATGTATTTGACAATAAATTAATCATTCTGCATTTGATGATAGGTTTATTATTATCCTTGACTATGAATATTTATCTAAGTATACCATTTCTGTGACGTTATCATGCACATCGTTAAATATTTTGAAGCTAATACGTTTTCGGTAATAATGCAATGAACGAGTGAATATTTATTTTTGGAATTGCTATTGGGTAATTGGCATAAAATAAAAATACGCATTTTATAACTATTAAGTTATCTTTATCATAATCCTTGACCATGAAAATGTGGTTGTAGACACAACATTTATCTCATTATCGTGCATACTGATAGAGATATTGAAGAAACTGGGTTTT
The DNA here is from genome assembly GCA_964017155.1 of Oasisia sp. SBJ-2009. Classification (NCBI taxonomy): domain Eukaryota; kingdom Metazoa; phylum Annelida; class Polychaeta; order Sabellida; family Siboglinidae; genus Oasisia; species Oasisia sp. SBJ-2009. The sequence continues at coordinate 54,064,012 of OZ024857.1, forward strand.
GTGAAAATGGCGGTGTGTAATTTGCATATTCGGAATAAATAGATATTGGCGCATCAATCAATCTGATGACAACTTGATTTGTTTACCGACTATGAGATCGATTAATCCTTTTTGTTTTGATGCGCCTCTGAGCTTGGTTTCTAAGGATATAGGCGCAATAGAAGTTAACTAATTATTATTATTATTAATGGTTCCAAATAGTGACCTTGAAAACATAGGTGTGGACACCATATTTAGTATCATGCGTACTTTCGGCAATATTGAATAAAATAGATTATGGTATAATATACCAATCGATAATGGAGGCACTAATTTGCATATTAAAAAAATCCCCAATGTTGCCTGAGTGGCAACCAAACTGGATTTCACCAGTGACCCCATGCTATGACAAATCCACCATAAAACCTTATACTAAAGGAAATTCATAGGTTCACAAAATGGCAAATGGACTAAGTTACCTCCTAATGTCATTTCCTTAGAAATATTTGACTTTCTAGATGCAATTTACATATACATAATATTATTATGTACATAACAAACAAAGTAACTATATTGTGATGCGTTGAAAAAGGCATAATGTAAAATAAAGAAATTAAATAACTTTATTGGCGTAATGCTTCGTATCATTACAACTCACACAAACAGTGATTAAACAAGTCAGGTTCCTCGCTAAGTGGCTGAGAGTTACATGTGCAATCCCTGCTTGTTTACTTGCTGTATGAAGAGAACCGGCCACATACAGTGATGGATGTTTTCTTCTTTTACACTTTGTTTTCACATATTCATTACACTGTGACATTGTGACTGAATGTTGTCTCACTTGTCTGAGTAAAATATAACATATGTGGTATGTAAATATTATAACATAAAAGCACAATTTTTTTAACATTTAAATATCCAAACTGTCAATATAGAAACTTTATGGACACTTTAAACGGTTATTAGAACTTGACCAAATTTGTTGACCTATATTTCACATGATCATTTCAATTCATAAATTTACCATGAATCTTGATAAACCCTTTGACATGCGATTTATTTTGTGACCTTCACTTGACCTTCACAGTTGACCTACATTTCCATGTCTTTCTGTTTGGCCCACTGCATTTCCATTAACTTTTTATTGACGACATAATTTTGCTTTAACATGTGCACTGTTAACATTTGAAGTATGAACACTGCCAATGCAATGGCTTTATTACTATGTAATCTGTAAAACAGGTTTACAACTTGACCTACATTTCACATTTGACCTATATAATGGAAACACTTGCATAAGTAATTCATACATGCACCATGAATCTTGATACAAACCTACGGCTAGGTTTTAAGAAATGTAATTGTTTTTGAGAACTTTGCCCTAATTTTTATAGTTGACCTGCATTCTATGTTTGACCTAGATTTAACTTACATAACTGGTATTAATTCCTATTAATGATATCATTTACTTGAAAATGTATTAGGAACTTGGCAATTATAGTTCGGAGGCAACTCATTAATGTAATGACTTATATGCAATGTGAAATTTATATACAAGGTTATGACAGCAGAACTTATTTATTTGACCTACATTTTGCGCTTCAGCTATTAATAGTGTAATTTATTAATAAAATTGCACATTGGACTTTAGAGGGATTACAAATATCAGATATGCATATAAACATTGACATTAATGTGACCTAGCATCAAGTTTTGGTTCAACCTACTTTGAGCTACTAATTTACTTCTGAATTATATTTGGAAAATTATTGTGTTATTTAGTTATAATTAATTACTACATGAGCACACGGCAGCTTTTTGAGATGGATACAATGTGAAAAACAGACAAAACATGAGATATCATAAAAAACAATTGATTATGTTAAAGGCAATTTAATATTTTAGGCATAATGTAAACAGTGCTGCGACACCGTTCATAATGTCACCAAGGTTAACATTAAAAGAGCATATTAATGTATTTAAAATGTTTATATTAGATCACACGCTTAAGTCCGTGCAGCACTCAATGAAGTATACTCACACACCATTATGGTAATATGTGTAAATCCAGTGGGTTTTTTTCAGTATAGGTAATGTGCATAAGTCCATGTTATAAACTTTCATGCACTGAAGTAAAGTTCATAAATGAATTAATATCAATCCATGCAATATGCACTAAAGAATAGTTTGTAGCTTCATTATAGGTAATGACTAATGTGCATTAAGTCCAAGCAATATGCAATGAAGTTCATAATTTATCTGTGAAACTCCATTGGGAACTCTCCAACAGGCAACTTGCTGATGAGTTGACCCATGTCAGGAGCAATTTCTACAATTCTCATTTGAATAGCAGCTTATGTGGGTACATTTCAATGCACATAACTTCCAGTTGAGCAACAGGTGTAGACTATGCATAACTAGCCATGCCATCGATTTCTTCTGATGTCATAGTTCTGCCAGTTATTGAAGAATGGAAACATTGTAGTAGCAGTATCTACATTTTCCAAGATCTAACTGCAATGTTCTTCAAGTGTGTACACTGTTATTGCACATAAATTCGAGTTGAGCAATGAATGTGAAGTGACTGCGATGCCAGACACTTCTCTCAAGATCAAAGAGTGTTGTCAGTTCTAGAGAAGTTGACCCATGCGAGCATTGCCATCATTGACATTCACACAGGTTTCACTATAACTAATGTGCATAAGTCCATGCGATATGCATTGAAGTTCACAATTTCTCTATGATAGTCCATGGGGAACTCTCCTGGTTGCTGATGAGTCTACCCATGTCATGAGCAATATCTACAATTCAATACATTACAGTCAATACTGCATACAATATTACAGAATATTAATTGACAAATTACAGCACTTAACGCTATGAAAAAACCTCAATTGAGCAGGAAATGGGTTTTTAACTAATAAATGTAATATTAAACTTAACTATATTATATAACTTAACTTTGATATCAAAACTTATCCGTATTCTTCACCACCACACTTCCTGAGTGTCTACATGAAATTCAAATAACGAAAATATTTCACATAAAATACTACACAAAATGGTAAATATTATTAATAACATCAACAAAATAGATAGTCCATATAACTGTAAACAAAATGGTAAAATTATAACATGTGAATTACACCCTACAGGTATTGGGTGGTGTATACTAAAGTGGAAATATTAACTGTCTGTACTTTCTATCATAAAATAGTAATACTAATAGGGTCATTCCGTATGAGCGCAACACAAATTCCAGAAATTGGTTGCTGTCATCTCTTAGATTTTTGAATAGATCAGTCAGTATGGTATGGCAAGAATCCAAAAGTTGAGTGTTCTAGCTTAACAAGTTTTCAAATGATAGCAGTTTGAAATTTGGGACAATATTATCGATTGCGCGAACGTCGGCCGTTGGAAATGCCACGCAATGTTATTGGCGCCTCAACGCATAAATTATGAACAGCGCAGGCCGCAGCCCTGAGCGACCCGAAACACGCTCCAAACTGGTTTTCCTCGCGTCCTGCATTGATATACACAGTTCATATTTATACCACATGAAAGCTAAGATGCCATAGCTATGCCATATGGGTTACATTTAACAAATGTTAGGTTACACGCTAATAATAAAATATGATAATATATTTATATGTTTTTAAATAAACGCAACGCAAAGTTAACCAACCTTAAATTTAATCATCCACAGCCGAATGCAATGTAACAGATTTCTTCCGTCGATCATCTTCTGAAGGTATTCATTGATTGATATAAATGGCAACAGTAAACACAATTAGGATGCATAGCGAGAAACACGCTGTTTTCCGAGACCATGTGATCCAGCCAGCTGCTAGGGGGGCCCAAAAATACCTGCGCCATTAACAGATTTCTGGAATGCGTTATGCGGACACTGAGCGATGCTGCCATCTAGCGGCTGTTGACATAGTGAGTGGCAGTATCCAGTAATGGCAGTAGTTATTTTGTGCATACCAACATGACGTGAACCTGATTAATTATAACATTAGGAGTCCCATGAATTGGACTCTAGTTTGCAAATCTATGCCGTATGGCATTTTGCAATCGTAATTTAGCCTAGACCGGGGTTCTACCCACATTATGAAATAGAACTAGAATTCATAGACGCGAGCGCACATGGTTTAAACTCTAGTCTCTAGTCTAGGTCTAGGAGCAGTAGGGGACAAGTAATATTGAAATGTTGTTCACTTACCGATCAAACCAAGTCCAAAGCAGGAAACAATCCTTGCGGTTAACAAAGTATCCATGAGGCTTAGAACTGCATATATTATACAGTTAGAAGAAAGTCATAACATCACGAAATCACTTCCCTGAATGATTGATTACGCCAATCCAGTATGGCAGTTCGCAAGTTTTGTAGTAAAATAGTAACTCGGTTCCAACCAACGGAACCGGTACATTACATTTCTTCCCCAATAGGGCCCGTAAGTGGGTCACGATACATGGCGAGACTCCGCGCGACTGGAGCTGATTGGGGACTGGACATTAAGAATAATATTCGATGGATGACAATTGTAACTTCCGACTGATGAATATTAGGAAAATCAGGTCATAAATATCTTGTGTTATACCTTTGTTATCTTAAATGCCCGAATTAATATTGAGTTTACCCCACTATCAAAGACATATAGCGATTTGCGTAGTGCAGATAATAGACACTCCCTACAATTTTAGGTCGTATGTGTCTTGCGGGATTTGCATTTTACATTGCTGTACGTTGTGGTTCCGATAAGCACTTATATCTGACAAGTTGTCTAAATGCACATAATCATAACACATCTATACGTTTGCCCCAAACAGGTTTCACTGCGCAAAAAAATGGCACTTTTCATTATTAATCAAGATCGCCAAACACAAGTACAAGCCGGCGATGCCATGACAACCACCATAACAGTCGATTAAGTCATGATTTCCGTGAGCATTGTCACCGGCAAAGTGTTCCACTGCTTCTGCTTGTAATAATCCTTCGGACAGTGTAACTGAAATAGTTAGACTGGAACAGTTCGATTATTACAACCAAAAACAAAACGAAGTCCTATACGTTAACATGGAGGATATGGACTTCCTGCCCCCAACTGCCCCCAGCCTCGTTTTCGCGCGCGAGACCTACAGGCCCTATTAGTTTAGTATTGCCCACTAGATGTCTGTATGATGTACGTTTAAAGGTAAACATAGTAAATTCGAACAACATGGACAAAACTCATCAACCATTCTTAGAAGAATAACAGTACACAAAATCCAGTGCAATTACACACACACACGCACGCACGCACGCACGCACGCACGCACGCACGCACGCACGCACGCACGCACGCACGCACGCACGCACGCACGCACGCACGCCGGTGTGAGACCTCTATTTGTTCCCCGAGAGAGTGTCGCTAGTAACTTGCAAAAGCCAGCGGCACTTCAACACTTTTTACTAGCAGCTTCCATGAAATGTACAACTGCACGAAACTCCCTACCGGATCGGCCGCCGCCCGGGTTACCAAGGATCGCGCTGCAGGACCTCATCTTCCGTCGACAGTGGAAAATCAGCTAGGAAGAAGCAGACAAAGAAGACAACTACTGAAAATTGGACAATGGAACGTCGGGACTGTCATCGACCGAGAAGGAGCGAACCGACCAGAAAGACTTACATCACTAACAGCAATTGAACTTGCCAAATACAACATCGACATCGCCGCCCTATGTGAAACAAGGTTCTCAAAGTCTGGTAGTCTCAACGACTTGGAATACTCTTTCTTCTGGAGTGGCAAACCCGAAGGAGAAAGAAGGGAGACCGGAGTGGGCTTTGCTATCAAAAAGGACTTCGTCACAAAGCTGAGAGATATGCCTCGGCCAGTTAGTGACAGAATCTTGACGATGAGTAAGGACAAATTTGATACAATTATCAGCGTGTACGCTCCAACAATGACAAACCCAGATAAAAACAAGGAGGCCTTCTATAATCAGCTGGCACGTGTGCTCAGTGGTATCCCTCGTGCAGATAAGCTACTGCTGATAGGAGACTTCAATGCGAGGATAGGAAGAGAAAATGACAAATGACCCTTGGTCATGGGCAAACATGGGATTGGGAAATGCAACTCCAATGGCGAGCTTCTACTGGCTCTGTGCTCTGAGTTCTAACTGATAGTGACAAACACCATGTTCAAGCAGAAGGATGAACGCAAGACCACCTGGATGCATCCTCGTTCCAGACATTGGCATATGATTAACTTCATCGTCACGAGGTGTCGGGATAAGATGGACATCCACAGTATCCGAACCATGCGTCGAGCTAACTGCTGGACCGATCCCCAGATGCTGAGGTCAAAAGTGGCTTTCAGAATACGCCAAATCACAACAGGCAAGGGACAAAAAAGCCGACCAAGCTCAACACTGCAAAACTAAGTACCATCAGCTATAGGGAGATGGTCATTGCTCTCGCCCAATGGGAGGAGAAGGAAACCTCAACACCAGACGAGGAATGGCAGCTCTGCAGCAGGTCGTGTACAACACAGCCAAGGCATATCTTGGCAAGCCAGGAAAGAAAACAGACTCTTATGCGCAGAAGAGACCAAGCCCACCAGACAGTGTTGCAAACCAGGAGCACTAGATCCACCACTGCAGCATATAAAGATGCCTGCAGACTGCTACAAAAACGCACCCGTCCACCGAAGTCAGACTGGTGGGAAAGGAAGGCAGTGGAGCTGCAGAGAGCTGCCGACAGTAACAACATGAAGGGATTCTACAGTGGACTGAAGGAAGTGTGGGGACCCAAAAAGAAGGGACCTGTTAACCTGAAATCAACAGATGGAATGGAGACCTTCTCTGACAGCAAGATAGAGTGAACACTTCCAGAAGCTACTCAACGTCCCTAGTGACATAGATCACGAAGCTTTGGACAACATCCCGCAGCGCATTATCAAGACAAGCCTCGATGAGATTCCAACTATGGATGAGCTGGCTAGAGCAATCGCCGGCCTGAAAGATGGCAAAGCACCTGGAGGAGATGGAATTCCTGCAGAAATATGGAAGCGCGGAGGAGACAATCTGTTTAGCATACTGCACCAACTAATCACCAATGCCTGGGAGGTGGGTTCTGTAACACAAGCATGGAAGGGTGTCAGCATTGTAACCATCTACAAGAAAGGTGACCGAACAGACTGTGGGAACTATAGAGGAATCGTTCTTCTTTCCATAGCAGCAAGATCTTCGCCAAGATCTTACTCAACATACTATCTACCCACATAACACCAGAGGTAGTTCCAGAGACACAGTGTGGCTTCAGAGGTAACCGGAGCACTGGATATGATATTTTGTCTCCGACAACTACAAGAAAAGTGCATTGAGCAGGACCGACCACTGTACATGGTATTTGTCGACTTCAATAAGGCGTTCGAAACAGTTGGTAGGACCGGGCTATGGCAGCTGCTGAAGAAGTATGGCTGCCCAGAGAAGTTCACAACAATGATCAAGGCACTACATGCCGGAATGATGGCGAATGCTAGTGTTGGATGGGAGATCCCGGAATCGTTCAGTGACACAAATGGGGTCAAGCAAGGTTGTGTACTGGCCCCCACGCTCTTCTCCATCTTCCTATCAGCAATACTCGACGAGGCTTTCCGAGACATGGGGGATGGTGTCTACATACAGTCCAGACAGAGCGCTGACTTATTCAACGTCGCACACTTCAGAGCGAAGACCAAGACTACTCGGATACTGACGAGAGAGCTACTATTCGCAGATGACAGTGCATTGGTTGCACACTCTGCTAAAAAATTCCAGAAAATAGTGGATGCTTTCTCCAATGCGTTAAAGAAGTTCGGCCTGAAGATTAACATCAAGAAGACCGAGGTGCTGTATCAACCCAACTCTACAAGAAACCGAGAGGAGGATATCATGGTTGATGGAAACAAGCTTAACTCTATTCTGGAATTCACCTACCACGGAAGCACTATATCAAGTAATGGATGCATTGACGATGAAATACAGAGGAAGATGGCCAAAGCTAGGGCATCTTTCGGCCGACTAGAACAACCACCATGTGTCCTTGCGGGTTAAAGGCAAGATATACCGTGCAATCGTCCTGTCCACCCTCATATACGGACCCGAGGCCTGGACAGTATACAGACGACAGGTGAAAAAGCTGCATGCCTTCACGATGCGACATCTGCGTTCAATCATGAGGATAACCTGGATAGACAAAGTGACAAACAAGGAAATACTCGAACGGACAGTCGACGTTCCATCGGTTGCAAATGTTCATTGATGTGCATATTATACCTTCACATTGACGGACATGTCAGACTGTATCCATATTTAGTTATGTGTGAGGCTTCGTAGTCATGCGAGTTCAACAGCTGATTGTAGGATGATTTAAACAAGCGTTCCACAAAATGTTTGGAAAACAGTGCCGCATTTTACACACGTCAAGAATACGTAAAAGACGGCACAGAGACCCTAGTTGTGTCAGAGCGTCCTCTGTCCGATTAGTTATTGTGATACCTCATTGTTTATTAGGGTATAAGCACGAATATTGTATATTAAACATAAACGTGGGTAATCGTTGCGTTCATTGTTCTGTTGGATTTACCTACTCTGTAGCATGCGCATGCGTAAATATTAAATGTTTCTCCAAGTTAAACTTTCGTAAGAAGACACACAAACACCCACAAACACACGCGCGCAAACACACGCGCGCACGCAGGTACACATACACACACAGAGCGCTTTAGGGACGTCAACTGTTTCTCAGTATTTCAGTGTTCAATCCTGTGGAAAATATGAAAGATCTAATGTTATTCCTTGACGCACGTGTCCTAAAACGTGTTCAGTTAGGACCCCAAAATATTAATGGCGCCTTCTTTGTGAGGACTCCTATTGTGTGTCTATCAGCTAAAGTGCCTTTTACAACTAATAGTGTAAGTTTGCTGAGGATCACAATGGTGCCTGTGGCTACCAATGTGAGAACACTCTTGTAGAGAACCACGGTCTGACAACAATACAAGTGTTTCATATAAGTAATTACAGACACACACACATCACGTGCACTCGGCGTGAAAGTAGAAACAAAGCAATGAACTTCGTCGCACATTCTTTATACTAGTTATGCAAATAAAATGGCAGAAAACAAATGGGCGGAGTTGCTTTGAACAGTGCGATTAAAGACACACATATGCACTTTAAGGTTCTACTGATCATGACAATGCATGTCACTGGTGTCAGTTGGTTCTTGTTCTGCTTCTTGTCCCCTTATGAAGCACCTGCTGTGTCGTTGGTTTCGTCTCCGGCTTGAGGTGAGGTCGCCGTCAAGTCGTCGTTATCTTTTGTCTCTCCGTTGTTGTCCTTAGCCTCGCCCGCCTCTAAAATCAAACACCCACATAATTTAGTGTTACCACGTGCATGTGTGTTTGAGTTTATGTTTACGTGCGAGCCCCGTACGCGCCTGTGTGCACGTGCGTGCGTACGTGCGTGCGTGTATATCATGGATATACTGCATAATTCACTCCTTGGGCACATGGTTTCCAAACTCTCAGGCAAAACAATTGTGTATTATAGAAACTCTGATTTCGAATTCATATTGATTGAACCGCGATAGAAGTTATAGCTTTCCCAAGACAGTCACGAGCCACTAACAGACGAAAATAACGTCACAATTGGGCCACATGACCTAGTGATCAGAAATGACAGAGAAAAAAATTAGAATGGGCAACATCGCTTGACAAACAATTCAATATCACCCAAGAAGACACTGGACTTGGCAAAGTCTAGGAGCTCGCATATGAAATCAATTATTAATGTGTCAATAACATATTTAGAGATTCCTACCAGTAGCAAAGACTGTAATTCGGTTGATGTGTCAGTGCAAGTCACATTCTGACTCAAGCGGTAGAAAAGGAAATATGCAACTAGGAACATTAAACTGGACATGAGCGTAGGACCTACTAAGCTCAGATTCAGCGAGCAAAGATAAATTCAACGAAGCAGTTCAAAACAGATTCCGTGCGCTGAATGACATTCAGAATTTGGACGACTAGGGCGAACAAATGAAAGCGTGATTTATACAGGCTGCAGAATAAACTATTCCGAGACACTGCAAATGAGGAAAAGAAAAAATGGATGACAGACTATATTCTAAATCTGATGGTCGAAAGAAGCAAAATCAAGCAAAATCGTGAGAGAACACAGACATAACGGCCAAATGTATTCTAGCAAGAGAGATATGGCTCAACGAACAATGCAAATAAATTGTAACGAAGCATCAGCATGGCACAGAATCCATGCATACTAGAATAAGAAAACTCACAAGGAAAAACCATGCTCAGCTACAGGTTGCCTGAAAAGAAAAGAGCATGATAATGGACAAATATAACATACTCGAGAGATGGGTCATAACATAGTGGTGAAATTTACAATGATGATTGGTGTGAACTGCGCCCAATTAAGAACTTTGCCGTTCTTCGAATATTGAACCATGAGGTGCGAAAAGCCTTCAGATCAGCGACAAAGGGAAACTTCTGGACCAGATAATAGTTATCACCACTGAAATGATTTAGTGTTTAGGTTAATGAAAAATTATTATTATTCCTGTCAGCTGTTGTTCCCTCGTATTGACCCAAAAATGTACCTTCTTTGTATTTTATGTCCTCCTCAGCTCCAGGTCCAGCTCCAGGTGTGGGCGTCTTGTCTTGTGTCCCTTCGACGGTCTTTCCTTTGTGTTCCGGCAGATTCTCGTTCGTCTCCCTCTGTCCCCCCGTCTCTGCTGTAAATACACACTCGTGTAGATCATGAGTAGGTTAGACCACCAGATGGAGAGGCAGCCAGTATCGGATATACAGTCTGTATACGCATGTGCGTGTTTGTGTGTGTGTGTGTGTGTGTGTGTGTGTGTGTTTGTGTGTGTGTGTGCGTGCGTGCGTGTGTGTGTGTGTGTGTGTGTGCATGCGTGCGTGCGTGTGTGGATGCGTGCGTACGTGCGTGCGTGCATGCGTGCGTGTGTGTCTGTCTGTGTGTGCATGTGTGTTTGTGTGTGAGTGTGAGTGTGAGTGTGAGTGTGAGTGTGAGTGAGTGTGCGTGTGCGTGTGCGTGTGCGTGTGCGTGTGCGTGTGCGTGTGCGTGTGCGTGTGCGTGTGCGTGTGCGTGTGCGTGTGCGTGTGCGTGTGCGTGTGCGTGTGCGTGTGCGTGTGCGTGTGCGTGTGCGTGTGCGTGTGCGTGTGCGTGTGCGTGTGCGTGTGCGTGTGCGTGTGCGTGTGCGTGTGCGTGTGCGTGTGCGTGTGCGTGTGCGTGTGCGTGTGCGTGTGCGTGTGCGTGTGCGTGTGCGTGTGCGTGTGCGTGTGCGTGTGCGTGTGCGTGTGCGTGTGCGTGTGCGTGTGCGTGTGCGTGTGCGTGTGCGTGTGCGTGTGCGTGTGCGTGTGCGTGTGCGTGTGCGTGTGCGTGTGCGTGTGCGTGTGCGTGTGCGTGTGCGTGTGCGTGTGCGTGTGCGTGTGCGTGTGCGTGTGCGTGTGCGTGTGCGTGTGCGTGTGCGTGTGCGTGTGCGTGTGCGTGTGCGTGTGCGTGTGCGTGTGCGTGTGCGTGTGCGTGTGCGTGTGCGTGTGCGTGTGCGTGTGCGTGTGCGTGTGCGTGTGCGTGTGCGTGTGCGTGTGCGTGTGCGTGTGCGTGTGCGTGTGCGTGTGCGTGTGCGTGTGCGTGTGCGTGTGCGTGTGCGTGTGCGTGTGCGTGTGCGTGTGCGTGTGCGTGTGCGTGTGCGTGTGCGTGTGCGTGCGCGGAAGTCCCGTCTATGATAAATAAGGCCCCGATCCATAACACTCCATCATATACGTCGGTTGGCGCGCCACTCAACCACGTATGTCCCATCCCCCGGTTACCAAGTAGTCAACACGTCGCACCTGTCGCCTCACCGTCGGTCGGTTGTCGCGTGTCCTGGTCGTCAGTCGCCGCCGTCTTCAGACGTTCCTGAATTTCGATGATGGCTTTCTCGACGGCCGCTACAGCGTCTTTGTCTTCCTCGGCCCTCGCCACGTCCAAGGCGAGAGTGAAGTGGTCAAACGCGGCTTTGTGGTTATTTTGTTCCACTGCAAAATACGTCAGTGACGACATTGTACAACACCCGTACTGTGCTGACGCAACATAGAAGGTAAGCTCTTAAATAGCCCAGCATCAAGTGTTGGAACTGCCCCAAGCGCTTTATCCTTGTCAGACCTGTTCAACGTACAGCAAAGGTAGTACGTACACACATGTAGATACATCATACATGCACACACATGCACACATACACACACAGACACACAGACACACATACACACAGACACACAGACACACAGACACACACACACACACACACACACACACACACACACACACACACACACACACACACACACACACACACAAATATATAAATATATATATATATATATATATATATATATATATATATATATATGTATAAGGTATAAACAGTTGACTAATTTTCATGCATGATTTTCACCATGCAATGGTCCAACTGTTGTGCTTGCGACATATCAAATTCTGCTAGCTGGATAACTGGTTTCGTGCAGGTAGTCAATTAGAATTGTCAGTAATACCTTCGCCTCACAAATGGTTGGTTTTCTGCTGAGCAGAAAGTTGTGGTCACTGGCAGGGCAGAGTAGAGCGATAATAGCAAACATACGATACAGATCGATTATAGTAAGACCTCATATAACATTCAGGGGTTGGTTTCGTAAAGCCACGTAACGTTACGAACAATCATGCGGTCTACTGGTCGCAGATAACAGCGACTATTCAGTGTAGCTTACAGCCAGGTTCATGAGACCAATCTAGTATTCACGTAAACAAATCGACGTAGAATTGACCTAATTAGGTCGCCGTGGGGAATCCCTTTATTTGTGGTGTCTGTAGACACCGTTTTTCACTTTAGCTGCCGCCTTTGCCGCTTGTATAGCAAATGACAAGCTATGGTGAATGTAAAGGATATAATTAAATAATTAAAAATAATAAGTGGGCGTGTCGGGAGCATCAACGAACTTGAGAAGAGAATCACGTAGATATTTCAACAAGCGTAAAGTTACTAAATACATGGCGCAGCCTAAGTGCAACTAAGGAGCAGACTCGTGACACGCAACTAACGTAACTCTACGTTTTAGGCTATCGACGAGTTATCGCCCGCTACGACGTCGTAAGCAGGCTCTATGAAACCGACCCCGGTACTTACTTTGGATCTGAGCTAGGAGCACCCGCGAGTTGAGTGTCCAGCCGTTGTCGCCGGCGTCGATGGCGTTCCGCAGCGCTGTCTCCGCACACGACTGCGCCAAGTCGAAGTGTCGTTCTTCCAGGTGACAGTGTCCCACTTCGTAGTTGAGCCACGCCGCTTCCAAACCTTCCTTCGCACACGCCATACGCTGCTTAAAGCTAAACGAACGACAACGTAGGCATTATACGTAGAGCCGTGGCCAATTAATTGAAAGTTGGTTCCAATCAAAACATGGGTAATTTATGATCTCGTTCATCCCACGTTTCTCTCAGTTATTCATTTATCTCATGAGCGAATGTCACCTGGATAGAAATTACAGCAAGGTTAATTATTTTTCAGGAACAAAATTGGACATTGACTACACATCGATGTTATATATATATATATATATATATATATATATATATATATATATATATATATATATACATATATATATATTCCCATGTATATATAAATAATCTATATATAATATATAATATATATATATATATATATATATATATATATATATATATATATATATATATATATATATATATATATATACATGCATAAATAACCGGACATACATGTCAATGGCCTCGGCATGTCGCCCCATCTTCGCTAGAGTCCGGCCGATGTTCTCCAGTGACCGATTTTCGGCTTCTTCGAACTGCCTGAAAACATGGATAAATGGAACGTCATCTAATGTTACTTTAGCAATGTGTGTGTAACGTGTGTGTAACGGGTGTAAGTAACGTGTGTGTGTGTGTGTGTGTGTGTGTGTGTGTGTGTGTGTGTGTGTGTGTGTGTGTGTGTGTGTGTGCGTATGCGCGTGTGCGCGTGTGCGCGTATGCGCGTGTGTGAGCGTGTGTGCGTGTGTGCGTTTGTTTGTTTGTTTGTTTGTTTGTTTGTTTGTTTGTTTGTTTGTTTTGGTGATAAACGGCTTTGTCCGGTTTTAGAACAAACTTTAAATATCACTGTTGCTTGATTTCTAAGCCAAATGTGTGATACAACTCAAATCAAATATAGTTGTATCATTCCAAAAGGGAAATAATAAGACACCCATAAATAAAATTATGTATATTCCCAATCACAATAAATAAAAGTTAAGAAGAATGTTAAATACAGAAACAATAACATCAAATATAACATGTCTGACATCTGGACTGATGACAGCATCGACATATTTGCTCGAAATAGTACATTTGCAACTTCCGTTTTTACCGACCCGTCTTTTGCGACGTTGCCGTCCAGCGTGTAGTACTTCAAGGCGTTGTTGTAGTCTTTCATCTCGAAGTACGAGTTGCCAATGAGGCTGTACAACGTTCCCATCAACTCCGTCTTCCTAGGCAGGTCGCTCTCCGACGCCCTCTCCACCAGTCGCAGTGTGTCTCTCGCCTCCTGCAGACTGCTCCGGTGGCGGCCCTCGCACTCGGCTGCCGGGAGGAAGGAGACGCTCAGTACAAGGTGGGTGGAGATGATGACACGAACAGTGAACTCACGTGGGCACACACTTATACACTCACACGAACGCGCACGCGCACACTCACATACATAAACACGCACACACGTACGCACGCACACACACATATACACACACGGACACACACGCACGCATGCACACACGCACGCACACATAGACAAACACACACACATGCACAAACACACATTGACTCACGCACACACACAGACACACAGACACACAGACACACAGACACACACACACACACACACACACACACACACACACACACACACACAAACACACACACACACACACACAAACACAGAGACACACACACACACACACAAACACAGAGACCCACACACACACACACACACACACACACACACACACACACACACACACACACACACACACACACACACACACACACACACACACACACACACACACACACACACACACACACACACACACACACACACACACACACACACACACACACACCATACGTGCGAGAGATCAATTGAATTTACTTCTGGTTATGAGAGCAACAACTTGCAAAATAATTAATGTAATGGGTAATCTAAGTAATGTAGGCTCGGATGTTAGCTTTGTTCAAGGCGCAAATTAAACATTTATATTTGCAGACAACACATTACCCAGAATAACCTGCTGATTGTTAGTGTTGTGAATCCACCACCGAAACATGCACGCATTGTATCCGTGTGTATAAAATAGTTCAACAAGATGACCGTTAGCACAAACATACGTATTATTATATAAAACAGATTTGTGCTGCAAGCTTAAATTGTGTTTGGTCACGTATATTCCTACATATTATGTCAGGTCCTATAAGCCATTAAAATTGTATTAGCCAGGTTATTAAATCTTGCAATATAATTCCGTAAATATTACAGCTGTATGTAAATCACAAAGGAGAATTCTGCGGTGATTTCACATGCCCAAAGACTGACAGAGTTGCTGTGAGCATAATCGTTACCCCCCCCCCCCCCCCCCCGCTGTCTTTCGGTTACTTGCACACCTATTGGAGTGCCGCAAAACTACTACTAAGGTTTGGGGAGTTAGAAACTACATTATAAACTTCTGCGGCAAAATCTTCGGAAGTAGTCAAATCAAGGATATTATAGCTTCACAAGCTATAGAATCCTTGGTCAAATGTCAAAGGTTAAACGCAAAACAACGTTATTAATTTGGGGATTTCGACATTTAATTAAGTGGTCGTCTCGTCCATCTGCCATTTTTAAAGGTCACATGTACTCTTTTTTTGCTAATTGCAATCTACAAAACGAGGTGTTTTTCTCCGTATAGATACCTTTATGCATGTGTACGTATCATTGAAACTTGCAACGGTACAGTATGCTATGTGAAGACAATGCTCACGCACGTACACACGAACAACACAAGTCTACACGCGCGCACACACACATGCCAGCATACACAACAGTGGCGTATCTAGGTCGTTGTATGAAGTGGCACAATATGTTGTTAAAAACAAAATTCCAAAGCCAACGGCGCTTGGCCCAGTGAATCCCCTATGTATATCACTATTTGCGCAACTGTTACTAGACGTACAAAATGATTTAAGAAAACATTTGTGTACAGGATGTTTTAAATTTGTTTTGTATTATGCGGTGTCCATAACATTTCAAAACATTTGTGTTCTTTTTAAGTGGTTAGATATTCTCCAGATGGCGCCACACGTTTCAGATACACTAACGGCAATCTAGCCTCGGTTACCTAGGCTCCGTGAGGTGGCAGCACATCTAAGCCCCTTAACTCTACCTGGGAAACTAATGCTCTGCATTCTTAACCGACAGGGCGGCCTTACCCCAGATTAGGGTAGAGATGCTGATTGGCTGTCACGCAAATTATGAAATAAAAATAGCGACATACTTTTATAAGATAATGATATCCTATGAAAAGTATTCAACATCGAATAAGTAAAAATTCAAATTTACAGGTGTTTATAAAATCAGATTACGGCAGGATTAGATAAACAAGAAGAAGACCGATATCGCCACAATGCGATACTGTATCCGTGAGGTGGCAGCATAGTTTAGCCCCACACGTATAGCATTCAAATTAACTAAGGATACCTTTTTTATCAAATAATGCTGTATTATAAAAACTATTCAAAATTAAACTAATATTAACACAAAATAAATAATTGAATAAAAATCGTTTGATCTGGTACGTTACGCCATGGACCTTTGTGTGTTACTTATAAACAAACTCCGCGTCTTTTGTTCAACGTTTACCGTTCTCGATGCGTGCGAGTGCCGCGAGTACGCGCGTGGTGGTCGTGGAGGCTGAGCCGAGGCCGCCGGGGCCCCTGCCGCCGCCCGCCTGCCCGCTGTGCTGGCGCTGCTGCTGCCAGAACGTCATCCGCTCGCCGAGGTAGTCGAGCTCAGTGTCCGCCAGACGCCGCACCGCCTCAGACAGCTCCTTGCACTTCTTCCGGTTCGCTGCAACCACGTCACAGCGGCCATCTTTAAACTTCGATGGCAGACAGTACACAATGATTAATACCCTATGTTCATGAACCGTGTTGCAATGTTTTCCTGTAAATTATCTATTTTATTACGCCGTCGAAAGAAGTCAGCTGGGAGTATTATGTGCTGTGTACACACCTGGGGCCGGTTTCCCTAGAGCCTACTTACGACTTAGTAGCGGGCGATAACTCGGCGAAAGCCTAAAACATCGTAAAGCTACACTAGTTGCATTTCACGAGTCTATTCCATAGTTGCACTTAGGTTGCGCCATGAAGTCGTAACTATACGCTAGTCGAAATATTTACGGTATTTTGTATGTTTATACTGAATATCCTTTACAGTCATCGTTTGGTATTTGCCATACGAACGGCAAAAGCGGCAGCTAAAGAGAAAATGGGTCTCCAGAGACACCACAAATACTGGGATTAACCACCGCGACCTAATTAGGTCAATTCTACATCGAGTTAGTTATGCGAATGCTAAATTGGTCTCATGAAACCGGCCGCTGATATCTGTCTCTAGTAGACAAAGGCAACGCTCCCGCTAAGACTGTTCTGCCTGAAATATGGCCACACACGACACATACACCTGGCCGGCGTCTCCCACCTGCCGTGAAGCTGTCCTTGGCGATGAGACGCAGCTCCTCCCTGTGGTCGTCCTCCTCCTTCACGTTCTTCCCCTGCAGCTGCAGCGCCTCGCGTCGGTCCCTCAGAGCCACCTCCCGCGTCCTCGCAGCCTCCTTCTCCGCCCGCTCCAACTCCTCGATCCTGTCGGCTACACGCACAGGCCGGTCACGTGGTGGTGGTGGTGGTGGTGGTGGTGGTGGTGGTGGTGGTGGTGGTGGTGGTGGTGGCGGCGGCGGTGGTGGTGGTGGTGGTGGTGGTGGTGGTGGTGGTGGTGGTGGTGGTGGTGGTGGTGGTGGTGGTGGTGGTGGTGGTGGTGGTGGTGGTGGTGGTGGAGGTGGTGGTGGTGGTGGAGGTGGTGGTGGAGGTGATGGTGGAGGTGATGGTGGTGGTACTGGTGGAGGTGGTGGTGGTGGTGGATGTGGTTGTACCGTGGTGGTGGTGATGGAGGTGATACTTATGATGATGAGTACTTTTTCGGGATTTTACACATATGAAATCCATAATATAAATGAAAATTGTAACTAATTTGTATTTTCGTCAGTATGATTAAACTGAACAACATACGCGCCTCAAGAAGATGGGGATGGATTGGCCATGTCTTAAGAAAGCCAGATGACAGTATATCCAAAACAGCACTTCGATGGACATATGCAGGGAAATATGTGGACGACAGTAGAAAAAAATGAAACAACTCAATTTAAGCTGGCGTCAAACTGCAAAGCCGTCTGCAGACAGAACACAGTGGAGGACCCTTGTTTCTGCCCCATGTGCCCGTGGGAATAAAGATGAGTAAGTAAGTGCTACGACTGCCGTTGTGTCGGCCACCGCCGGCTTCACACGGCTGGCGACTGACACACTCAGTTCGACGGTAGAGTGCTCCACACGGCTCACCTTCCTCACTGAGGATCCGCTCCAGGTACTGCCAGTCTCCGTAGAGCTCCTCCAGGAGCACGCGGGTCGTCTTCGGGTTCGATCTCTTCACCGTCTTCTTCTCGTCTGTCGCCGCTGTCCGAGTCGACCCCTGCGACGCCGTGTCCGTGACGGCCGGCAACTCGACCACGGTCTCCGCAACATCGTCTTCGTCCTGGACAAATGT
>OZ024857.1:54087948-54095448 GCA_964017155.1 Oasisia sp. SBJ-2009
CAGACATACAGACAGACAGACAGACAGACATACAGAAGAATAACCACGACATATGTATCACAGATGTATGATAATTCTTAATACTTGAACAGCAGCTCCTGTTTGGCTCAATATAATTTATGTGTGTCAAACTTAGGATGTATCGTATATGGCTAATTATTCATTACACAGAACACTGAATTGCTAGAAATCAACAGTGACTCAAACTGCTGGGCCTTCCCTCATCCAACCTAGATGAATGGTTAAAGAGATTGAACAGCACAAAGAATGATCACACCGCAGTGGTTTGGACTTGTGTAAAGTAACCAGGAAGACGCCGCGATCAAGAAGATAGACAATTTGTCAACGGTCGACAAACCCAGCACATGACGGCAAATGATAGGAATGATTGTGGATGACGTAACGGATGTCGACGCTGATGACCAGAGAACTCGTCTCCTTTACCTCGGGAATAAAATTCAGAAGATGACGACATACCTTCGTGTACATGTCCACCGCTTGCTTGTACTTGCCGGCGACCATCCTGGATGCGGCCTCCTCCTTGTAGTTCTCAAGGGCCAGACGCCGCTGAAGCACCTCGTCAGACACGACGCTCCCCGCCACGGACATGGCCACGCTACGCTTCGACCCATACATGCTCCGCCCCGTCCTCCGACGGTCATTAACCAACGCCGAAATCTCTCGTCCGACACCGCTTCTCGACATCGTGGGTGCTTCGGTTCACCTTGTTTCGAGTATACGAGCGTGGTGTTTGATCTGCGATCGTCACAGCTGTGTCGTCAGTAAATACACGACAGATAACGCCGCTTGTTGAAGGATGCAGGTTGAGCGGGTGTTGACTGTTCGGCCATTAAAGATGCATGGGACGCGGAAGACATGGCAACGCCGCCGTCCATGGAAACAGACCGTTGACTTTGAACACAACACACAAGCGGGCTGCGATTCATGATTTATTTATTGCAGTTTGACGTTGTCAGCCTCCACGCCAGTGCATCTGCTTGGCGATGTCTCCGGCGCATCAGGCTGGCCGAGAAGCTCCTCGCATGATCGGAGCTGTTATAATGCAAGCCGACCTAGTCGACGGACGACGCAAATTGCTAACTAAAATTAATATTATGCGTGAGACGTTTTGTTGATGTTCGACGAAGCATCATAAACAAATCTCCGTTTTTTTGGCGATTATGCTGCACAATCGTTTCTATTTCCGTTGTATTTGTTTCGCCGTGGTACCATCGATCGATCTTGGAGATGAAGCGGTTGTACACGCAATGTGAATGCATGTATTTGTGGAACGAAAATGATCTAGAACTATGGCTTAGTTGAATTTAGATACATCTCAATGTTTGACAATTCGCTTTATGTTTATGGTGCCTTATAGAATTAGTGTATGCAATATTTGACATATTCATGTAGAAGCTTCTCTCACGTAATAGCAGGCTATGCGTTTTCGTTTCCTCTCCTGTTTTCAAGAGATGTCAGCATCGAGGTGGTACCCCAGGCATACAATTAAGCTTTTAGTATAACATCAGTGAATCCCCCAAAGCCAAATTCCCTGCCTTCGCCAATCCCTTCACTCAATCAGATGACGACGTAAATCACCCTTAAATCATGCCGATTACACACGCCAGGTAGAACCACTGTTTATATCAACGTCATATCGAGCAAGACGGTGAAGTAAATCTATAGAAATAATTGGTCCTAGACACCCTCGCATATTTCCCAGAACAAAACAAGGTGCCGTCATTTTTAACGTATTATAAATAGTTTCTATGTCACAAGAACCCACGAGTGCAGTGGATCTGGTGGCATTGAATGACGCAGGCCTAATTGTGTCACAACATAGGCCTAAATGGTACACTGCGTAGGCCCAGTCAGAAAGCATAGGTACAATGAATAAATAGTTCATTTTTGTTGTTGATTCAGCGAAAAAATTCAAGGAATTTAATACACATGTGAGGCAAAACCTGCCTTCATCCAGTCAATGAATGTACAGGCGGGTGTGTCGTAAGCTTGTGCATCCGTGGGCTGGCTGCCACTGCACTGTCCCGGATAGTATTTCGTTGTTGTGTCTGTAGCAGCGTCCGGTAAATACCAGCCTTCTTTACTGAATCGTCTGACTAACGTTTATATATATCTATACAGTTGTACAATTGTCGTTAGTTTATTTTCAGTTACATAATCGTGAATGTGCGCCGTAGTATTGTTGTGTTGCTCGGCTCCCATGTATTTGTTCTCCCACTGACGTTGCCAGTGTCCAAGACTGGCATCTGAACAGGACCATACTTTCTACCGCTGCACTGAACTTACTTGTGTAAGAACTACCCCCGCTGTGTACGTCGTGGTCTCGACAGTCTCATTTGAAAAGCTGGTTCAGAGTTAGATTATTTAAACCTTCGACCATCTTCAAAACTACTCCTTCAACGTTGATATGTTCACGGTAGTTGTAGGTCACGAACTTGTTCTTTATTAAATGTATCTACAACCCATTTGTGCACACATGTGTCAACTCTCAGCCACAAAAGAAAATGATGCTGTATATCTATTTTAAAATTGATATCTGGCGTAACTGACAACTTTTAAAGTAAATCCGTAATATTCCCCAAAAGGACTATGTTAAAGCGTAGTGTCTTAAACTGTTATCTAGTTGATGTGAATGACATTTTACTCTGAGTTTCTTCTGGTGAATGTCAGGATGTCATCGCAATGAGCGTCGCAGTGGCGCCACACGGTGGACTAGAATAAACCAATTTGGCGATTGTAATGTTTCTATCCAATATTGTCAGATGTGACCTATTAATTATGTTGATATTTTGGCATCTTTGAACCACCCAGTGTAGGGTATGTAGGCAAGTGTCCCATTTAACCGACTTGACGCATGACGCCATTGACGTAAGACTTACAACCGACCCGCGTCAACCTCGCTACACGTACGTGCGTTGATCTACAGTGTTGTTACCTGAATGTGGTGGTCGACACAAATGGAAGGATGGGATGCAACACAATGCCTTGTGTCGTCTTAAGCACATGTCACGTTGTGGCTAAGTGAACCTAGCGTTCTTTGTCAGTCATTAACATTCCCAAAGAATACGGGTTTCATACCCTTTTCTCCATCTTATAGAAGGAAAGTACGTCCATGCCCGATACTGCAGTTGAGCGACGGCTTGCCTGTTGAAGCGACAAATAATTCGTTGCTAATTATGTTTAGTACTGTAGCATATATAATATTATGCCATGTTTGTATTCGAAGATAAATAATGTTTTGTTGTTGACCAAATGTTGCACATACTACTACTACTACTATTACTACTACTACTACTACTACTACTACTACTACTACTACTACTACTACTACTACTACTACTACTACTACTACTACTACTACTACTACTACTACTACTACTACTAATAATAATAATAATAATAATAATAATAATAATAATAATAATAATAATAATAATAATAATAATGATAATAATAATAATAATAATAATAAATAATAGGATAACTTCTATTGCGCCAAAATCCTTGGAAATCAAGCTCAATGCGCGTCAGAACATAAGGGTTGGTCATTCTCAAGAGTCAATAAACATTCTGGTTGTCATTGATACGCCCCGGACCTGTGGTGTGATAGGCTAGGCATGAAGGTACCTTTTTAAATGGCGGCGGCATTTAGGAATACATGCAATTGATCTGACACTAGAAGGAAGAATATTCCAGTGAATAGATGGAGCTACAGAAAAAGCTCTAGTCCGAATGTTAGTATTTCCTCTAGAGAGAAATCGTAAACCAGAACTAGACGTTCATAGCTGGATAGATTATCTAACAGGAGTATGCTATGCATGTAAATACGACAGTTGCTTACACGAAAGTGGTTTAAGTAATAAAACAGCCCCAAAAGATGATACGATATCGGACAGGTAACGAGTGCAGAGACTTTAGAAGTGGAAAACCACAAGTGCGCGGTGAGCATTTAGTTACAACCATTGCTAGGGAATTCTGGACACGCTTTAATTTTGTAATATCTATACATTAGTATTGTGAAACAGGGAATTACAATAGTCCAGTCTACTGGTGATTAGTGTAATTGCAATAGATTTTGTAACGGAAAGTGGCCAATACCAACGAATTTGTCGTAAATCACAAATGTGATCATAACAGGTTCGACCAACCTGAGAAATGGGTTCTAAAATATACATTTTCATCAAACATTATTCCAAAATTCCGTGTTGAAAGTACAGGCGTAACATTGGACTAAGTAGAAATAATTCTTTCACGCTGCCTCTGTGACTAAGTAGAAATAATTCTTTCACGCTGCCTCTGTGTATTAGTAATAATAATAATATAATGTATTAGTTACAGCAGTTCTCCAACAGAAATATGTCACCAATACCATTTCTTAGTTGCTGCAAGGAACCATTATGTGGACTAGACAAAGATATATAAAGCATACAGATGATGCCCGAACTCAACCGAGTTGAATACAGTGTGATAGTTATAGTGTCTGTTGTAACTCTTAAATGAGAATGAAACAGAACAGTATTTGTCGAATGTGTGTGTGGGGGGGGGTGTGCGCGTGTGAGTTGTTGCGTGCGTGCTTGAGAGCGAGAGAGAAAAGAGAGAGAGAGAGAGAGAGAGAGGGAGAAGAGGAGAGAGGGGAGAGAGAGAGACAGAGAAACAGATAGAAACAGAGGCAGAGACAGAGGCTGAGGCAGAGGCAGAGGCAGAGGCAGAGGCAGAGGCAGGGGCAGGGGCAGGGGCAGGGGCAGGGGCAGGGGCAGGGGCAGGGGCAGGGGCAGGGGCAGGGGCAGGGGCAGGGGCAGGGGCAGGGGCAGGGGCAGGGGCAGGGGCAGGGGCAGGGCCAGGGCCAGGGCCAGAGCCAGAGCCAGAGCCAGAGCCAGAGCCAGAGCCAGAGCCAGAGCCAGAGCCAGAGCCAGGGCCAGAGGCAGAGGCAGAGGCAGAGGCAGATGTAGAGGCAGGGGCAGAGATAGAAAGCGAGATGTGGCAGAGCAGAGGTAGAGGCAGAAACACCGACAATAAACATAGATTCATAGAGACAGAGAGACAGAGAGGCATATACACAGAGGCACACAGACAGAGAGACAGAGAGAACCTTTAGGACGCATGTGTGCATGTTTGCACTACTGGAAGGAAACAGAGAGGCAGACATCACCTGGTATAACGTGTATGCCACTTGTCGTGTATTTTCCACCGGGTAGATACAAACTCGCATACAAAATGTGCCATTCTTCGCAGACTGACTAATTTATATATTTGCTGCAACATGTACATTTCGTTACAATCATCAGTGCGATACATTGCCCGGCGCTTTAATCAAATCTAAAAGAAGAAGCAAAATGGCGCAACACAAACGTAATGACATCGACAACGACGACATCAGAGGCGAATGCAGACCTCGCAACGCGCCTCTTCAAATATAATCGTCGACTGTTCCGCCAGCGAAACAACTGTATGTGATCCATCTACCACGTGCCGCGTTACTAACTGTACAAGACGACTGACTCTACCTTTACGTCTGCAAATCCACTTCCTTGAGATCGCGTTTTCCTCACACAACTACCGGCATTTCCTAAACATTACGAAGCAGTTATTACCAGCATGTTCAACTGCGCATACTGGGTGTGCGCATGTCTGACCTTCCGTCCCAAGACTTGGGCTTTGCCAAGCCGCTGGCACAGGACGAATCAAAATAATATTATATACAGTCTTAACGAGCTGCCAAGCAAGCGGGGTACCTCGTTTATATAAATGCTACAAATCATAAATATGCACGTATGCATGCACGTAATCTGTAACTAAATGTTGTCCAACTAAATTTTCCTAACTCTTTATATATATATATATATTTATATAATTATATGTATGTATATGTATATATGTATGTAAAACCCTGTTTGCCGTAACCTTTTCGGTTCAGTGTTGCGCTTCCTGCGTGCGCACGAGACGTTTATTCACCCCGACGCAATTGGGGCAGTTATCGACGTGAATCTAGCCTGGAGATATCGTCCTGGCGTAGCGATGTCTCCGTCAGTGGCTGGGGGCGACGTCATATCCGGCCATAAGACCCGGCTTTCACTGGCGCCTACAACGTCCGATGAGTCATCCCCGTGCACTGTCGATATTCAAAATAACATCACCGGGAAGAGTTTCCCAATATTCCAGGGTCACAACTGGCGAAACATCGCCCGTGTTTTGCTGCGTACACAGACTGATATCCATGGTCTACGTTATGACGTCACACGATTGCCGACTCATGTGTGGCTGACGGATGCACAAACACGAAAACACACACACACACCGCAAGGATTAACCATCCTATGTAAATCTCGTGGTTTCACGCGCAGTATTCCGAGAGTAGAAACAAGTATCCGCCCGGTGCTCACAGCGACGAGTTCACGCGAGAAATCTCGACGTCGAGTCTCGCGCAGTGCTGCCAGCTGCATCACACGTGACCTGTCGCCGAAGTAGTACGTGGTCTCGCGAGGTTTGTCAATGCGAGAGCTGCGCTGATTTCTTTCCAGTATATGTCTTCCTCCGCACTGAAACAAATGCCATTTCATTTTGAAAATTCAGATTCCCTTGCTAAGTTGAAACGATGGGGTATTTTGTGGAGTTTTGTACGTATTTTGTGAAGATTTTGTACGTTAAAAATAATATCGTGAAATATTTCAAACACAATGAGGTTGGAGGGAATTATCTGACAAAAAACAAGCATGACGATGACGCTCTAAATTTAATTAGCCAAATGGAAAAATGACGTGAAAGTAGTCAGAACAGCGCCATGGAATGTGGAATAAACAAGGTTCATTGTACTCTTACTTAGGGACACGATACTACCTTGTCTGCATCTTCGGCCATTCCTTGGAAGCGTCGTTGTAGTAATCGTCCATGCCATCTGCGATTGAATAAAACACCTTTTAAAATATATGTTTACCTATCGAATTGCATTGAAACAACGTCTATAAAAACATTTAAAAAAAATTCGTCGCCGGCACCGTTGACAATAAACATTATATGCGTACACTCGAGATATCATTAATAATCGTCATGTTCATTTTCCCACGCAATTACGTCGTGCACCGGTAACCAAGGGCAACCAGGCACATGCACCGACGGCATGACGTACATGCTACAGTGAACGCAGTGTAAGACGTGACGTCATACCGTGTTGAAGTTGTCCATCTGGAATCAATTCCTTTGAACGAGTGTACCTAGCCCTACATTTCTTTGAAGTCTCTCTGTACATTCACAGTTAAGTGCATTAGTGTATTGTTGGTTATGCTAATATAACCAATACAAAGAATGCCGGGTCTCTGTGTGCAGGAGAAACTTCAAGTATTTTATATCGGCATTACGGATGAACATTTACACACTACACGGCGCCACAAGTAGCCAAACCAGACTGTTTCTAAATTGGAGAACTTCCGCATTGTCGACGCCTGCTTCAAATGCAATATCATAAGTAACTGGTTTTGCTGTGCT
>OZ024857.1:54100448-54155448 GCA_964017155.1 Oasisia sp. SBJ-2009
GGTTGTCACGGTAAATTCCAAATCGACATGTCGCTGCGACATATTTCGTCCCTATCACGACGCCACTAACTTAAGCAAGCAATCAGTCGAGGTAGGGGAAGCGGTGATTCATCGCGAACTTTTTACAGCGGGTGGTCCCACGTCGTTTATTGACGGCGACACGCTGGGTCTGGTGCACCCGGACGTACGCCGGACGGTAACAACTAAAGTTACACGTCGTTACGTCGCCGTCTCGCGAGTCTTTGTTCCCGAACGCGTGAAGCAGACGAGAACTGATTGGCTTTGCATTTCGCAACCAACTCCTCGACGATTCTGTGAGATCGCTAGGCCCTGGGCTGTTATGATTACGACGTAATACGTCGCTCTAACAATGACGTGAATTCCGCATATATAATTATGTTTGCAACACAACACATTCACTTAGCACATATGTAATTTCGTTTATAGTTGATTGAGGAGACGCATTGTTGTTGGGAGGTAAATTAGGTGCGAAAATCACTTCTTAATTGGAGCACTTGAAAGTACGAAAATGCACAGTTTGGCTACTGCATTGGCACTTTTTCTACCAACAAAGCGCCCGAACTTTTGACTGAGTCATAAACCGAGGCGGGACTGTTTCCGATTAAATATTCATGACATAATTATACATGGCAAAGGAATTGGTAATTGTATGTGAAAGGTAAATGTACTGACTTCACATTAAATTTTTTATCATACTGATTATTGACAATGGCTTTAATCTACAAAATCCGACTTAATATGAAACACCTTTAAGACGAAACAGTCCGTCGACACGCATACACAGTGTTAGCTATTCCAACGCCGTCTGAGAGGTCGTTTATTGAGGTCTGATAATGGAGCTAACCTCCTCTTTTATGGCTGAAGTTGCCGTTTACAGTGTGCGAATGCCCGCATGCGTGTGTGTGGTTAGGTCGGCGTTATCTTCGGCGGTAAATGGTCCACCGGGTTGGACCCGTACAGGGAGAGAGTGACGAGAGGTCGGCAATGAGAGGATGGACAAGAGAAGAGAGAATAGACAGAGGAGACGAAGACATACATTAAGATAGCGTGACAGAGTCAAGAGATCTCGGCATAGAGTAAGTGTAGCGACAGGGAGACAGTTGCGGGCAGTCGGGACTTGTTGTAATGTCGAGGTGGCAGAAAGGAGTTGTCCTCATATAAGGGAGCAGGGAGAAGAAGAAATGTAGAGTCGTCGTACGTGTGTCATTGCCGTCGGAATCTACGATCAACACCGTGAGAGAGAACGAGAAAGTGTATGGGTGTATGTGGGTGCGTGCGTGCGTGTGTGTGAGAGAGAGAGAGAGAGAGAGAGAAGAGAGAGAGAACGAAAGAGAGAGAGAGGCGACAGAGAGAAGCGAGAGAGAGAGGAGAGAGAGAGAGGATAGAGAGGACGGAGATATACGAGAGAGAGAACCAGATATAGACAGAGAGTTAGAGAGAGAGAGAGAAAGAGAGAGAGAAAGTGAGAGAAAGTGAGAGAAAGTGTGTGTATGTGTGTGTATGTGTGAGTGAGTGAGTGAGTGAGTGGGTGGGTGGGTGGGTGGGTGAGTGTGAGTGAGTGAGTGAGTGAGTGAGTGCGTGAGTGAGTGAGTGAGTGAGTGAGTGAGTGAGTGAGTGAGTGAGTGAGTGAGTGAGTGAGTGAGTGAGTGAGTGAGTGAGTGAGTGAGTGAGTGAGTGAGTGAGTGAGTGAGTGAGAAGAAGCGACATATATATTGAGACAGACAGACACAAGAGACGGGATGAGAGGAGCACAGTGTCAGTGTCGTCCTACCGGGGTCGTTGCTCGGGTCGTTGCTGGGGTCGGCGTCCCAGAGCGTGTCGTCGGAGCTGAGACTGAGCAGCTCCTGGTTGCCAACGACGCAGCTGTTGTAGAGACTGATGCGGCTGGCCCAGCTCATCTGGGGCTGCGTGACCGTCGTCTTGAGGCGACGACGGGCGTTGGCGAACCAGTTGGACACCTGCGTGATCGTCATGCTGGCGTCCGAGGCCAGCGTCATCTTCTCCGTCTTCGTCGGGTACGGGTTGGTGCGGTTACGGCAGAGCCAGCGCTTGAGGGGCCGCGCCATGTCCTGCAGCGTCTGCCGCTTCTTGTGTACCTTGCCCGGCACCGGGCGTCTGAAACAACCGACGGGTTTTGTTAACACAGAACTAGACATTCATTGTATACGTTTCAAGCAACATCGTTTGTCTTCGTCAGGAACCGTCCTTTCCTCACCAGTTGGCGTGGCGGGGTTTAGTTATCCGTGATGCTTTGCGGTCTTCCGCAATACCTGTGTATATTGTTTAGACACTGCCTTGTTCAATGCGTTATGGTTGTGTTGTGAACCCTGGTTCAAACACTACTTTGTTCAAGGCGTTATGGTTGTGTTGTAAACCTAAGTTCAAACACTACCTTGTTCAAGGCGTTATGGTTGTGTTGTAAACCTAAGTTCAAACACTACCTTGTTTAATGCGCTATTGCTATGTTCAAACGCTACCTTGTTCAATGCGTTATAGTTGTGTTGTGAACCTATGTTGGAACACTATCTAGTTCAAGGCGTTATTATAGTGAACCGATGTTCAAACACTGCCTTGTTCAAGGCGTTATGGTTGTGTTGTGAACCCAGGTTCAAACTCTTCGCATGCTGATCATATGTTCACACACAACCGCAGGCTGGTCTCGATTAGTGTTTTATACTGCACCGAGTTAATAGGTTAAAAAAACATTACAACAGCGTTTGCAAAGGTTAACGCCTGGTATAACTTGACTACACCGTCTTGCCATAATTACAGAAAGTATGTTGTACATCGAAGAAAATCACAGTTTGACTAGTTTTACAATTGACCGGTCGTTGTCAATACACAGCACAGCATGCAAATGTTGTTTTGTGGCTCCATTTTGTTTTATTTTACATGCACAACACGTCTGTATAACAGCCAGAATTAAACCGGAAGACCGCTAGTCAACAAAGGATTATGGGTAATCTAAACACCTTGCTTGCATGACGCATTGATAAGCTGTGAATACACCTAAAATGTTGACCGGTGCATAAAATTGACGCGGGCTTGCTGCACCTCTCACGAACATCGCAAAGTTGTAACAAGTTGTTTTTGTTAAGCCCATCGATCAGTTACACACGCTGACGTTTTGTACGCCATGGGTTGTCTCGGCAAACATTCCACACCAT
Source organism: Oasisia sp. SBJ-2009 (assembly GCA_964017155.1). Classification (NCBI taxonomy): domain Eukaryota; kingdom Metazoa; phylum Annelida; class Polychaeta; order Sabellida; family Siboglinidae; genus Oasisia; species Oasisia sp. SBJ-2009. The sequence continues at coordinate 54,103,637 of OZ024857.1, forward strand.
ACCTACGTTACACGCAGCCCCGGTCTCGCCTAAACACCAGTGTTATTCCCATCAACGAAATCGTTCACTCGTGGTCGACTCAGTCGCCTGATATTTAGACATAAATAAATAAACAAACATGTTTTATAGACCCGCATTAAAAACCGGAGGCAGTGTTTGTAATGACATCACACGGCTCCCGTGACTCTGCATACGCCCCGAATGTATTTGATAACTATCCAGGCACCGTCTCGGCCATCTGACGGCGATGACTTAGGCAGTTCCCGGAAAGCGCCCCGTTCGTACCGACCGTAGAAGTTGCGATAAATAAATTCGCGTAATCTGACACGTGACCGACTCGGAACAGTCGGGATCGATCTGTCGGGATCCCGCGTCAGACGCCGTCCGTCTGTCGCCGGTGCTACCGACGTGTATTGATATCCATCGCCGGAAGCAATCCGACATTGGTGGGGCGAACAAATGAAGCGCGGATAGGCCGCGTGAAACACGAGACGTGTAGCAATTACGAACGACGACAATGCGATTTAACGAGATTGCAACAGGCCACGAATATGCTTTCAACGCTACGTGTTGCAGATGGCAAACAAAAAAGGTTTCGGCTTATCCGGAGTGCAGCCGTTTGTAAGCGGTCTGAGATGGGTATTGTGATGATACGATGATTGTAAAATCGGATGTTAATAAATGGGATTGGGGCGACAAATGTGGATTTATATATATCTATCTATATATCTATATATATATATATATATATATATATATATATATATATATATATATATATATATATATATATATATATATATCATATATATATATATATATATATATATATATATATATATATATATCATATATCATATATCATATATATATATATATATATATATATATATATATATATTTAGTCCTATAACTTTACGTATAGTCCTATATGTAATAATGACTAGTTACATGTATCCAATCGGATCCCTTTATACTAACGATATGTTGTACACTCGTATTCTATAAAAATAAAAATAAATACATCTTTAAGGTTGAAGAAATCTTTGTGTAAATCAATATCTTCATAACCACTTAATAATTTAACATTTACGTTTCATCTTCTTGTCATATCTGTGTCTGCAGTGTCGACAGCCCACACTGTCATTCCATCACGTACACTTCGTCCTGTAAGAAAGAATCCACCACGGCAAAGTTTTCGCAAAGAGCAACGAACTCTGAGTGTATCAATCACGCTCATGACAGCGAATCGCTGGTTGACAGACATCGTGGAAGTTGAGCTCAAACGTTGCTGCGTTTCGCTGGTTATCAAAGAGATTCCGGCGTCGAAGTTGAACAGTTGGGTGGTCCTTCTGCCTGTCACTCCCACATCAGAGATCGTCGAGACGTGCGCATCCGCTATCATCCATAAATAATATATTATAGTACGGAACGGTTCGCGTCGATGATGCGATTACTGATAACCATGCTGCAGCCGTCGGTACAACAGACAGATTATTGCGCACGGTTGGTCAGTTTGAATTCAGCCAGCATGCATCACCATTAGGACCCTGGACGTTCCTGGGTAAATATTTTTATAAATGCAATTGTTGAATATATAAAACGCCGAATTTGCGACATACAGAAGCACCAGTTTACGTCTAATACGTTTTGATCCCAAAACAAGTATCCATAAGGCATTTGATCCGTGGACGCCTCATAAAAAGTAGTTTAGGGTCCCGAGCAACTGCCATCCCCGTCTGGCCCCTAATCTGGGACCTAATCTGCAGAAATTGGGGTGTGCTATGTTTAGAATTTGTTTGCAGGTGAAATGATGTATGAGAATTTGGTGGTTTTTGACAACTAATCGGGACTCGACACTGGAGCTGTTCAGCTCATCTTCTTCATGCTAAAGGACACGCTCTTGATACCGATGACCTCTTCTTCGTCGAAGACACCGTCCACAGCAACCACCGGATCTCGAACGAAATCCTCTCGAATGAGCAATCATACGATCTCTTGCAGCTCTCGTGAGCAGGACGTTGCAAACAGGTGGACGAACTTCTTTTCCACGGACGGATAATTACACAAGACCACAGATGAGGAATCAGGTTCTCAGACAACTTGTATTGATGCTTTGTATCTTGAGATTTTCAGCTTCGTGTGCGATTGTTCACCGTTGGCGGCTCCTCTGAGGATGCTAAAGTAAATGTATCGCCTACGAGACGGCCGGCTTCACTCTCGATGCTAATTAATGGGCCGGCGATACGAAGACTAAGCGTATCGTCAGCGAAAGCAGGCAACTTTCTCAATAAAATATTCAGGAGCCCTGCTTCGTTTCACTGTACGCACGAGTTTGCATTGCATTGTATCGTTACGGGAGCTAGTGAAACAATTACGGTTCGTTTTGGAGGTTCAAATCGGAATACTGTTTTTTTTTCCGTGAACGAGGCACACTCGACATATCGTAAGGTAATGCAATTCTGACACAATGCAAAGGCATGCACTGCATGTCGTTATTATGTGTTGTCTTATAGTCAAGATTCTTGACAACAATCGTCCATTGATCACGGAATCTGCTCTCATTGTCACCAGTTTATTTGTTTTACGAACCCAACTATCTGGAACATTGCATCTTGTATCAATACATTTTTACCGTTGTTGTTTATTGCGTAATACCATCACAGTTTTTCCTTCATCTTCCTAATGTTTATAAGTACGTTTCAGGCTACATATGTAAACTATTGCGGTTTCCGTAGTTATTTTTAAATTCCAAATGATGCTAGACGATGCAGTAATTTGTAACCAGAGTTTCTCCGCAAAGGCAAAACGGAAATACCTTAACGTGTTGCGTAGAAAGTGAGTTTTTACGATCTCACAGGAGTTGTATTACATATGCAAATAAACTATGCACCATTTGCCAAAATAACGACCAGCGAGCCTCTCCTTACTAACCTATCCTCTTCCGGCTCCTGGTGCCGTGTTCCTTCGTGCGTTCAATACACCGCGGCTGGGACCATTTGTTTGGCTTCGTTCCTTACCGTCACCTCAGTTCCTACTTTTTATAGTTCCATGTTTGTTTTTAACGTCACTCTGCCATAAACTGGCCTTATTGTGCAGTGGTTGTTTTCATTTCTTGGTAGACCGTACGTGTCCTCCAAAAATCTTCTTATCTTGACTTCGATACGGATGATAACTGATCTTTATTTTTGATTTGATTACGGCAGGATATCTTTTTGACGCCACTGTTTTTGTAAGCCTGCACAAACACACCGGCCGTCACACCGAGGGTGGATGAGGTGTCATTCCACACCCCGACCCCAGCCCCTGGTGACTCAAGTATCGGGTGCCCCGTCAGCGGAAGGATCCACAGAGGGCTTACCATGGGTGTCATTCAGTTGGGCATGTTTTTCAACAGCGCACATCTTTTTAAACCAAGAACCCCCTCAGATATTGAGAAATGTTTCCGAGCAATTTTTTTCAGATGGTCCAAGCTACTTGCACAGAGAGTCAACCGCGCTATGTTTGCGGAATGAGAGAACATAGCACAGAATGATAATGGAAATAACGGAACAAGCTACGTATTTTCTGCAATAATTTAACAAAAGATTAATGTGTTATGCACGACTATTATACGTAGCGCTCTCCACATCCGTTCTTGTGTGATTTTAATTTGAAACAACATCACACAGGGAGTTGTTTCAACAGGTGTGTATTTCTTCCGTTGTGTAAAATGGTGTTTCTTTGATCTTGCGCTGCGCTGCCGGACACAAAGCTGCTACGGAAAGTGTTCTTAGTAAATGTTCTATAAATAATGATCGACAATACCCACCACGTGCGTATACACGTTGCCGTGGATACGCATGCTGCTTCTGTACAACGCCCTGAAAGCCGAGCATCTTGTTTCTTCTGTAGCGAGAAGGTCACCGCACGTCGTACGATATCTGCCACGATGTCGTGTGTTGGTTCACTCAAGAGGTTCGACTCCCCCGTCTGTGTCTCTGTGTCTGAGTTTTCTTCTTTGACGAGGTCACCTTGCATCTGTCAAACTATGCGGAGGAGTCTTCGAGTGTGGACAACGACCATCAAACTACGCCTACGACGTACTTGACACACCTGCGCGTTTGTTGTGCGTCTTCGAGAGGTATGTCACGCCACCCCCGGATCGCTATTACATGATGTGCTCAAGTGAGCGTGACGAAGGTGTCAGGCCGTACAAGTCGGAGCAAGACCTTACCGCAGGAGCGCATGTCCTACGCCTTGCAGTTCACAATGTCGGCGCGACATATGCGTCATCCGGGGACTCGATGACTGTGACATGTTGGTATATTTTGGTGCATTACAAAAACAACAACACCAAAATAAAATGTACCAGTTGTTAGTCCATATGTCACCACGTCCCGCGAAGCTTTCGCGGTTACAGGAAATTGCCAGATGCTTCAGAGAAACGCAATCGTTGCACCCGGTTCTCGGACAAACAGTCGCTCAACTAATAATAACGTTTCCCGAAATAGCGCACAAACACGCGAATGAATGCACAGCCGGCCTATCGTGGGTCGCAAGCGCGATTAAGATTCTGCGCAAAGAATACGCATTCTTTGGAACATGCGCGTCATCGTTGCGCTCAAAAGCGTCCGTGAGCTATTACCGCGCAATATTTCACGAATTACGCTGTCGCTCACAGGAGCACTCAAGCGGCACATGTCCTCTCTAAAGAACTCTGCCAATAAGCGGTTCCACAAGAAAGACCCTGTAAAGAACCAGGTGCTTCCAAACACGTGACGACTGTCCTAGAAGAACGAACAATTGCCGATTGGTAGCGTGACGTGTTTGGGGGATTACGCTATTATAGTTCGACAGAAAGAATTTCACTGCGATACGAGGTGCGACTTTATAGGCACAACACGTTCTCACGTACTTTGAACCATTTATAGCGAACACGACAAGCGAAACTACGCCGGATGTCGTGCTCGAAAATGCAAATAGCTACACGTGACAGTCACGCAAGCGAGCTGGTCCCGTGAGAGTATTTTTCCGTCTTTTGACGGGATCTGATTAGCGAGGTGACCCAGCGGCAGTGTCAAGGCCGGAGTTCAAGGTCGGGTCCAGGATGCTGTCACGTGACTGCAGAAATAGACGGAATGCCACCTAGCGCGTTTGGCACAGCGTATCTTTGTCAGATTCGCAGCAGGATGTCAAATGAGGCAATAAATCAAACAAAATTACAGTGTACCTGACCACTAGGCAGCCACGCGGAGACTTACATTTATAAAATGTGCAAGAAACAAGTCTTTCTGAAATGCTGATAACCACGAATCACCCTAGTAATCGTAACCGACGCGTAATGGCGTGGTTAACATGTTATTTAACAAGATGTAACAAGATAACCATCCAAAGCGGCAACTCCAAGATGACAACCGCACAATGGAGCCATTGTCCGACGCATGCTAATCTGTGCCTTCTGACGGGCTTTGTCCTGATTCCGTAATTACCAAACATTGAACAATGACGCGTTCACGTGATGCGTCATTCCCCATCGCTGCCTCTCTGAATAACCTATTGTGTGACGTACATGGAACATATGTAAACCAGGGAACCAAACCGGGTTGGCGTGCCGTAAAATGCAAATGAATGCTCGTGGTTGACACACGGGGGCGGGTGCTCGTTGAAGTAGTTCTTGTAATGCGTCAACGGTTGGACTCTGCATACAGCGACGGATCACAGCGCCCCCTGTAGACAGAACGAGGCCACAGTTCAGGGCGCGGCCCGATAAACATGTAGAAACGTCGTCTTTATTCGGAAAGCCCAACTCCCCCCGAAGTGACGTCTGGCACAACCCCCGCACACTTGAGGGTTGATTACCTCGTTCGGGTCAATGACCTGTTTCCACTCACATTTAATTCAGCCGTACATGTTACACACGCTCCCAACTGTTGCGTGTGTTACATAGTTACATAGACAACGAGAACGTTGAACCGTGTCTTGTGGGTAGGCTTCGTATCTAGCTGTTCAGGACATGATTTCTGTCTCTCCCTTCCTACCTCTCTTCCTCCTGCCCTCCCTCGTTCCCACTCTCCTTCGCTCTCTTTCTCCCTCCCTACCTCTCTCCCTCCTTCAAACAATTTTATATAGGTAAAACTGCCCGACTAAGACGAGTTTTAGCCGGTGTTTACCGAATGGTGAACATCTCCCCGTCCTTCACCGCGCCATCACCGTGGATAATACACATATCTATTACGAGAAAGTGGACAGCTTGAAATAGACGGCGCCGCCGACAGTTTCTATGAAACACCCATTACGAGGGTCAGGTCTGTTATGCAGGTGTGCTACAAGTCCATTTTAAATGATCGAGCCGGTGTCAGTCAAACGCGCACGAACGCACGCACGCACAACCGCTACTTCGCTCGCTCTGCACATCATTCAGTATTGTACCTTGTCCGCCCGCCCGTCCACCCGCCCATCAATCTGTCTTTCAAGTGCACACACGCACGCACATACGTACCCACATCCACACACGTGCACGCACGCGCTCACCACACACGCGCACGCACGCACGCACTCCCTCCCTCCCTCTCTCTTTCTCTCCCCGTCTGCCCCTGCCCCTGCCCCTGCCCCTGCCCCTCCCTCTCCCTCTCCCTCTCCCTCTCCCTCTCCCTCTCCCTCTCCCTCTCCCTCTCCCTCTCTCTCTGTCTCTCTCTGTCTCTCTCTGTCTCTCTCTGTCTCTCTCTGTCTCTCTCTGTAGTCTCCCTCTCCCTCCCTCCCTCCCTCCCTCCCTCCCACCCTCCCTCCCCCTCCCTCCCTCTCCCTCTCCCTCTCCCTCTCCCTCTCCCTCTCCCTCTCCCTCTCCCTCTCCCTCTCCCTCTCCCTCTCCCTCTCCCTCTCCCTCTCCCTCTCCCTCTCCCTCTCCCTCTCCCTCTCCCTCTCCCTCTCCTCTCCCCTCCCTCCATCCCTCCCTCCTTCTCTCTCTCTCTCTCTCTCTCTCTCTCTCTGTGTATCGTTTCATCTCTCTCCACATCTCTCTGTCTCTCTGTAGCCATGCCCCACGCAGCGTGGCATTCAAGCCGCCTCCTGTAGTCGGTGTGTTCGCAGGTTTAGATTCGCTCTCAAATGGGCCGAGGAATGCCGCCGAGTGAAGCCGATCGCTGTTCACCGCTGACATTTGCGCGTTAATTGGAGAGCTATTTTTTCCACCTGACTCGGCTGATTTTACCCAGCAACATGACCCAGTGACCTACAAATACTGCGTTCTTACCAACGTGTGTAAACACAACACGTTTACACAGGGTGTTGGACATCGCCTGCGTTCACAAACACCCTGTGACTGGTGACGTGTACAAGCGATAAGAGACCGCCATTTTGTTCAAACAAGCCCTTCTACAGCTCGAACAAAAATAGCGACTGTCTACACAAGTGTGACCCGTGAAAGGCTATTGAGACATACTATATGATGGTCTGTCTATGAACCTTTTGACTTTACATAAAGCATCACCAATCTTCACAACTCCTCTCCTTTAAATAGATCTGCATAATCCTTTCGTGATAATCCTTTCTCAAATACGTTGCGTCACGCGTCCGTTGTGTTTCTTCAAATTGTAGAACCGAAGCTCCTCTAAAATCCCCCAGTCGTCGACTTACCACATGTTAACACAACTGGCAGTTGTCTGGGTCATGACGTCCCGTCGTTTGATTCAGTGACGATGTTTTGATATCCGAAAACCAGAACACAGCTATTGCACAACATATGGCATGCGTGTGTAGATGTCAACACATCTGCCCCGAGCTGTTTACGAACTACATATACAATGACCTCATCGGCACCATTTCGGCGGCCGCAGCCAAACCGTTCCATTCTGACCCGGCTGTGTGTTCTCCTCTGTTCCTTGTTCCATGACACCTTGTCTAGCTCTCTCCGTCTTCCATTGATGTCGGTAGCCCTGGGAGATTGGGGCTAGTTGTAACACGGGTAAGTTGTAACAGAGGGCTTACAGACAAAAAGGCTAATGCAAATTATACTGCAAAACGATAGCATGTTCATCAATAGATTTGAGCATGTAATGTATAGTATCACGTGTATCCGTCGACCCGCCCTAAAGTTACGCCATTTTAAAAGAGGTACTACCGTGCCGGGGTAACTTTTAAACATTTAGGACACCTCATTTAACTCATTATGCCACACATATGTTGGGAACCTTTGGCATGACAACAGTTTCGACCGGTTAAGTAACCTACCCGCACTCCTGAAATGTGTTGTTTTGGTTTTAATTAGCCTCGGTCTCTCCTATTCCACAAACGTCCTTCAGCCTGTGTCCTCTTCGAGGAGTGGAACGACTGTCTTGTTTCGCGAACAGCTCGTCTTCTACGATCTCTTCTCCTATGTGACAGTTACACGCCGCGACACTCTCAGTATTCGTGTTACTGAAGCCAGCAGAAGATTGCGAAAAACTATCGCAGCGGGTGTGTTCGTGTGGGTCTGCCAATTTGTATTCCGAGCTATTTTGAGACCACGAGTTCTGCATCCGTATCGTGTACACTTGAGCTGTTTTGCTAGTTTCCAACTTTCAGCGCAGCACAGTAGGACCGTGTTGTGTAGGAACAGATGGTCTCAGTCTTTCTGCTGAGTACAGATTTCCGGATTTTCCACCAGATATGACATAGTTCATTGCCAAGCCCAGTGACGTATCTATGAAGGCGGATGGACAAATATATTTGAACACGTATAAAAACATGACTCTTTTGCTATGTAATGTCACAATACGTTATTATTTTCAAATCCATAGTTCCAAAGCCATGGGGAATTGGGCCATTTACTATTTACTATTTACCCAAAGCCAAACTAAGCACATGTCCCAGTGCCCTTTATAAATACGCCACAGGCCAAATTAGAGCATTTTCATCGAGGTCTTTGTCTGTGACGGCTACCCACGCTCCCGGATACTTGACTTGACCTACTCGACTTGGCTACATGGAAGGTAGGCCTACATATAAGAAACGGCCGATCAGATGGAGCACGTTTGGCAAGTCCTAGTTCTGGCACTGTGCACTGACATTTTCGTCAAACTCCTTCGGCTGTTGGAAAATCTGATAAATGGAACAGTTTGATAACCTGCCAGTGAGTTCCATAGAGATATGTTAGACCACTGTACGAGACTGAGTCACATTTAATACCCAGTTGTAAAAGATCTGTATCAAAATCAACAAGCCGTAGGTCGCTACTGAACAAGGAAGCTGTCCAGGCTTATCGCGAGGACAAACAATCTATAACATTCTACACGGAATTACGCAAATAACCAGCGGCATTGACATCGTAAAACAAACCATTACTGTTTTTGTTCATATTGTTACGCCTTATAGCGTTAGCGTTTACCGCAGACCAAAAATAGCTCTGGTTTTCAATCGCAGCGAATGGAACTGCTTTGTGGCGCGCCACAGTCGATTCGAGACGCGCCAAGTGTGAAATGAGGTCACGCGTATTTGTCTTCGCAGACCCGCGTCTGGGCTCGCTGGGTAGGACAACAGGGCTCATTGTGCGATTATCGTGCGAGTACTAGGACACCATCGCAAGGCGTCGGCCAGTGGCTTGGTGGAAAAGCCGAGGCATCAGAGTGAACCGTGTTTGCATTTATTGCACATATTTCTTTGTATCTAATAAACTAACTATACATTTTGTTTTGCAAATAAACTAGTTAAATTACATTAGACAGATGCACGTGGATTCTGCGGAGGCTAACACAATAACAACAATGCGTTTTCTCAATAATGCGTATATATATATATAAATATATATATATATATATATATATATATATATATATATATATATATATATATATATATATATATATATATATATATATATATATATATATATATATATATATATATATATATACGCATTATTGAGAAAACGCATTCTCAATAATGCGTATATATATATATATATATATATATGTATATATATATATATATATATATATATATATATACATATATATATATATATATATATGTATGTATATATGTATATATGTATATATATATATATATATATATATATATATATATATATATATATATAATCATAATCATAATCATAATCTAGATAACGAGAAAAACCTGTAAACTCGTAGGCATGTTTTGACACAAAATAAAGCCTTAACACTCCTGCAACATTTATGGAAATTCTGTTTTCATAACTCAGTAATGAAGCGTTAAAATGTATCAATATATAAATACTTCAGTGTTCCAATATTTTCCACGTCATGAAAAGTCAGCCTAATCAGCAAACCCATATATGGGGTACTGTGAATAATTAGTTAAGTGCAATTGCGAAGTTTTTTAATATTATCATTGGGAAAATCACCAAACATTGCTCAACAGTGTTAATTGACGTTGCTGTGGCTATATGTTACCGACCCGTTGTTGTAAACAAAACATAATCAGCCTCGCCAGTCAGAACTCATTAGAGGACATGTTAGGTTGACGCCGAAATAACCTCGTGACCGCGGTTGAGCTCGGTGCAGACCCCGGCCCGGTAACGCTCTGAGTGACACGGGACCGTGTACAAGTGTCGCACCGGATACAACAGCGGGTGACGCGGCAATTACACGTTTATGTCGTCATACTGAGTGCTTCGTTAATCAACAAACTGAGGAGAGAGCACCGCGCGAACTTGTGCTACACGGAAGAAAGTACCGAGGGACTGATAACTAGTGCACTAGCGACGTGATGGTGCACGAACGAAATGTCGGGGGTTTGCGATGGTGTGAATCTCATTTTTGGCAATATAGGCCCCATGGGAACGTATTTTTGAACTGGTGTGTGTGTGTGTGTGTGTGTGTGTGTGTGTGTGCGTGCGTGCGTGCGTGCGTGTGTGTGTGTGTGTGTGTGTGCGTGCGTGCGTGCGTGACTGTGTGTGTGTGTTTGAGTTTGTGTGTTTGTGTGTTTGTGTGTTTGTGTGTTTGTGTGTGCGTGTGTGCGTGTGTGCGTGTGTGTGTGTGCGTGTGTGCGTGTGTGCGTGTGTGCTTGTGTGTGGTGTGTGAGAGAGATCGAGATCAATTTATATGACTTAACGGGAGTTTAAATACCCTCATGTTCGTGTCCTTTTTTAATTTCTGAATGGAAGATGGTGACATCAAATTATATACACAAGTGTTCCTAACTGCGTTCCAGTAGTTAAGTTGAACTTCATTTGAAGGACAGCATATTGCGTTTTGATTTTCTGAAGAGGCAATGACAACATCTGTCGAATGTATTCTAGCAGGTTGATATTAGAATATAAGATTATGATATATTAACCTAAAATTCTAAAGAATAATTCTGAAGATTTCGAAAACTATTTAAAAAGTTAAACACGATTAGGCAATTCAAATTTTTATATAGTCTCGATTTTGTAACCATCTTGGTTTATCTTTACGTTATGATCATTGCATGAATCAACACCCACGTGGACATGTGTTTGTTTGCAAATGTGTTGTTTGGCTAGGATGAAATGGTCCGACAAAATAGGCCTGATACAATGCTGTTTTATAACGTCATGTCGAATGTCGCCAAATTGACGGGAACGATTCAATCGAGTCCTGCGTAACTGCGCTCATTAAATGTATGTCTATATACCAGTACACCTGCGTATAGTTGTTATGATGACATGATGGCAATTTTACGCCATCAGCCAGCGCCAGTAATAGCGATATGGCGACTGTCCTCAGAACACGACAGGTCCAACACAGGCCGCTCACTCAGTTCTCGGCACAACGGCACATTATAGATTTTTTCATCGGGCGTGTTATCATCAATAACAGCGAGTCAGCCATGACCGCATTCCACGCCGGGCGACGAGCGACGAGGCACTAGCGACTACGTACAGGAGGCAGAAGTCCCTGTTCCCAGGGGGAGCGTCTAGTTGGAACAACTGGGCCTTGTGTGAGCAGCTTATGTCCGTGTATTGCAGTACGTAGTGTGTTCGTTGTGAGAATAACAAGTTCTGTATAATATTACCGAATTAAAAACGATTCTGAGCGATTCTACGGAAGCTCCATTGCATTCCAGCATCTGCGAAACATAACTGTATAAAAGGTAAATCGATCGTAGATGCATATTTACGCATGTTTTACTTCAAAAGAGTATTTAAAACAATTTTATTGCCGTCCGTCACGTGATCCCGTAAAAACTGGTCTGACCCCAAATACACTGTATCGTCAGTTACTGGAATCACTTGACAGCTGTTTCTTACCGTATTCAACTGGAAGGCTGATATCACGCTATAGAGAACATGACATGATATAGTTTAATGGCAATACTGATTTTCGTCAACCACGCCAGCCAAAAACAATAACACTCAACAACGTCGAAAACAATAACACTCAACAAGTATTTTTATCGGCAAGACAGACTTTCGTCATCAGATAATGATAAAATCGTATGTTTAGTAGTAGTCCATTAAATCATTGAACTGACATAATGTATTGTATTGGACTGGTATAACGTAAAGCATTCTATGGCGTTATTCTACGAACCGTACATAATAAAAACTTGTCAGACCTAGTAGCCCTAGGCATTACGTTTTACACACGCGATTGTATAAGAGATACTATACATATAAATCAGCAGGTTACGTAAGCAAACGGCTGAATAGGGGTCGAACATGTCAAAGTGGGTGTGCCGGTCTTATCGTGCAGTGAAAATGTGCACCTAATGTTTGTCTTACGTAATAGACCCAAGAGGACAAGTAGGCGTATTCTTGGTGCAAGCAAAACACGCTATAAAACAAAAAGCAAAACAACATCGTGGCGAGAGCGTTGAACTCAATTGCAACATGGCCTCGCTCCGAGCTATATGAATCTGGTTTGGGGAATAAAATTATCGTACGGTTCGCAAACTAGACCCACACAAACTGGGGCACTGGTTGAAATAAAACCATTTTAGCACACCGCTTCAAATATCCTACTTGTATAAAACTCAATGCTCGGAGACAACTATCTATAAGCAGTATTTCTACAGCAGCGTAGATTGTTCTCCCATTTGAATTTCCGTCGTCAACTGTGACGTACTTTTGTCGTCGTCGCCGTCATGGCGGTTTTTATTTAGGCCTTGGATGCCAACAAAACAGTGACTGTGATTCTACGCGACGCGGAAATAAAAACGTTCGTGAATAACCGGTTGTCCTCTCACTAGACTTGTCAGTTTGTATTCAGCGAGACATTTTTATTTTTAACCGTCGATACAAATATCTCGTGGATGTCAATTTGACTGTATTTCATGACATTCTCTCTCCATTCTTCCGTTCATTCGTTCGTTCGTTCGTTCGTGTGTTAATTCATTTTTCCTGACATCCACCAAAACAAACACCCATCCCCTTTTCAAAACGTCCGTCCGTCCGTCCGTCCGTCCGTCCGTCCGTCCGTCCGTCCGTCCGTCCGTCCGTCCGTCCGTCCGTCCGTCCGTCCGTCCGTCCGTCCGTCCGTCCGTCCGTCCGTCCGTCCGTCCGTCCGTCCGTCCGTCCGTCCGTCCGTCCGTCCGTCCGTCCGTCCGTCCGTCCGTCCGTCCGTCCGTCCGTCCGTCCGTCCGTCCGTCCGTCCGTCCGTCCGTCCGTCCGTCCGTCCGTCCGTCCGTCCGTCCGTCCGTCCGTCCGTCCGTCCGTCCGTCCGTCCGTCCGTCCGTCCGTCCGTCCGTCCGTCCGTCCGTCCGTCCGTCCGTCCGTCCGTCCGTCCGTCCGTCCGTCCGTCCGTCCGTCCGTTCGTCCGTTCGTTCGTTCGTCCGTCCATTCCTGGGTGTTATGGTCAATACTCCACAGGAATGATACGATGAAAACATATAGCACCCAACGAGACAGAAAGTCAAGAAGAAATGACTTGGTGATTTGAAATTGCTTTTTATGAACCGTCATAGCTTCAATTCAATGACCACCTCGTGGTTGACCCGGGTGCGGTGTGGCCGACATGTCGTCGATGTGGGTCAGGCAAAACAGTGACATTAATCGAAACGTCGACATTTATAAGCACCACACAGCTGATTGCTGATACAAGGAAACCATAGCCGTTCTAGCAAGAAGCCCCTTTTCCTGGAAGAACCCTGCGTAGGTCCGGATCAATACACGCAACAATTATGGCTGAAGAAGACTGCGCGTTTGCACGCAGCTGCAAAGGCTTTGCTTCACCTAAGGAGGAAATTAAGGAGCCGCAAAGACCTCCCTTAACTCGGTGCGTGCCGCAAGAGCCGACAACGGCTGTCGTCGTTCGCGGGTATCGATTATCTATCACCACTAAACGCACCGGCCGAGGTCGTCCGTGGCGGCAATGGTGGACGAACGGGCGCCGGGCCGGGCCGGGGCCAGGACCGGCGTGTGGCGGTGTGTTGGCGACCTCCTGTGTACGTTCCAGTGTGTGTCGCCAGGGCAGCTTTTTATCCCGGCTGTACTGTCGTCGCCGCGTGACAAAGAGATCAGTTGGAATGTCTGGGCCATTGGATTGATGGGTCGTTTATAACTGTCGCTATTTACCTATAGGGCCTGTAAGTGGGTCACGATACATGGCGAGACTCCGCGCGACTGGAGCTGATTGGGGACTGGACACAAGAATAATATCCTAACGACGGATGACAGTTGTAGCTTCCGACTGATGAATACTAGAAAAATCAGGTCATAAATATCTTGCGCTATACCTTTCTTATCTTAAACGATTATAAGCCGTATGTGTATTTTACGAGATTTGCATTTTACATTACTGTACGATAAGCACTTATATGTGACATGTTGTCTAAATGCACACAATGATAACACATGTATACATTTGCCCCAAAACAGGGTGTACTGCGCGAAAGATGGCATTCTTCATTACTAGTCAAGATCACCAAACACAAGTACTAGCAGCCGATGCCATGACAACCACTATAATAGTCGATTAAACTGCATGATTTCCGTGAGCATTGTTACCGGCAAAGTGTTCCATTGCTTCTGCTTGTAATTATCCTCCGGACAATATAACTATAAAAACTATTTGGGAACAGTCCGATTATTACAACCAAAAACAAAACAAAGTTATATATATGTTAACATGGAGAATATGGACTTCCTGCCCCCAACCTCGTTTTCGAGCAAGAGACTTACGTGGCGTATTCGTACAAAGTGTAGATGTGTAGATGTCGGTTGATGATGCTAATGATGATGGTCATGATGACGACGCCGACAGAGATCACGATAATGACGATGATGACGGTGATTATGATGATGATGATGACGATGATGATGACGACGATGACGACGATGACAATAGACGGAAATGTTAGGTACACAATTAAAAAATTGGTCTACAAATGTCGACTGCATATGAACTGCATAACCACCGTGACTGTAAATCAATATAACATGTAAAAACGAATATAACAGCTGTTACATATCACATGCATGATATATATCGTACCTTTACATTTAATTACTTTCAATGTAAAAAACTACCAAGTACCAACAATTTAATGTATTAATCCTAAGTAGACCAGTCTGATAATCAGTCGACAATGCTGAATACCCCCGTTATCTGTTTGATCTTAAATAACAGTAGCAGCAAGTAACTTTCCTTCACGCCAACCTGTCAATCAACCAACAGGTTGCCCCTGGTTACTATCAGTGTCAATTACAATTACGAGCGTCATACGTCACCGCTGCATATTATATGGATTGATTGTTTTTATTCTCCGCCGCTGTTCGCACAAGCAACAGCCAACAGCGAGCGCGCTTGCTTTATGTTTACAGATCACGCATTGCGCCATCGTAAGGACAACACCATCCATTCACCGCTAGTCCTAGTACGTCGGTCGGTACGCGAAGGTCAAGCCGAGAGCGCTTCACGCGTGTGACGTCAACAAAACAGCAATCCTAGTACTGTTAGGTCAGCGCAGGCCGTCGAAAACATCGCCACGACGCGAGCGTGTGTTCGCCGTGTGTTCGAAGCCGGCGTAACGACGTTTCGCGTTGAATACGTGCCGCGTGACTCATTTCAACGGTACTTTTCCACGTCCGTGACAGGTGCCAGTCAGGGCGAATACGAGCCGACAGGGAGGTTTTTTGTTACCCGCCCATTGCATAGCGCGTAGATCCAACGCCGCCAGCTAACTGCAGGTGTGTGTGTGTGTGTGTGTGTGCGTGCGTGCGTGCGCGTGCGTGCGTGCGTGATGTGTGTGTGTGTGTGCGTGCGTGCGTACGTGCGTGCGTGCGTGCGTGCGTGCGTGATGTGGGTGTGTGTGTGTGGTGTGTGTGTGTGTGTGCATGCGTGCGTGTGTGTGCGTGTGCGTGCGTGTGCGTGTGTGCGTGTGCGTGTGTGCGTGCGTGCGCGTGCGTGCGCGTGCGTGCGCGAGCGTGTGCGAGTGCGTGCGTGTGAGCGCGCACAGGTGGCTTAGTAATAAAACAAGCGTCGGTAATGTCAACACAAACATTGCGGAGTCTCAGAGCAGAGTCAAACATCTGCAGCGTGTGTATAAGTAAGTGCAGCGTCCGTCAAGGCACAAACACGCCGCTTCGCGAGTTAAATGTGTAGGGCGCGGTAAATAATGGAGCCCGGTGCAGTAACGTCACCAGTAATAATAATACGCAAATGACCGCGTTATATTTACATAACTACGTTTGTGCTAACTTTGCACGTACGCAAGGTTGTTTACACTACTGTTGGAAAAGTTTAAGTATCGCTTTGATGTCGGTTGTTGTTGAATTGTCGGTGTAGTTGGTGGAAAGTTACCGAACGAGGCATAAATAACAGCATGCTGGTGTTGCTATTTATTAACCACTATACATTTAGTTTATTGTTATTGATTGCGTCAATACTACAAAGAATTTATAATAAACAATAAAACTATGACATATTTATAACTGGCGTGTATGTACTAATCAGTTCTCAGTAATGTTCTCAGGTTCACGTGTTTTCTGTTTCGTGTTTTTCTTCCATAAAATGTTTTTGTTATCGCAGGTTTTAGTTGGATTAAACCTCTATAACTTCGCACGTTGTTCCTAAACTAAGGGTCCAGCCGTGTGGCCGTATGTATAATGCGTCTCAACACTGGCAGGTGGCCTACACCGGACACAATCGATGAGGTCACCGAATCCTACGGCCAGCGTATACCGAGGTCAAGTCCTTCTGGCTACGGAAGAATAAACAACTGTGCCGTTAAACAAACACCGACCTCAGACACGGTGGACCTTGCAGCATTAGGCCCCATTAACTCAAGAAATACAGCTCGTGTCGATGAACATATGGCGCTGACCAGTTCAATAGCGAATCAACTGAGATTAAAATAGATTGCTAACCACGACGATGAATATATCTAAATTGGGCACGCGTCTAAGCGTTGGGTTCATTTGATATAGGGTCAATGTTTCTTCAACACATGGAGTTACGAGACCCGACAGATACATATTAACCGTTATTTTTGACGGATAAAAACAGGCTTGGCTTATAAGTTTACAAACAAAGACAGTTCGGTTAACTAAAGCAGACAATGACAGCATTTGCGAGCTGTACCAGACCCATATCGCAATCAAAGCAACCATTCACCGATGCGACTGCGCTATAAATAACTCGAATACAGAGATTAGAACCGACTCGTTTTGTAAGACGTCACATTGTTGCCAGTGAATGGGTTTGCTTCAGCGATAAGATTGATAACGTCGGCGGCAGTTATGTACAGGCGTGCGGTCTGTTGCATAACGCGATATAAATTAACTGGTGTGTGTGTGTGTGTGTGTGTGTGTGCGTGTGTGTGCGTGTGTGTGCGTGTGCGTGTGCGTGTGCGTGTGCGTGCGCGTGCGTGCGTGCGTGCGTGCGTGCGTGCGTGCATGCGTATGTCTCAGTGTGTACATGTGTGTCGGTGTGCGTGCATGTGTGTGTGCGTGTTTGTGTGTGTATTTGTGCGTGCGTGCGTGCGTGCGTGCGGTGCGTGCGTGCGTGCGTGCGTGCGTGCGTGCGTGCGTGCGTGCGTTACTGGTGTGGTGTGGTGTGGTGTGGTGTGGTGTGGTGTGGTGTGGTGTGGTGTGGTGTGGTGTGGTGTGGTGTGGTGTGGTGTGGTGTGGTGTGGTGTGGTGTGGTGTGGTGTGGTGTGGTGTGGTGTGGTGTGGTGTGGTGTGGTGTGGTGTGGTGTGGGTGGGTGGGTGGGTGGGTGGGCGGGTGGTTGGTACGGGGGGTGTTCTGTCGCTCTCTGGTGACTACACCCGTAGCACATCAACAACAATAAATAACACAATCGCTATAACATATGATATAACCCGGCATTTCCAACCAGCTACACACGCTATCACCCTACCTGTTCACCCGGGTCCTCAGGTTGTGCGTCGCGTCATTCCACGACGACGTTTTGGCTCGCTTCGACCATTTAGCAATCCCACACGGAGAGCCGTCATGCCGGGCAGCAGGTGTCTCAGTCACCGAACTGTCACCATGCTCCACGGCCATGCCCGAGCCGTCGCCAAACATCGCCCCACCGTCATGACCTGCCGCCAACGGTCTCGTCCTCTCACAGTCGCTTGTCGATTTACCTATCGCATCCACGTCAGTATTGGTCGCCATGCTGTCCGGTACGTACATATTAGGCCTACGGCTCGTCCATTGCTGGCATACGGCGTCCTGCCGTCGGCGTGCCTGCGTGTAGCGGCCCGCAGAACGATGCCGCGAGAAAGGTCTGCCTTCCCGGCCGCTGTGATTTTTCGATCGTCGGCGTTTTATATTTCGTCACGATCCACTGGCACTGACACGGCTGAAACAAGCGCGTTGTTGCCCGCATGCTACCGTCTCATCGCAGAGCGCCGCGCCGACTCGTCGCTGCTGGTTGTCAGCGCGTGTTACTGGACAACACCACCACGCCCGAATGTACGCTTAGCGCAGAGCCCACGGCACACCGCTCGGGTATGGAGCGCCAACTGCGCAAGACCGCGAAGACGCGGGAAAAAAACATCATAATAAATACACTGACACTGCCGTTATAAAAAGTATATGATATTATTTTCAGCAGTGCGGTAATTCATCATTAATACTCGAATAGAAAGATGTGCAACATTGAATTAAAAGCGCCTCATCAATTGTATTAGCGGTTTACATAAGTGTGACGTTCTACCATGTCGATGTTATGAAATGTCTTTGCTCGTCTGTCTGTCTGTCTGTCTGTCTGTCTGTCTCTCTCACACACACACACACACACACACACACACACACACACACACACACACACACACACACACACACACACACACACACACACACACTCACTCACTCACTCAATCAATCAATCAATCAGTCAATCAATCAATCACAATCAATCAATAAATCTATCTCCCATTCTCTTTCTCTCGCTCTATCTCCCTCTGTCTCCCTCCCTCTCTCTCTCTCTCTCTCTCTCTATCTCGCTTTCTCTCTCTCTCTCTCTCTCTCTTTCTCTCTCTCGCTCTCTCTCTCTCTCTCTCTCTCTCTCTCTCTCTCTCCCTCACACTCTCTCTTTCTCTCTCTCTCTCTCGCTCTCTCTCTCTCTCTCTCGCTCTTTCTCTCTCTCTCTCTCTCTCTCTCTCTCTCTCTCTCTCTCTCTAATATTTGGACATTAGCTAAACCGGATTCACGATGAGTCACATCGGTCGATGTCTCAGGTTTAAGTTACGTCTATTTTATATACGGCAATAACGTGGACGCCACTAGGAAGAGGAAAAGACCTGGAACAAAACATCATGGCGAGGAACGGTAAATAACGACCTACAGACTGGTCTGCTGACGTGGGACGTAGCAGGAAGGCGAGCTTCATAAAGCGAACGTCTGGTGCGGACATTACGTGGCACGCGGCACGAAGAGGATACGTAAGTAAGTGAGATCTATGTTAGTCTCAGAAGGTAAGGGCTCAAGTGCAGTGTCCTCTTTGTACTTAACTACATCACGGAATGCTGCCACAGGACAACGCAAGGTGCCAATAAACACATTAGTTTCACTTTTAATGAAGTAATGCGAGGGTATTAGCCTCGTGTGGTGTCTGAAAGAACAAATACTTTTAAACAGTTAAAGTTTATACAGTTAAAGTATATTAATTGTGTGCCATCATGGAAAGCAAAAGATGTAACTGTTTGGACACGGCTCTAAAATAACGATGAAACATTATTGTTTTCAGCTTAGATCGGGTAGAGAAGTCCAAACACGACACGGAGATAAACTGTGTGTGTACAAAATAATTGCAGTCTGCTTAGCTGAAATTACGCACATGGTGAACTGAAAGCATCTGACGAGCTCAAAGATTGTATTAGTTGAAGTCAATAAGTAAGTACATAAGTAGGTAATAAGCAATAAGTATATGAGTCAGTAAACGTATAAGTACTCCACATGAGGAGAAGTTACTTGTTGCTGGGGACGGACAGAGGCAAGGCGTTGGGGATTACGGGAAGGGACTCATGGATAAGATTAGTTTGAACAACAGAGCGTGGAAACAGTAGATTGCAGTTGAAGGAAAGAGACGACTATGACAAACCAGAAATAAGCTGTGAGTAGCCAGGCCAGGAAGAACAGTGCGCATGATCGCAGTAGATGGAGACGATTCGTAGGACAGGTTTGTAAAAAGTATCCTGCACCCACTCCGTGCAGAAAATAATTGAGCGCTTGCACCGACAAGAAGTTTATAAATACATATAAAGACGGCTATACACGATCGATGCAGGCCCCGGGTGGCTTTTCGATTTCGAGATCATCGCATGCGATTTTAATGTACACAAATGAAGTGTAATATTGGACGTATGCACGTGTATGATAATAAATCAGGTGGTGGCGGTGGTGGTGGTGGTGGCGGTGGTGGCGGTGGTGGCGGTGGTGGTGGTGGTGGCGGTGGTGGCGGTGGTGATGTTGTCACTGTTGGTGATGTCGACGGCGGTGGGGTTGGTGGTGGTGGTGGTGGTGGTGGTGGCGGTGGTGATGTTGTCACTGTTGGTGATGTCGATGGCGGTGGTGGTGTTGTCACTGTTGGTGATGTCGATGGCGGTGGAGTTGGTTGCATCGGCAGCAGTAACATTAGTTGTAGCGGCAGCATGCACGCTTTAGCAGCAACAACAGTAACACCAGTGCCAGACGGGTATAGACGATTCAACCATACAACACACCTGCAACAACATCCCAATCACAAACAACATTCACTGAGCCAAACACCACGTATTTGCGCGCGTGTTGTGCCCAGTCGGCGCGCCATAGCCGCTTCTCTCTGGCCGCTCACGGCCGTTGACTCGCTGTCGACCTTGTTGTACTCACTCGCGCAGCCATTGAACGGCCTCCGACTACGAGTGCAAAAAACGCCGCTGCCAAACACCCGCCTTCATATCGGACTACAGCGCGCCGCGGATATTTTCAGTTCGATTTGCATAAGTTGGACAGCGTGAAAGGTCGCGCCGTGACACGGGCCTTTAGCGTGTCCTCGGCGGGCTGCATGTCGCTGACACAAACACCGGATGCATTCACGGCTACGTGCCAATTATTCCGATCAGGTTAAGCGTAGATCTGGGCCGTGGAAAGATCGTTTCATTTTCAATGGTGTCCTAGGAAAATTACTCAGAATATAGGACGGTTGCAACATCTGTATTTTCATATGTGCCTAATTGATAGCCGCGCTTCGTAACCGACTGCAACGCCGTTTGCGCTTTAGAGTCTTTGCCATTACATTGCGCATGAGAAAGCAGCATCAATCGATCATAACAAATCTTGTTCATTCGAGCGTACGCCGCGAATGCGCGAGTAGACATTCGTGCGTGTCTTGTGAACGTTTTCCATGCTAAAAATGAAATATTTCAAACAGCGGGTGTCGTCTGCTGTTTTTGCACACGTGTCGTAAAAAACAGGTTCGCCGGGTCGTCGATAATTAGGTCACCTGTCAATCAACGCTGAGGTCGCTACTCGCAACTGATACACGACCTGTCAACTTGTCGCGTAAATTTGACCGCGTGTCTTTGTGCGAGTGTACAACTTTGGCGGTTTTTTATCAGCGTTCTTTTGTTTACGCCAGTCGGCTTCGCTTGTCACATCTAACGAGGGCAATCGATATTTGAGGACCCGACGATGTTTGCGTAGCCGTAGATACAGGCGGTTTGTGGCGCCCGGCTATCTGGCCCACGGTGCAGCTGATGCGAGGCCCGGAGAAATCACCGCCTCAGAGCGCCATGCCGATGTGTATCCGATCCAGTTAGCTTCGTTTCGGTATTGCTAAAATGCAAGTTTTTTCTAGGCCTCCCAGTGGGACGCGACATATGGTGAATAGCGCCAGTGCATCGCAGATTGTCAGATGCTCGGCTTAGGTTACGCTTGCATTTGTTTTTAGTTTTCGACACATCTTCGAGTTTATTCAATCCATGCGTCTTAACTATCCAAATTTGTCATGCTGACGTGTATGATATTTCATAACCCACTAGCAACTTGAGATTCTAATTAGTTCAGTGTATTTATATAAAAAAAGTCAACGTGTTGTGTGATTTATGACGTGTTTCAAATAGCATTATAGCTTGATAAGACGTTTTATTGTGAAAGAATGTCCTGTTCTCATTACTAACATTAGCACTAATTATGTAACGGGAATTTTAATCTTGTTGTGTTAAACCATTTCTACAGAAATACAATTAACGATGATGTAGTGAAATAACGTATTTATAATATTTAGTATTCCCACAAGCAATCAAGAACAAACTGCACGCCCTACAGTTCTGTTTTTGCATTACTGAGAAGCTGGCATGTGTTTCACGGAACTGAGGCGTATCATAATCGGCCTTATACTAGATCAAGTTACACAAAATACCTGTCCACGTATCCAACGCACCCAAGCACTTCCGACATGAACTCTTGTTGTTTTGGTAAGTACCAATGTTGAGTCGCTTATTTGACAACTGTGTTGTTGAAAAACAAGACAAATGCGTATAATAAATGTTATAAATGTCACGATATAAACAGATAGTTGTTCACTCTGTTTCAAGTACACCGAAAATGCGTCCAGACGCATATTACGGAGCTTGGTCGAAATATTTCCCATAACATGTCTTCGTAGATCAGTAAAGGTTTCGTGGCGTATGTCTACGCATATGAAACAAACGGATCAGAAGTTGTCACAAAACTTGCATAGATGTTCTGCTGACACATTCAAAAGTGTTTATTCAGGATTGATGTTGCTGGACTTGGCCAATGAAGTGCCATGACTCAGTCTTCAGTCAGTTCTGTTTTATGTGGCAGTGCTAATTTATTTAAGTATTTACCTATTTCTGTGTATTCATTTATGTGTGGATACCTTTTTAATGTTTCTTTTTAGGAAGCGATGTCAATATTGCGTTTCCAAGTTGCACCTTTCTGTCAGGAGATGTACCTCTCTTTAAATGTGTAGGCAGTTGGCTTTGGCTTAAAACTATACTATATATATATATTTTGGCTTCATTTTATAACGATCCTTAATTCATACCTTGCAGATGCACATAAAGTAGGGGAGGACGGAGACGAGGTGACAGCGACTGTGTGGGAAGGTTAATGAGAAGGAGAGAAGGACAGAAGGACAGAAGGACAGAAGGCGAGATGGGGAGAATGAGAGAATGAGAGAAGGACTGAAAAAAGGAGAGAAGGACAAAAGGACAGAAAGAAGGAGAAAAGGCGAGAAGGAGAGAAGGACAGAAGGACAGAAAGAAGGAGAGAAGGACAGAAGGACATAAAGAAGGAGAAAAGGCGAGAAGGAGAGAAGGAGAGAAGGAGAGAAGGAGAGAAGGAAAGAAGGAAAGAAGGAAAGAAAGAAAGAAGGAAAGAAGGAAAGAAGGAAAGAAGGAAAGAAGGAAAGAAGGAAAGAAGGAAAGAAGGAAAGAAGGAAAGAAGGAAAGAAGGAAAGAAGGAAAGAAGGAAAGAAGGAAAGAAGGAAAGAAGGAAAGAAGGAAAGAAGAAAAGAAGGACAGAAGGACAGAAAGAAGGAGAGAAGGACAGAAGGACATAAAGAAGGAGAAAAGGCGAGAAGGAGAGAAGGAGAGAAGGAGAGAAGGAGAGAAGGAAAGAAGGAAAGAAGGAAAGAAAGAAAGAAGGAAAGAAGGAAAGAAGGAAAGAAGGAAAGAAGGAAAGAAGGAAAGAAGGAAAGAAGGAAAGAAGGAAAGAAGGAAAGAAGGAAAGAAGGAAAGAAGGAAAGAAGGAAAGAAGGAAAGAAGGAAAGAAGGAAAGAAGGAAAGAAGGACAGAAGGACAGAAGGAGAGAGAAGGAGAGAAGAAGAGAAGGAGAGATGGAGAGAAGGAGAGAAGGAGAGAAGGAGAGAAGGACAACGGGACAGAAGGACAGAAAGAAGGTCAGAATGACAGAAGGAGAGAAAGAAGGAGAGAAGGAGATAAGGAGAGGAGAGAAGGAGAAAAGGAGAGATGGAGAGAAGGAGAGATGGAGAGATGGAGAGAAGGAGAGAAGGAGAGAAGGAGAGAAGGAGAGAAGAAGAGAGCGCTACCCCAGACAGGCAAATCTCTTTCTAAAACTGGTCTTTTAAACTGAGCTAATGAAATCGCTCACGAGGAGTTCGTTCGGCCTCAGGTCACGTAATATAATGTTGAGTGATTTCAACCACTCGCTGCTCGTGTTACACGCACAGTTTGGGACGTAAAGCAAATAATCGAATACACAAAACCGTTCACCTGCTCGCGCAATTGAGCAGAGAGGTTGTTTTACTGGAATTCCCAGAAATTGTTTATCCGTCTTCAAATTGGGGCGGATGTTCGCGCTGTTCTCGCGGGTGAGGCAGTCGCGACTTGATAAGTCAATAAACTAGTTCGACTTGGCTAATTTCGGCGGCAGGGGGGAAAGTCAGCAACCAGGGAGATGCAAAACGGAGGAGCTACTCTGAAGCAGTGATCGAGGGTGCATTCAGAACAGAAAGGGTTTTTATGGGCGACTCAATTTTGCGAAAGACGGACAAGACGTTAAACAAAGGAGAAGATGTTGTTGTTTGTCTTCCGGGCGCTCGGATTGAGCATGTGACAGATAGGGTAGAGAACGTGTTGGGGCATGGCCAGGGAGGATCTATATTAGTACATGTAGGGACGAACAATGCAGACAGGGAGGGGACAACTAGAATAGTGCAAAGATACAGACAGTTGGTAGGGAAACTGAAGAAGACAAGAGTTGAACAGATCATTCTCTCAGGAATCTTGCCAGTAATCGGAGGAAGGGGAGCAACCTATAGAAACTGTAAGAGGATGGCAATCAATGCTCTGGTGGAGCAGATGTGTGAAGGAGAAGGAGTTGGATTTGTAGATTTGTGGGGATACTTTGTTGGGAAGGAAGATATGTACGTGAGAGATGGCCTCCATCTAAGCGGAAAGGGCGCAGCAGTGTTCTTCGAGAACCTGCTTCAATCTATGGACAGAGGAACAGGTTGCAATTTTTTAAACTAGTTTCGCAGGGGGGATACACAGAGAAGCCAAATACTAGAGGCATAGCTAAAGACAGCAAAAAGAAATCAGCAAAAAACAGCCTGGAAAGCCCTACGAAATTTGGTTATAAATGTGTTTGTTTAAATGCAAGGAGCATAGTAAACAAAAGAAATGAACTAAACATTATGGTAGAAGATATTGACCCTCACATAATAGGTATAACTGAATCTTGGGCCACCCCCGATATATCAGATGCCGAATTAGGAATGACAGGATATGTAATGTTTAGGAAAGATAGATTAGGAAGAAGGGGAGGCGGAGTTATTTTATATATTAAAGAATCCCTCCAGGCTTACGAAATAAAATTAGAAAAAGAAGCAGAATGTGAAGCTGTCTGGTGTAACATAGTTACAGGAAACTCAACATTAACTGTTGGGTTAGTTTATCGTAGTCCAAACATAAGCATAGAAGAGAATGAAAAAATGCACAACGCTATAAAAGAAGTGAGTAAACGGGACTGTATTATTATGGGGGATTTTAACCATGGGCATATAAAGTGGACATCTCTACAGAGTCCTGGGAGAGAGGATCAAGAGTTTTTAAATTTAGTACAAGATAGTTTCCTTTTTCAACATGTGTTAGAACCAACCAGGGACAAGAACGTGTTGGACATAGTTTTGAGCTCACAGAAGGAATTTGTTGATAATGTCAATATATGTGAGCCACTGGGATGTAGTGATCATAACCAGATACATTTTATCATCAAAGTAAAAGGAGAACGGAACAGAAAAATACGGTACAGGAAAAATTTTCACAAAGGAAGATATAAGGACATGAGGGAATATTTAGCGAAGATAGACTGGAATAACACACTGAAGAATAAGACAGCAACAGAATGCTGGAATATCTTAAAGAGGGAAATTGACTGCGTCGTTGACAAATTTGTCCCCTTGAAAAAACAGGGGAAAAGGTCAAAGAAGAAACACTTATCGAAGGAAGCCATTAGAAAAATCAAGTACAAGCAAATGATGTGGAAGACATATAGACATACTGGAAGTGACGAAGACTATGCCATTTATAAAGAAGCACTTAATCAAGCTACAGCTGAAATTAGAAATTCGAAGAGAAGCTATGAACAAAAAATAGCTTTCAACATAAAACATGACAGCAAGAGTTTTTATGCGTATGTTCGAAGTAAACAGAAAGTTCAAGATAAGGTCGGGCCACTAGAAGGTAGTGATGGAAACATAATAACGGAGGGATTCTTAATGGCAGAAAACCTAAATGAATACTTTAGTTCGGTGTTTACCAGGGAAGATATTAGTACATTACCAGTACTAGAGACTAAGTTCGAAGGGAGAGAGTGTGACTATTTAGGACAACTAACTGTAACCCCAAAAATGGTAGCTATGAAAATAAGAGATATGAAGGATAATAAATCACCAGGAGTGGATGGGATTCTTCCCAAATTACTACTGGAAATTGTAGAACAAATTAGCATACCACTTGCAACAGTGTTCAATTTGGCATTAGAGGAAGGAGTGGTCCCGGTAGAATGGAAAGAAGCAAACATCATACCATTATTTAAAAAAGGATCAAGAAGCAAGTCAGAGAACTATAGACCAGTGAGTTTAACATCGGTGATTTGTAAACTATTAGAAAGACTAATTAAAGATCACTTGGTTGATTTTCTTGTTAAAAATAAATTGATAAACACATCTCAACATGGGTTTTTAAAAGCGAGGTCATGCTTAACAAATATGTTATGTTTTTTGGAAGATGTCACAAAGTGGGTAGATGAGGGATCACCAGTAGATATAATCTACTTAGATTTTAAAAAAGCCTTTGACAAAGTGCCACACCAAAGATTACTACTTAAACTAAAGGCCCATGGCATAGGAAATAGTATGATTAACTGGATAGAAAAATGGCTTATTGATAGAAGACAAAGAGTAGTAGTTGATGGGGAGGTTTCAAATTGGAAATCTGTTTTGAGTGGAGTACCGCAAGGATCAGTATTGGGACCTATCTTATTCTTAATATATATCAATGATTTGGATGATGACATAACAAGCAAGGTGTTGAAGTTTGCGGACGACACAAAAGTGTTTAGGAAAATAAAAAGTGATGCAGATAGACAGCATTTACAAGATGATCTAAATAAGTTGATAGAATGGTCTGAGAAATGGCAAATGCTGTTTAACTTTGGAAAGTGTAAGTGCCTCCACACAGGACATGGGAATGAAAATGCACAATATACAATGGGTGGTACTGTACTAAATACTACTGTAAAGGAAAAGGACTTAGGTTTAACCATTAGTGCTGACATGAAGGTATCAGAGCAGTGTGGAATTGCAGCAGCGAAGGCAAACCAAATTCTTGGATTAATTAGGCGAAATATAGTATACAAAGAAAAAGAACTAATAATACCGCTTTATAAAACAATAGTTAGGCCTCATTTAGAATATTGTATACAAGCATGGAGGCCATATCGCAAGAAGGATATTGATATGCTAGAAAGAGTACAAAGGAGAGCAACAAAAATGATACCAAAACTCAGGAATATTAGTTATGAAATGCGTCTAAAAGAATGTGGTCTAACAACACTAGAAACCAGAAGATTGAGAGGAGATCAGATTGAGGTTTTTAAAATATTGAATGGGTATGAAAATATTGACAGAAATATTTTTTTCACGGTCAAGGAAGAGAGAAGGACTAGAGGACATGGAGTTGCATTAGCAAAGAAGCAGTGTAGACTAGATATTAGAAAATTTTCATTTTCCCAAAGAATAGTAAACGAATGGAACAAATTATCAGCTGATTGTGTAGGTGCTAGAAGTGTTAATATGTTTAAAAATAAAATTGACATATACCTAAGACGGGCAGGGTATACTTAGATAGATAGGTTGGACTCTCGATAAGCCAAACGGCTTCCTTGTCCACCTGCCATCTAGAGTTGATTCTCTAGGTGGCAATCTTGTTAAATCTTGTTAAATCTTGTTAAATTTCAATTCGTACTTCGCATAGGGATAGTTTGTATGGCAAACAGCTGTGGTTTGCGAGGATGGCGCCTCCTGAAGGCACAGCCTTTGTCGGGGTCTGTCGACATTCCGAGTAGGTTTGGTCTCAGTGTTTACACGTGTACGTTGACACATTCACGCGCCCACTGCATCAACCACCTCGCGTCGAATCTCCGGCGGGTCGGTGTCGCTCAATTCCCGTTGCGCCAGGAACGACGACTATGAGTGATTGCCGAAGACACAAAAGCGGGCGCGTGACGCCGTGACGTCACGGCTGTCAAGTGGTGGGCGCGTGTGACAGACGACACGGTAAAACGGGAGAATAATGCAAATGGCCGCGTGTTTGATGCTCGACGTCGCAAATGTGCCGCGGTCGAGGAAATCAACCAATCGCCAGCCACGTCGCCATTCGCCGCGGCCCTCACTCACTCAGTTTGTCCGGCGAATTATAAACTGTTCTGCGTCGGTTTGTGGCCGTGTCTGTCTGTGCGACTGTGTTTGGACGTGTCTGTCTGTGCGACTGTTTTTGGACGTGTCTGTTTGTGCGACTGTTTGTGGCCGTGTCTGTCTGTGCGACTGTTTGTGGCCGTGTCTGTCTGTGCGACTGTTTGTGGCCGTGTATGTCTGTGCGACTGTTTGTGGCCGTGTCTCTCTGTGCGACTGTTTGTGGACGTGTCTGTCTGTGCGACTGTTTGTGGACGTGTCTGTCTGTGCGACTGTTTGTGGACGTCTCTGTCTGTGCGACTGTTTGTGGCCGTGTCTGTCTGTGCGACTGTTTGTGGACGTGTCTGTCTGTGCGACTGTTTGTGGCCGTGTCTGTCTATACGACTGTCTGCCTGTCAGTCGGTAAACACATCACTCGTTGCACGTCAGTTGTTCGTGAGGTCAGAGGGACCTCGGCAAGAATCGCCGATTTAGTCTCCTTCGTTTGTCTTTTGTCCAGGTCAGCTACACTCATTCCATACCTATACGTGACGATGTCTTGGTATTTCTCAAACTGTTTGCGCTGTTTGTTGAGTCTGTAGATGGTCGAGTTGGTCTTGTATCGCTCCGACAGTTCGGCCGCCTGTGGGCCGTAGTTGTAGGCGTTGGCGACGACGAGAAAGAACTCGTTGTGCACGCGGAAGAATTCCCAGTCCGTCGCCCCGGTCGTCTGTAACGGCAACACAGAGACACTTCGTCTAGACCGCGGGCTCGTCGCAACGTTCTAAATCCATTTCGTGATCACCGACAGTTTGGGGTGGGGCAGTGGACGCCATTACCGCTAACCATCCTCAAATGATAGTATGCAATGTTAATGTATGTTAATAGGAATGTATAATGTTAATTGAATCCACTTTTGTTTCCGTCCGTCCGTCCGTCCGTCCGTCCGTCCGTCCGTCCGTCCGTCCGTCCGTCCGTCCGTCCGTCCGTCCGTCCGTCCGTCCGTCCGTCCGTCCGTCCGTCCGTCCGTCCGTCCGTCCGTCCGTCCGTCCGTCCGTCCGTCCGTCCGTCCGTCCGTCCGTCCGTCCGTCCGTCCGTCCGTCCGTCCGTCCGTCCGTCCGTCCGTCCGTCCGTCCGTCCGTCCGTCCGTCCGTCCGTCCGTCCGTCCGTCCGTCCGTCCGTCCGTCCGTCCGTCCGTCCGTCCGTCCGTCCGTCCGTCCGTCCGTCCGACCGTCCGTCCGTCCGTCCGTCCGTCCCTCCGTCCGTCCGTCCGTCCGTCCGTCCGTCCGTCCGTCCGTCCGTCCCTCCGTCCGTCCGTCCGTCCGTCCGTCCGTCCGTCCGTCCGTCCGTCCGTCCCTCCGTCCGTCCGTCCGTCCGTCCGTCCGTCCGTCCGTCCGTCCGTCCGTCCGTCCGTCCGTCCGTCCGTCCCTCCGTCCCTCCGTCCGTCCGTCCGTCCGTCCGTCCGTCCGTCCGTCCCTCCGTCCGTCCGTCCGTCCGTCCGTCCGTCCGTCCGTCCGTCCGTCCGTCCGTCCGTCCGTCCCTCCCTCCCTCCCTCCCTCCCTCCCTCCCTCCCTCCCTCCCTTTCCTCCCTCCCTCCCTCCCTCCGTCCCTCCGTCCCTCCGTCCCTCCGTCCCTCCGTCCCTCCGTCCCTCCGTCCCTCCGTCCCTCCGTCCCTTCCGCCCCTCCGTCCCTCCCTCCCTCCCTCCCTCCGTCCCTCCGTCCCTCCGTCCCTCCGTCCCTCCGTCCCTCCGTCCCTCCGTCCCTCCGTCCCTCCGTCCCTCCGTCCCTCCGTCCCTTCCGTCCCTCCGTCCCTCCGTCCTCCGTCCCTCCGTCCCTCCGTCTTTATTATTGTCTTATCACTTATTTTTATTAATATAAATATAGATAACCTCAATAAATGATGGTACAAAACAGAAGGAGTCATAATAATGTGTCTATGACATTCCATACGGGTTAGTCGTGCTTGTGGCGCCACTAGTCGTACAACCACTCACGGGCAATAGGAACACGCGGTACAAGTGGCGCCACCTAACGGAATTATATAAGCCCAACTGATGCTAATGCTGGAGTTGGTTGTAGCACCTCTACAGTGCAAGATATTCTACCTCGTTTCGATTCGTGAGTATTTTAGAATCCAGCATCTTATTATTTGAATTACCAACTTTTGAAAAACGTAAATATTCAGTAATTTTTTTTTATAACTGCAAAAAGGAACGAGCAATGATTTCACAGATAATAACTTGTTGACATTTTTTCTTATCTAAATGTTTTAATAATAACAAGGTAACGTTTCTCTCTCTTTTTTCAATATTGTTATTATTAATGCCTTTTTATATTAGCTATTATTTATTGTATTGTTTATTTTAGTTATTTCATAGTTTACTAATATGTGTTTTTGTATGTCTGCAAATGTTCAAGGACCACAAAGGAAACAAGCGCGTTCAGTTTCTTATGTCATCCTGTGATATTACGGAAATATTATATTTTATACTGAATAAACCAACCATAATCTCAAAGATACAGGGCACCGATGTGTGTTTACGTAATAACAGGAATTGCGTAGAAAAAGGAGCGCATATGTAATGTTGTGGTATAAAGAATATGCATTGTACATCATGTGTTCCATTTATATCAAATTCAAGTGTAAACGTGGAAAGAGATATCCAATCCACATACATCCATTTATCATAAGCGGATCTAGGGGGCCAGGGGGCACTTTCCCCCCAAACCTTGTGGAGTTGGCCTCGCTAGTCTGACATGCTCGTGGAATGTGGCCTCGTTTTGGCGAAGTAGGCCTACTGTTGGTGTTTTAGGTGACTTAACTGGCGACTGCCCGAGTTCCAGCGGTACACCAGCGAGTCGATCGTGTGTTCTCTCCTGAAATCCATCTTTTGTTAGATCAGTTAGGCCGACGCATTTCTGCCGTCATGTTAACTTTATACGCTTTCTTATCCATTAAAAAAATAAGTACTGGTTTTTGACGTATCCGGTAGGGGTGCCACTTGTTCTTTGACCTATTTTGTAGTTCACCACCTAGCGGGGACGCTGTGTGATCTTTGATCACCGCTCCAGGGTACCGAATACGAATACAAGGTAAACCCCATTATACAGTAGATGCATGCATATGGAAAGCTTTTAAAAGGTAAATATGTTAACCCACCATCTGTGCACCATATACTCATATTCCCTGACACAAAAGTCTGGATAACGTTTATGCATTTCTCGACTTTTCTTCTTTACAGACATATTTGGCTTGAAGTTGAATTATGGGGAAACTCGTCACAACTGTTAATCCGCATTCACTCACACTGGTATTCTATTATGTGGACAATTTATCAAAGTTCGAGAATGGGGATTAATTCTTTTTCTATGGAGCATCACAGGCCATATTGTATAATTTAATAGTAAGCCTGAGTAAATATTTTTTCAACAAACTTAAATGTAAGTTCCTATTCAGAAGAAATGTGTGCGCCGTCTATCCTGCTCGCCAGGGGTCAGCACTAGGTAGCAGTACCGCTGGCAGATTCCATTTCAAATCTCATCTTTTAAACTAAGCCTATGATTTCGCTCACGAAGAGTGTGGTCGGCATCCGGTCATGTGACATAATGTTGGGTGAGTTCAGCCACACCCTGCTCGTGTTACATGCAATGTTTGGGACATGGAAGCAAAATATTCGAATACACAAAACCGTTCAGCTGCTTGCGCGATTTGGCGGACGGGTCGTTATACTGGAATTCCCAGAACTGATTTTTTAATAGCTCTGACGTGGGTCAGGCCTCGTGGCGCTCGCGTAAACAGACGGATAATCTAGGTTTTTTGTAATATCTTAGCTCCCCTACGGCTACAGATGTCGTTAATCCATATCCGCTTCACCGTTTTCGCGCCAATCACTAATTTATTTGTCAAAAAGAATGTAAGGACTCAACCGAAGCACCGATGAGAGCAAGTGTCGTTTGAAAATTTGGGACAGGGTGGACATTTAGGCGTAATTTGATGGAAATGTCAAAGATGCGAAAATATATTTGCGCATAAGCGAGGTCTATGTAATGGCTGGTCCCGGCAGTTGACATTATTATGGCATTCTTCATTGGCGTAATCCGCTATCAAAGACAGTATTTATGAAATTACAACGGTAAATAATAATGGACGAACATACGAGTGTCAATGAAGCACACACTAACTTTATTAAATACACAGGTTGGCAACTTTGAAATAACAAAATAATAGAGACATCTCTGTCTGGATTTAACGACTCGAGATCCACCTGACAAAACATATAACGACTCGAGTTCCACATGACAAAGCATATAACGACCCGAGTTACACCTGACAAAGAATATTTCACTAACATGGTTTCAAGTAACTCTGTAAATTCTCACCAGTTATGGATTTGCATTAATAAAATCCTACACAGACGGGCTGCCCCTTCTCTGCCAAAACATAATTCATTATGTTCTCTATGTGATCTATTTTCAGGTTATTTTAAGGATACAATTACCCGTATACAGTCTTCCTTTCCTGTTCATATGTTAAACAAAGTAGAAGTTCAGCCTCCACGGATAAGTTCTCTACTTTCTTCTTTTACTCCAGCTACTGCTGAGGAAGTAAGGCAAATTTTTATGTCTTCTCCAAATAAATGTTGTGATCTAGATCCAATGCCAACTGTATTGTTGAAAGCATGCATTGACACCTTACTTGGTACTATAACAAATATTGTAAATGTGTCACTGAGGACAGGTATTTTTCCTGATGATTTTAAACAGGCGCATGTAAATCCACTACTTAAAAAGACAACTTTGTCGAAAGATAACTTGAAAAATTATAGACCTGTTTCTAATTTGAGTTTCATATCTAAAATTCTTGAAAAGGTTGTAGCAAAACGCCTTGGATCTCACATTACTTCAAATAATTTGTCAAATGTATTCCAATCTGCATATAAGAAACTTCATTCTACAGAGACTGCTCTCTTAAAAGTGCATAATGACATCACTCTAAATATGGACAATGGTAGAGTTACTGCACTCACCTTACTTGATTTGTCAGCTGCTTTTGATACGATTAATCATTCTATTCTAATGGATCGTTTGTCTGTGTGGTATGGTGTGTCTGGTATAGCATTAAGCTGGTTTAGATCATATCTGAGTGGTAGACACCAGAGAGTTAAGATTGGGGATTGTTTTTCGTCACCACTTTTTACACTGTATACTACTCCATTGAGTCTAGTGATTAATAGGCATCATTTGAGCCATCATCTTTATGCAGATGATACTCAAATTTATATATCATTATCCACTTCAGATGCAAGTAGTTCTTTACAGCAGCTTAGAACTTGTATTGATGACATTTTTTGCTGGATGACTGAGAGTAGATTGAAGCTGAATGCTGATAAAACTGAGTTTCTTATTATTGGTACACACCGGCAGCGTGACAAAATTAAGACTCTTTTTCCTATACCCTTACTTAATCAGCATGTTATGCCTGCAGTTTCGACTAGGAATTTGGGAGTAATTTTTGATGATAAATTAAATTTTAGAGAACACATTTCTCAAATTTGTCGAACATGTTTTTACCACATTCGTGATTTGCGGCGTATTCGTCGATATTTGCCTGTTTCTGTTGCAAAGACTATTGCAACTGCATTAGTTACTAGTAGATTAGACTATTGTAATTCACTTTTTCATAATATTGCTATTAAGGATATCACAAAACTACAACGTGTTCAAAATTGCTTAGCAAGGGTGGTGACTATGTCTCCACGCTTTACTCCTTCTAAGCCGCTTCTAAAGTCTCTGCATTGGCTGCCTGTCCAATATCGTATAATGTTTAAGATGTGTACCATTACTTACCAGACACTTTCTTCTAAGCAGCCATCGTATTTACATACTTTACTTACTCCTATAAGACAACCTATTCAACTTTGGTCATCTACTTCTGATTTACTCTTTGTACCAAAGGTCAATACTAATATGGGGAACAGGGCTTTTGCTGTGGGTGCGCCTACTCTATGCAATATGCTTCCTTCTAGCGTGAAATCAGTTGAAAATATTGCTAAATTCCGTCGTCATTTAAAAACATATCTGTACAATCTGGCCTATCCACCATAGCTCCCTGACGCATCAATCAATCTGATGACAACTTGATTTGTTTACCGACTATGAGATCGATTAATCCTTTTTGTTTTGATGCGCCTCTGAGCTTGGTTTCTAAGGATATAGGCGTAATAGAAGTTAACTAATTATTATTATTATTATATTACGACTCGAGTTACGCTTGACAAAGCATACAACGACTCGAGTTTCACCTGATAAAGCATATAACGACTCGAGTTACACCTGACAAAGCATATAACGACTCGAGTTACACCTGACAAAGCATATAACGATTCGAGGTACACCTGACAAAGCATATAACGACTCGAGTTATACTTGACAAAGCATAAAACGACTAGAGTTCCATCTGACAAAACATATAACGACTCGAGTTACAACTCACAAAGCACATAACGACTCGAGTTACACCTGACAAAGAATATAACAACTCGAGTTACACCTGACAAAACATATAACGACTCGAGTTACAACTGACAAAGCATATAACGACTCGAGTTCCACCTGACAAAGCACTTGATAAATGATGGTTATATTTCTGTATAATAACAGTATATATAAGTGTGCTTGTACAACCTTGGAAGTAACAGTTGTCTTTAAAACATACAATTGAAATGTAATAAAACGGCTAAAGGTTTAAATAACAACACTTAATAGTAGGCACATGCAAGCTTGCAAATCCGTGAACCTTGGTACATTCCTAATAGTAAAATCAACCATCTATTCCACTCTTATTGTATCTAGTCCATAAAAACAGTCACTATTCATTGTATATATCAGTAGTGTTTCTGTGCAGTAAACATTACATGTAGCAAAGGTTCACACTTTCTTTCAATGGGAAAACACACTCGTCTTAGAAGCTATGCACGTCAAAATAATATAAGAGTTATTCAATTAAAACAAACATGTACAATACCACATTATTTTGCTAATATAAGCATGACACGTCGCACCACAAGAAATCTCGAATAAGTGCAGTGTCGCACTCAACTCGCTTCTGATGTGTTCCTATTTAATGTACGAGATAACTCTTATTTTTGATATCCATTTTGACCTTCACCAAGATAAGTATCTGAAACGTAAATTTCAACAAGCAAGAAGCACGCGTTCAGGCAGGCATTCTTAGATCGCTTGACGGAGTTTGCTAGTATAAGTCAAGAGCTGCTATGAATAGCGTACGTAGTCATCGCCCCCCCGCTTGAGAGGATACAAATATCTATGCGACCATTGTCACCAGATCCGGTACCACCACTTGCGCTGCTTTCGTCCTGAATGCTCCATCAGGGCCAATTTGTATACCGGATTGTTCTCCATCTCCTGTTTAAGGAATTGCATTTACGTCTAGCCTAAATATCATCGTATTTGTTCCTAGTTTCTCTTTGTCGATGTTGGGTTGTTCACCGCCTCTGCGCTCGTTTTGGTTGCCGTTGTCGGTGATCAGTACTGCCGTGCCATAGTTCATGTTTTAGTTGGACATTTCGTTTGTAGTTGGTTTCCCTACGCTTGTGACAGCGTTTTTCGATTTTGCTTGCTGCGTTCACTTTTAAACTAATGAAGCATTTCGGTAGTGTAATCCATGGCTTCCGTTCATCATCTTTTTTTACATCATCCACATCAGGCTTCTTGGGCTTCTGGTCTAACTGTGGTTCAATGTTATGTTGACTCACATCTCCCTCTGATTCATGTTGCTTCTTCAGCTCTCCCTCTGATTCATGTTGCTTCTTCAGCTCTCCCTCTGATTCATGTTGCTTCTTCAGCTCTCCCTCTGATTCATGTTGCTTCTTCAGCTTTCCCTCTGATTCATGTTGCTTCTTCAACTCTCCCTCTGATTCATGTTGCTTCTTCAGCTCCAGCTTGACCTTGCAGCACACTATGTTGTGGTCTGTGTCATAGTCAGTACAGTCGTAGGATCGGCACCACACAACTTTGTGTGTAGAAAGACATTCTGGTGATGACGAAGTCCAGCTGGACCCACGGGTTGTTTTCACCGGGGCGTTTATGCGTAAGTGTAGTTTCAAAGCAGGTGTTAGTGAGACAGTTTCTTTTGGTCGCAAAAGTTAAGAAGTCGCTTTCTGTTGTCATTGTTCTTCTTCGTCTTCTCCGTGATCTTGACTCCGTGTTTTCCTATGATGTCTTTCCATTCTTTCCAGTCGTCACCCACCATTGCGTTGAAGTCATCCATAAGTATCACTTGTTCATCTGGCGGTATCGTGTCCATGAGGTCATCCAGTTGTTTATAAAACTGATCTTTTTCTTCGGATGGTGACCCTTCGGTTGGCGCATACGCACTGATTAAGGTGAAAGGGCCGTCAGTCGTTTGAATACGTCGGGCTAGGAGTCTTTCAGATCCCTCTCCGACAGATTCTATCGCATCTTTATGTTCCTTCTTGACTGCAAAGCCTACGCCATGCTCCTGATTTTTTTTGAGCCCTTCCAGGAGAATGTGTAATGCTCTTCATCTTCGCTACCTGATCTAACCCATCGTGTTTCCTGGAGTGCGGCGATGTCGACTTCAAGTTTTCTGAGCATGATGGAAAGTCTTTTTGTCTTCTTGATCTCAGTATACTTTCGTTGGTTCAAAGTACGGACGTTCCAGGAAGCGAATGTCAAAGTCGGTTCTATATTCGGAATATATTTATATATCACTGCCGCTAGTAGTGTAACAATCCCTCCAACAACCTTCGCTTTAAAACACTTTGAATCCCTTTTCTTCTGTTCCTTCCGTTCTTTTCGTTCCAGGCTTTTGCGTTTCGGCTGTTTCTCGCGTTTGTTTCGTTTCGGCTGTTTCTCGCGTTTGTTTTGTTTCAAACATTCCTTTTCCCGATTTCCGCTGTTTTGCTGATTCCCTGGACTCTTTGCTGTCAACCGTTTCAAAACGTCCCACAGCATCGTTATCACCCGATTTACCAGAGTTATCACTGTTCCAGCGTATCTCGTAAAGACGCAAAGAACAATGGCTGTCAAGACACATGCAACTATAGTTACGACGACTGTAGGATTTGCTGCAAGTAAACCAGCTTTCCCTGCAAATGCAAACATTTCTTTGAACACAAATCCGAAAAGAGTAAGGACACAGGAATATGCAACAGCACGTGTCCAACCTGCTCCAGATGCACGACCTTCCATAGCTTCACGACATATGGCAGTTACAAAAGCAGCATCTACAGATTTCAAAACATTGACAACTGCATCAACCACTTGTCCAGTGACTATGGCATTTGCGTCAAATTCGCGTTGGTCAGCTGCCATTTCTCTTGCGCTGCTTTCTAAAAGGATATCCATTATTCCGCTCCATACCCCTCGATAAGTGTGTGATTGTTCATCATCTCCGACAGCTGCACCTAAGGCAGATGCAATACGTACAATATCTAAGACATCTGGAACAGCTACAAGTGTTGCACCATGTATATCAGTTGCAACAGTTGTACCATCAATGTTATATTGACTCACATCTCCCTCTGATTCATGTTGCTTCTTCAACTTCAGCTCTCCCTCTGATTCATGTTGCTTCTTCAGCATCAGCTCTCCCTCTGATTCATGTCGCTTCTTCAGCATCAGCTCTCCCTCTTATTCATGTTGCTTCTTCAGCATCAGCTCTCCCTCTGATTCATTTTGCTTCTTCAGCTTCAGCTCTCCCTCTGATTCATGTTGCTTCTTCAGCTTCAGCTCTCCCTCTGATTCATGTTGCTTCTTCAGCTTCAGCTCTCCCTCTGATTCATGTTGCTTCTTCAGCATCAGCTCTCCCTCTGATTCATGTTGCTTCTTCAGCTTCAGCTCTCCCTCTGATTCATGTTGCTTCTTCAGCTTCAGCTCTCCCTCTGATTCTTGTTGCTTCTTCAGCTTCAGCTCTCCCTCTGATTCATGTTGCTTCTTCAGGTACAACTTGACCTTGCAGGCCACTATGTTGTGGTCTGAGTCATAGCTACCACAGTCACAGCATCGGTACGACACAACTTTGTGGCGGAAAGACATTCTGGTGATGAGCAGGGCCCACGGGTTTGTACCGCGATGCATAAACGTAAACGTAGGTTCAGAGAAGGTGTTAGTGATACAGAGTTTGAAGTTCTGGCAAAATTCAAGAAGTCGCGTTCCGTTGTTATTCGTCTTGGCCTTGACTCCGTGAGGTCCTATGATGTCTTTCCATGCGACACTGTCTGCACCCACCATTGCGTTGAAGTCACCCATAAGTATCACATGTTCATGTGTCCGTATCGTGTTCATGAGGTCATCCAGTTGTTCATAAAACTGATCTTTGTCTTCGGATGGTGACCCTTCGGTTGGCACATACGCACTGATTAAGATGACAGGGCCGTCAGTCGTCTGAATACGCCGCACTAGGAGTCTTTCAGATCCCTCTCCGACAGATTCTATCTTATCGTTATATTTCTTCTTGACTGCAAAGCCTACGCCATGCCTCTGATTTTCTTCTGTGCCCTTCCAAGAGAAAGTGTAGTGCTCTTCATCCAAGCTATCTGATCCAAGCCATCGTGTTTCTTGTAGTGCGGCGATGTCGACATCAAGCGCTCTGAGCATGTAGCAAATGTGATCAGAGTACTCTCGTGGATTGAAGGCAAGGATGTTCCAGGAAGCGAATGTCAAAGTCGATCGCTTTTCTCTCATTGTGTCCACAATGTTTTGAAGACGCACCATGTCGTGATATTGAGAATCCCTTCCCCTATGTGCCTCCCGTTTCATTCGTTTCAAGCATTCCCTTGTCCATTGTTCCTCTTGTTTCTTTCGTTCTAAGTTTTCCTTTTCCTGCTGTTTCTCCCGTTTCTCTCGTTTCGGGCATTCGCTTTCCCGATTTCCGCTGTTTCGCTGATTCGATAGATTCTTTGCCAACCGTTCTACTACTTCCAAATAGTACCGCAGCATCGTCATCACCTGTTCCACCAGTATTGTCTGTGGTCCATCGATATTCACCAAAACAATAGTGGCTGTCAGGATGCATGCAATTACAATTAGGACGAATGTAGGATTTCCAAGTGCAACAGCTTTGTCTGCAAATGAAAGGTCGTAACTACTGTTGAACACCAATTCGAAAAGAGTAATGACAACGGGAAGTGTATAACCTGCACTAGTTGCACCACCTTCCATAGCTGCACGACATATGGCAATTACAAAATCCTCATCTACAGATTTCAAAACATTGACAATTGCGTCAACCTCTTGTCCAATGAAATTTGCGTCCAATTCTTTTTGGTCAGCTTCCATTTCTCTTGCGTTGCCTTCTAAAATAATATCCATTATTGCGCTCCAAAACCCTCGACAAATGTGTGATTGTTCATCATCTCCGACAGCTGCACATAGGGCAAATGCAATACGTACAACATCTAAGACATCTGGGTCAGTAGCAAGAGTTGCATTAACTGTACGACCTCCAACTGACAAAGCTAATGCACGAAGTACATCATTTTCAACACTTTCTAACACACCAATAACTGACGAACTTGAGACATACGTTTCAACTACGTGCTCAACAAGTACTCCAAAAGGTGCCTCAACTACCGCATATTTTGACGGAGTTCCTCCTGCCATTGTGTCTTCTCTGATGACCAACCTTAATTGTATACATACACCTGTATGTGTTGTTGGTACGAGCGCAGATGTGTCGGACTGATGAGGTTCATCTGAAAGCAGAATGGGAAACTATATTAAACGAAAGCAATGCTGATTAATTTGTCAGGTAACAATGACAAGATACTGATGTATTATAACTAAGAATACACAATTAAGTAAATTAGTGGTACACCTATGTGTGTTCCTGTGTTTGTGTATTCCTGTACGTGCGTGCGTGCGTGCGTGCGTGCGTGCTGACGTGCGTGCGTGCGTGTGTGAGAGACAGGCAGACGGACTGGAAGAACAGACCGACAGAACAGAACGGAACGGAACACACACGCACACGCACACGCACACGCACACGCACACGCACACGCACACGCACACGCACACGCACACGCACACGCACACGCACACGCACACGCACACGCACACGCACACGCACACGCACACGCACACGCACACGCACACGCACACGCACACGCACACGCACACACACCCTCTCTTTATCTGTCTGCCTGCCTGCCTGCCTGCCTGCCTGCCTGCCTGCCTGCCTGCCTGCCTGCCAGCCTGCCTGCCTGCCTGCCTGCCTGCCTGCCTGCCTGCCTGCCTGCCTGCCTGCCTGCCTGCCTGCCTGCCTGCCTGCCTGCCTGCCTGCCTGCCTGCCTGCCTGCCTGCCTGCCTGCCTGCCTGCCTGCCTGCCTGCCTGCCTGCCTGCCTGCCTGCCTGCCTGCCTGCCTGCCTGCCTGCCTGCCTGCCTGCCTGCCTGCCTGCCTGCCTGCCTGCCTGCCTGCCTGCCTGCCTGCCTGCCTGCCTGCCTGCCTGCCTGCCTGCCTGCCTGCCTGCCTGCCTGCCTGCCTGCCTGCCTGCCTGCCTGCCTGCCTGCCTGCCTGCCTGCCTGCCTGCCTGCCTGCCTGCCTGCCTGCCTGCCTGCCTGCCTGCCTGCCTGCCTGCCTGCCTGCCTGCCTGCCTGCCTATTATGCCTATTATCTATCTGTGATTTACATAAGTCCCAAAAATCACATTTTGTTCTGGAAACATCATGGTTTCGCTGAACCAAATACACCAAGGTGTAACGTTCAGGTACACGGTGTAATCACCAGGTGGTAGCACCATGACCATCAGTTTGTTCCATTTCATTTTGAGTGTACACCCTTGTAAAATCACTGGCATTACTTGCTTTAATTATTCATTCAGATCAACCCAGATAAGGTTTTTTCTAATAACAAATTGTTATCAGGAAGATTGCATATTTCACGTACAATAGAAGAGTTGGGACGGAAAACTCCAATTACATTAATTTGTTGACATATTATGATATACTTGAAACTGGTTCTACTATTAAAATGGTGCTGTACTTTTCAATTAAAGGGGGAAATGCAACGGTTTTTTATCATACACTTAATATGGTATATACAAAGTAACAATTTCCACATATACCAATTTTTTTTTTAACGTCAGCGGTTTACTTAAAATGTGACCTTAAAGTCAAAAATTCTAACGAAATCCATGATTGCCTAGACGCCGCCATCTTAACCGGTGACGGGTTCGTTTGGCTTGGCTTGGCCAATAAGCGCGCGGCATTCTAGGTCTCTGCTGAGGCCGGTTAGCTTCTTGCGACGTCAGTAAGCGGTAACAAACTCCGAGATTTCGTTCAGTTGGCGTGACATGTAGCAGCTGCTTAGACCTAAATCTGTGGTCAACAAGTAATTATGAAGTAGACATAATTATATCACCAGTTGATGGAACAAGATCCAACAAAACGTCGCTGACAATATTTAGCAATGGATGGACCTAAACCGTCGAAGTAACGCATATCAACCTGGCCGAGACATCAATGATCAGATCGTAAGAAGGTTAGTATTTTTCTGTGGTATAACGTTGTGTAATTAATTGTGGTTTTTTTTTTACAGACGTCAAGCACATGTAACGTTTTTATGCTGTTAAAAGTAGTTCTGACTTCCGTAGACCGGCTATCGTTTGACGATGTTGACGATGCCCGATGGCGATGTCCCCCGATGACAGCTAATCTGTTTTATGGTATCACGTCCACATGTGTAAAGACTAAGATATGCTTGAACCAAGCTAGGA
The DNA here is from genome assembly GCA_964017155.1 of Oasisia sp. SBJ-2009. Classification (NCBI taxonomy): domain Eukaryota; kingdom Metazoa; phylum Annelida; class Polychaeta; order Sabellida; family Siboglinidae; genus Oasisia; species Oasisia sp. SBJ-2009. The sequence continues at coordinate 54,146,165 of OZ024857.1, forward strand.
CAATAGCACAATTTATATCATCGCATAATTTAGTACAATGCAGAATAAATAATTTAATCTTTAGAAGAAACTTGAATAACTGAACTTGACATAATGAGCCTAAGAAACAATGAAAATAAGAACTTGCCTTTTTTATCTACAAGTTGTCTTTATTTTGATGTTTTATTAGCTTTTTAGATGTGACGTCGGTGTCCGCTGGTTAAAGATCTATTGTCACCTGTAAGTGATAATTGAAAAGAGATAATTTATATTCTAGATAATTATAGAGTGAAAATTCATACACTTGAATGATATTGTCTGCTGTATTCTCACAATACGGCTGTGTTTCTCACTTTCTGGTAATCTCATATGAATAACCATAGGAAATGCCAATTAGGTGATGATGCGATGAATTATTTCACGTTCCTTTGTTGTTGGTTACAGAGAACGGTGATGGTCACTCCTGCATCACATTGTGGCATCCACACGTGGACAGGGAATGGCCAGTTTCACTCATGTGCATTGTGCACACGCTGCAATTGTTGAGGAAGAAGATACGACAGTGTATCTGGAGCAAGGTTCAGCAACATTCAATGCCCTGGCTGAAGTCAGTCATCACAGCACTTTTTGGGAGCTAATTATTTTCATACTGCACAGGTGGAGGTGTATCAGAGTTACCTGCCCCAAGAGACAGCAGCTCTATGAAGGTATGACAGCAGCCGTAACTACAAGGGGACTTTTGCGATAAGTTGGATTTGAATCCTTGCTTGTACAGTTCTCTTCACATTGCACCAAGCTGTATAAAGTAGCACATAGTAATTGCAGTATTGCTTCATATTTCTAAGATAATACAGGAGTGGCATTTTAATGAACTCCTAGTAACTGTGTCGTGGGGGGACCAAACACAGCTGTACTCAGTTACTTTGTACACTTATGAATACAGCTACTTGTGTAATTTAATAACTTCTCTGTTTTTGATAAAATAAATAACACATGTCATTATCAGAGAATGTATTAAAATATATTTTAAAAAAATACAGTAACTGTATATACATTAGATACAAAGTAAAATATCAAGATTATTTATCTGTTTTACATAAGTGAACATTTGTTACACTTAAAATTATAGACATAAAATCAAACATGAATTAATAAAAATATAAGAAACAATCTTTAGATATTAAAAAACATTAATGTAAAAATAACTGCAGAAACTATTTGTTGACATAACATCGGATTTTCTTTCGGAGAATCATCATCATCATTGTGCAGCCATATTGTACCGTGGTTGGGCGTAGGCCTCAGCATGCTGCTTCCACGTCTGCCTATCTTGCGCTATCCTCTGCCAGCTGGTACACTTCCATTAATCAGCTACTTCATCAAATTGATGACAAACAATGGTAAAACAATAGAACAATTGACTTCTCAAAGTCACTTACTGTATGAGTGTGACTGGCACAATCAACAAGGAAGGCTGATGGCTGGATGAGTCTTAGCTGACCAAGTCACGTTGCATCATCACATATCGTCTACAAGTACAACAGAAATATCACGGTACACACTCTCGATGCATGTTAACATAGTCGTAAAAAGCAAATGACAGCACTAAGTACGGCCTGGTAAAGCTCGTTTTTGAATGGGATACCTGATATTCTTATCGGAATATCAGGTATAGATTGCTTGGCAATTTTACATGTGGTTATTGATTATGCAGAGGCCGTTTTTAAATCTGACAGTGATCAATCACTTAATCCTATAGATAATATTATGATGGGACGGAATTTGATCCGTATTCGAATTATTTTGGAATACTCGAGCCTTTTTATCTATTCAACTCGAAATTCGAAAATTCCCAGCAACTTAAACGAATATCGCTGAATAGTTTCATTCATGTCCACCGCCGTAAAATCGGTCTCGGGCGATCTTTCACTTCCTGACAGACGACAACATACAACCGCCAAACTACTACTTGTTTTTCAATTCAATTCAATTACAATTCTTTCATATCTTATCTACATATACATGCACTAGGTTACAAAATTAAATCACTAACATTACTGAAACAAATAAACTTCACAAAGCAAAATCGCGCAAACCTCGGCAACAACTCGGTGCCAGGCCAGTCGGTGGCGGCTATGCGTAGCTCTATGCTTACCGTAAACATTGCTATTGTGTATTGTGGTGAGGGGATTTTTGTTAGCAGTGTCGGGTTAAAATGAAGTCTTAGGGTAAGTTAAGGAATAGCTAAAGTTACCTTAGGACTAGTTAGCGTTACGGTTACTTTAGAGTTATCATAAAACATGGATTTGTGAAGGTCATTTATGTACCGAAGCTTTCGATAAATTACCGACGTTATGATTATCGCCGAGATACGCATAGCCGCCATAGACCATGTCGAGTTTCGCGCTAGTTTGTTTGGTTACATGTATTCTTTACAGGAATTTAAATTATTTTATTTTGTAATCTAGTGTGTATATGTACCAAAGATATGTGATGAGAAATTGGCAGCTGTAAGAAGTCATTTTCTTGGTTAGGTTAGAACGTAAACAAAAAGATCGATGGGGGCTGAAATTCCAGATTCGTCCATTTGCCTTTTCATCTTTCATAGTGTCCAGGGCAGAAGTCAAGGCGGAGTTATTCAATACTCCTATGCTTCTGTACTCGGTTATATTTATGAAGTACTCATTCTTGTATGTGTATTCATACTCGTAAATCGTATGGGTAACGTACTTATACTCGTGTTTGTACTCATATACTCGTGTTTGTACTCATACTCATTATACTCATAATTTATGAGTACATCAAGAGTACGTCTGAGTACTTTCTCTATATATGTTGGGAAAACTAAATTTATTTGTAGTTATATAATTACACTCCTGTAATAGTTCAATGTTACAAACATTACCTGCTTTATTATTTCTCAATCTCAATCTTTGATATGCATTTCAATGGTTAAGGATAAGTTCACTTTCTTAACAAATAACATATATTCTGGATAGAATGCTTTGACTACTTTTTGCATATGAGCTGCTAATTCAAAATATTTGTAAACATGTTCAAGTTGGCAGAATAAAATGGGCAAACATCATTTCTGATTTCACAAGCAATCATTTTATGATTTGAGTAAAACATTATTACCGGGTAGGTGTGAAATAAGAAATCTTATTTCAACACTTAATTCTATGTAACACACACACACACACGCACGCACGCACGCACGCACGCACGCACACACGCACACACACACACACACACACACACACACACGCACGCACACCAAACAGATAAGCTGATGTCAGTGATGTGTAGCTGAAGTGCTTCCCTCCCTAAGGAAGGTGTTACTGAGGAATCACTTACTTAAGGCTATCAGGATCAGTTAGCAACTAAGAACAACAGCAATGCCAAGCAAAATAGCACACAAGACAATCTGGATACTCTATAATGGGGTAGTGAAGCACAGAACAAACAAGGAACTCAGCAAAGTCACATCCCATTTACCCCTTGAAATGGGATGGGAACGCTGGACTATGGGTAACCACTGGCTGGTTTGTTTACCCACTCAATTTTGTGTTCATTAAAGTTGCATTCTGACATAATTTCCTCTTTTTAACGCATTTTAGAAAAGTCAATGTACACCATGACCGATATTTGCTTATTAGTATACTTCCTACCACATGTCTCACTTTGTGGTTTTATACGTTATTTGATCAAATATAAGTTTGCAGCAAACAAGGGCTCTGGAGTTTCCCAAAAGTCGATCTATTTTTACCATCGGAACTCTCCGGTCAACGTAGGTAAACGATGGGGCAAACTAAAAGGCGGTTCCACATATCCACGTTAGTCGCAACTGGACATGCCGTAAATATGGAGCGTATCGAGCGGTGGCATCTTTGTGAATGTGGTATATCGTTTCCGTGCGGTCTGCCAATTGTGATGCGCCTTTTAGTGTGGCCCTAGTGTGGTTTCCTGACAGGGCTTTTAACTGGAATTCCCTTCTTCGAGGTCTAAGCCAATCAGTGAATTCCAACTGGTGAGGCTCACCAGGACAATTTTTCGTCTTTTGCTCCTTTTTATCTTCAAATGGCATATTATGTGAAAATAAGTTGATAGGTAGTTGAGGAAAACAATATATAGTGTATGGAGAATGCTGGTTTACTGGAAAATGTTATTTTAAACATGGCGGAAGTCAGAATGCAACTTTAAAGACACATCTCAACTTGGTTGAGTAGTTTTCTTTATCTTCATTGTTTGACTTACATGTTTCTAGATGTTAGGTGACTTAATACTGCCCCTAGATATATCAAGGCAGTGATATCTCATGCCTGTATTGCAGAGAGATCGAGTATGAACATTGTCAGATTAATTAATCATGTTAAACTCAAAATCATGTTATTATGTTATCACTATTACGTTTTTTAAATGTACTCGTACTCAAGAAACTGTACTCGTACTCTTACTCAGGTTTTAGCAATGTACTCGTACTCATGAAAATATACTCGGCCCCATGTCTGGTACAGGGATTTAACGATTAGCAAGATATGGTAAATCACCACAAGGGTGAAACCACCCAATATATTTTAAAAAGTCATATATACGTATACATGTATGTGCACTATCCTTCCATTTATCAAACCATGCATATGCACACAATAGCTAGTCCAAATACGACGTTGTGGTTTCTTCAGAATTAACCCGGGTAATTAACTCTCATCACAATATCGAACAAACACACATACGAACTGTACAGTCGTGGTCAAGCTCCCCAAACTAGTTGGCGTCAATGTGTCACACACATGGCTCACTACGGGCATGGCGAATGACAGTGAGATGGGCTGTAGAATGTCTAAGGCAAATAATATTGTTCAGGCTGGCAGCATCTTACAATCAACATCAGAGTTCTGCCAGGTCGTCAAGTTAAGTGCAACAACGAGTCTTCTTGGTGTCAGTGTAGACGTGGGAGAAGGCAAGATGCACATGACAGAGGATAGAAGGGGTGCCAGTTAATGTGGCTGAAGGAGAAAAGAAAAAGAGATAACGAACGCATCTAAAATTAGAGAGATACAGAGAGATGACGCTACAAAGTACATTGTACATAGTAATATGTCAATGCCAGTGGTTGTATATAATCCCATGTACAGTTACTTCGTTACATTACTTAAATATGTTATTTTGAAATCTACTAAGATGGGGATGTATATGTCTATGTCTATGCCATAATGGCAAAAACCCGCAGGTCATTACGTCAATGTGGGTGGGAATGGGTCATGTTTGGACGTACTACAATGAATTTAAATGTTTGCTCAGTCTTGATGTAAAAGTGTCCACCGTGGAGTCAGACACAACTGTTTCGGATAGCCCGTTCCAATTCTTTATTGTTCTATTAAAGAAACGGTCAGCATCCGAGATGGAGTAATCGTACTCGTGTACTCGTACTCGTACTCGAGTACGAAGCAAAGTAGTCGTACTCGTACTCGAGTACATTACCAAAGTAAATTTTTTTCCATATGAACAGTTGCAAGCAAATATATTAGACAGATAAAAATGACAATATTAGAAGTAATATAATAAATGTAATAATCGAGGTATTCATTTTCTACTACTGTTAAACATTTCAGTTAAATAAATATTCAGTCAGATTTCCCTAATAAATACCTTCTCTTCCCAGAGAAGCCACATCTTCTCATCCTCCTGCGTAGTACAAAGAACAAGTTATATTGTGACAGTCCCTGGGAAGCACTGCAGGAGAAAAGCATCCTCTAACATCTTGCTTTGTAATTTTAGAAGCCATGCCACAGCCCAACCGGTACTGTTTGCTCTGTCAGTATGGTGTGAATGACTGGGCAGTTAGCTGCTAAATCCCTGTCCATTATGTTTAAGTGTAAACTGTAATTAAACCTGTCTAAATCCCCAACTATTCTGTTTGTCCCATCTGATATATGACATATTTGAAATGGATATTATTGTTAATATATTTTCCTCTTGATACTTCTTTGACATAGTTGAACCACCACTAATTTGACATTCATTATAACACTTGTATGCTTTCTGTTACAGTATCACTATGATACCTTTAATTTGTAGTATCATGATATATGGACATCTTAAGTATCAATCCAGTATTAAATGGTTCATTCAATACATGAGAATGTCATCTGATTAATAATAATAATAATAATAATAACATCTGGATAGTGGATAGTGGATAGCAGTTAGCAGTAATCAGTTAGAACACTAGATATTGGCACAGCAACAGAAAATGAATGACACCTGATTCCATGGAGGTCGCCTTTACGGTAGAAACAGGATATTTTTTTAAGTAATCGTGAAAGTAATCATGATTACATTATAAAGTAATCGTGAAAGTAATCATGATTACATTCTAAAGTAATCGTGAAAGTAATCATGATTACATTCTAAAGTAATCGTACTCGTACTCGAGTACATTGTAAAGTACTCGTACTCGAGAACATTTGTTTTCTGAGTACTCGTACTCGTACTCATGCATGTTCAAAGTAATCGTATTCGTACTCGAGTACATTTGTATTGTACTCGCTTCATCTCTGGTCAGCATATACCGGAGTTCTAGCCGGTACCTGAATACATTTTATAAATTAAGTTTACTATGGCCACGCGTTTTGCAAAATTAATATTCAACTAGTCCATTGTTTTAATCCTACTGTATGAAAACAATATTTAAATGCCTTGTGTTACATTCAGTGCAAATATGTAATGTCCATTGAAAACATAATACATTTTACTGACTAACATAACGACGACAAATTTGGACAAGCTTTCTAGTACACGTAACTATAGCCGCAGTATTTAAATTAGTGCGTGATGCTCCAGAAGTGATTTTATACTAAACAAATCAGAATCAGAAACTGCTATGACGACATTGAAAAATGCTTGATTGGATACTTTATCTATGATCATGATACATGATACAGGTAGTCTGCAGTTTTAACGAAGCAGTTTTGTTGTAATTAGAAGATGAGCGACTGGCTTGTGATGGACGCCAGTGTTTCACACACTTCTATTATATAGCGATAGGACCTAGTATACTCGTAAACAACTCTAGCGCACGTGGACTGACCGGACAAGTATGAAAAGCGAGTTAGATATTGAGACAATATGGCCAGACTCACCTAGGATTCAACGTAGACCGTCGCCATGTCGGGAGGTGAAGCGCGAGTTTTGGCGAGCTTGGCTAGAAATCATTCGACGCTCGCACACGTCTGAAGCCAGCGTCAGCCTCCAGCGGAGTGAGAAGTGCGCGTTGAATCGCAGCCTCGTTGTGATGCCGCGCAGGCGGAAACAGGAGGTAGTGATGCGGCCGAACTTTCCGTGTTAACGTTTTGATGACGCAAAGAAATTAATTCTAGTTGGCGTTAAATGTTCCAGCGAACTACTGAACACATTCAACAGGCCGGCAAGAAATGGAGTTCCGTAGGAAATTTGTATCTGGAAGAAGAAAGTTCCCAGTATTCATACGCCGTGTGCAAAGTGTAACATTCCAAATTCCCAGCAACCGCCGCTATTTCCCAGAAACTGGGTAATCGTCAAGTTTCGCGTCTCAGGTAGATAGCATTTGGCATCTGGCCAAAAAGCAACGGCTTGTTTCGTTTTACCGCGTGCCTGCCTGTGCCAGGCTGTTGTAGTGGCTGTGTTTTATACGCAGTAAACGAGGCCAAGGTCACATACACGTTTAAGTAACACCTAAATTATAAGCTTGACATTCGTAAAGTATGTTTTCAATTGTGACATTTAGGAAAAACATATGTGAATAATAGGACCCAGTCTATTAACTAGTTGCTATTATCTATCAAACTGGCTAAGCACTGTTTAATGGTGCGACACCTTTGGATCAAACACAGTATAATAAATATATTTAATGTATATTATTAAAAGTATTTTAAAACTAACGGTGTCAGAGTAAGGTGGGCTGATCAGTAGACAGCCAAAAGCCCTTTTTGCCTCTCCTGTTTTGGCTCTTCCAACTACTTTTGCTGGACCAGTTGTATTGCAAGGCAACAGCATGGTGCAGTACGTGCGCCATGACACGCCGCACACTTTCTTTCACGTTGCTGCCGGCAATCATAGCCAAGTCCTTGGTGCAGTACGTGCGATCGAAATCACACGCCGCACAGTTTCTTCAACGTTGATGCCGGCAATCGTAGCCAAGTCATTGATCTGCAAACATATAACACTCACCAACATGACACTACAGATTCACGCTGTTTCTAACGGTGGTGACAAGTTTACACAATTTAGTCAGATATAACAAATAAATACATAAATAAATAGTATTGTTTTCAAATAAATATTTAAAATAAATGAAATAAATAAATATAAATAACTCTTGATTTAAAATAAAGTGTTGCTTAATTACATTTTGAAACCTAATACAATCATGAAATGGGTCTCCTGCCAGATGGTAGCATATTATAATATTGGGACAGGATGTGACACAAGTCACTCATGATTTCTACACCAGATATTTTAACACACACACACGCACGCACGCACGCACTCACGCACGCACGCACACACACACACACACACACACACACACACACACACAGGTTAACATAATGGAACTAATCAACCTATTATAAAGAATTTCATGGAACTGTTCTCTACAATGCAGTTTAATGGACCTACCTACAACTGGTTGCTTGATAGCGTGACAAGGTGCATATGTTACAGCTGGGAGTGCTGGTGCGAGACCTTTTGGCTAAAAACACCTCTGCACCTTGTCACTATGAGCCAGGTACCAGTTAATTATTGGTCGGCGCAGGTGAGCCTGCGTTAGACGGTGGCGCCCGAGCGAACAACAGCGGACGCGAGATAAGAGCATCGGTAGCATACGCTTGGTCACAGACACACACACACACACACACACACACACACACACACACACACACACACACACACACACACACACACACACACACACACACACACACACACACACACACACACACATATATATACACACACACACACACACACACACACACACACACACACACACATATATACACACACACACACACACACACACACACACACACACACACACACACACTGACACACTCACTCACACACACACGCACACACAAACACACACACACAAACACAGACACACACACGCGCACACGCACACACATGCACACACACACAAACACACACACACACACACACACACACAAACAAACACAGACACACACACGCACGCACGCACGCACGCACGCACGCACACACATGCACACACACGCACACGCGCACGCACACGCACACATGCA
>OZ024857.1:54160448-54162948 GCA_964017155.1 Oasisia sp. SBJ-2009
ACACAAGGACACACGCGCGCACACACACACACTCTCTCACACACACGAATACATGCGAACACGCCCTCACGCACACACGCACATTCGCGCACACACTCTCACATACGCATATACGCACACACGCACTCGCACACTCGCACGCACGCAAGCGCGCACACGCACACGCGCACACGCGCGCACACACAAGCATTCTTACGTAGGCACACGTGCACGCACGCACTCGCAAACGCACACACGCACACACGCACACACGCACACATGCACACACGCACGCACACACGCACACACGCACACACGGGCGCGCGCACACACACACGCGCGCGCGCGCACACACACACACACACACACACACATATATATATATACACACACACACGCGCGTGCACACACACACACACACACACACACACACACACACACACACACACACACATACACACACACACACACACACACACACACACACACACACACACACACACACACATATTATGTTACGTAGAGACTGTCTCCACTGCTGTCGAAGAGCGCCTATGAGGCAAGCGGTCAACTTCTGCATCGATGTCGTTGCTGCAAACGACGCCACCTTACCGGCGGCGTGGTATGCTGATGTTTTTACCTGGTGCCAAGAATGCTGGCCGTTTCGCCGCATGTCAGTGTAAATGTTTCTGTGATCAATGCTCTCTGCCACGGTTGTGCACATGTGTGTTATCTGGCGCCATATTCCTGGCCGTCTAAATGCCAGATTCAAGTGCCAAATTGTTATATGCACTGGTGTTTCTTTGGCGCCATGTTTCTGGCCGTATTTATGCCAGATTCCGGCCGACTTTCGGGCCAGTGTGCGTGTCACATTTTATTGGTCGCGGTTCGCATATGGCGTACGCTGGTGTTTTATCAGGTGCTTCATCGGCTGTCTGTCATAGACAGACATGCCGTATTCAACGGGGGAACCTTTCACATTCGTTGTACACCAGTTGCCGGAATCAGCAGCTTTGTGTGTGAGATACTTGCGTCAATGTTTTATTGAGCTGCTGTTCTCACTTTGTTCGCATGGTCTTCTGCACAGGTGCATTTCCTTTCTTCATGTTCAGATTGTTTGCGTCACTGATCTTGCACCATGTTCACATTGCTTAGGGGTTTCTTATGGTCGATCTTAGTGGTTTCGTTTGGCCTGTGTTCGAATTGCTTGCTTTTGAACCGTGTTCATATTGTTTGGGCGCGCGTTGTGGTCGACCCCAGTGATTGAATTTGCATCATGTCCACATTACTTCGGCGCATGTGTTGGTTGACTCACTTGAATACTTTTGAACCATGTCCGATTTGTTGGGCGGATCTTATGGTCAGGCCTTATCATTTTTTCAACATTGGGACACTTTGTTTTGGGTTATTGATATGATCGGACACGGCCTATTATGTATAAGCCATACCCACATTTTCTGCGCGCATGATATAGTCAGACCTCGTATATTGATATAACCATGTTTGATATGTTTGGGCGCTTGTTGCGGTCTGCTCTTTTCTACCAAGGTGCCCCATTTCCAAATTATGCATGCCTGCTCTATATGTGGATCGTGTTTATGTGCCATGTTCATTTGTTGTGACGCATATTCTGGAGGATATAATAACTTTGGCTTGCTGTCCTTGTTTGGACGTATGTTACGGTGTGCCATAGTCTGTACTTATTACCCGTGTCACCGTGGTTATGATAGGTGTTTGTTATGTCAAACACTTTGCTCACAATCCATGGCCTCCTTGTTTAGGCGCATGTTATGAGGTGACCTTTTCTGTGCTTATATGTCTTTCTCTAGCATGAGAAAGTGTGATGTATTATGCGCTTCCCGCCCTGTTCTACGTTATTGTTGGCGCGTGCTTTGATATGACATGATCGATGTCCATGGACTCGTCCACCTGATTTGAGCGTCTGTTACGGTTTGGCAGTGGCTACGAACTGACCAATATCTAACATGTTTGGGCACTTGATATGGTGTAATATATTATGTGTGTTTGACCTATGTATCATTTGTGTTCGCGTGTGCGTGGACATTGGGGTGTGTGACATAATTTGCTCGCTTGACACTGCATTGTTTTGTATGTGCGCGTGACGTGGTGCGACTTGCTCAGTGCGTATGTACCATGTCTGCAGTGATTCGGAGCATACTGTGGTCACATTAGTTCTTCATTGCATTATTATGACTTCGTGCACGTCTGCATATGTGAACATGCCGTGTTTGACAGTTTTGGTCTTGATTACAGACATGTTTCCGTTGTATGCTTCGCCGTCTCACGGTTATGGCTGCGTGTACTACGCCTTCCCTATGTTTTGTTCAGCCATCATGATAGAATCTGCGTTGTGGCTGTTTATTTATTTGTAGGTATGTCGTGGACGAGGAGACACTCGTCAGCAGATATTGTGACCTAACTGTACCGGTCGCATGATGCTTAGATTGTTCTGTTTTTATTTCAGTTGTTGCACTGCTCTGGCGCGCCCCGGCGCATGTTC
>OZ024857.1:54165448-54177948 GCA_964017155.1 Oasisia sp. SBJ-2009
GTATCTACGGCTACGCAAACATCGTCGGGTCCTCAAATATCGATTGCCCTCGTTAGATGTGACAAGCGAAGCCGATTGGCATAAACAAAAGAACGCTGATAAAAAAAACGCTAAAGTTGTACACTCGCACAAAGACACGCGGTCAAATTTACGCGACAAGTTGACAGGTCGTGTACCGGTTGCGAGTAGCGACCTCGGCGTCGATTGACAGGTGACCTAATTATCGACGACCCAGCGAACCTGTTTTTTACGACACGTGTGCAAAAACAGCAGACGACACCCGCTGTTTGAAATATTTCATTTTAGCATCTTTAAAAATGGCGGACATGAAAGTCGGAAAATTCAAATAATTGTATATTTGAAATCCTTACCCCATTAGACATATCCACATACCACAATTATTTCTCTAGATAAACAGTTATTAACGTACGTCGAAATAAAATTTGGCTACCAATTTTTAAATGGCCTCTAAATCACTTTCGGACCAAATAGAAAAAAAAGGTAATATGAATTTATATGTTCCAAATACTATTTATATCAATTTAAAAGCATTTATTAAGATTATAGCAATAAATATGAAAGTTTCAATTTTTGTCATTTGCCGATAGACTACATGTCTTCGTAAAACAGCAAAGGTTTCGTGACATATGTTTACGCTTACGAAACAAACGGATCACTGACCAAGTCGTATCGAGCCACGTTGGTTGGATTAAGGAAATGTCAGAAGTTGTCATAAAACGTGCCTATGTGTTCTGCTGACACATTCAAAAGTGTTTATTCCGGATTGGTGTTGTTGGACTGGTTGAAGTTTTCCAACGAACCACGCGGTGTCTCCATGGCTGATGTTTTAACTATATAGGGTTATGTTTACGTTATATTAATCCACACTCGCAAGTATGTCAGCTAATTTATCCCGAAATGTTGCAATTTTAGATGCAACAACAGAAACTGGTGTGACGGGTGTCTCCGAGCAATAACGATTACATATAGCCAAGCAAACGTTACTACCGGAACCACTATATTTAACAACAGTTTATATCAGCGGGCAGTGAGGCACTTGATCAGAGACGTGTCATGAGTCAGTCTTCAGCCAGTTCAGTTCATGTCGCTGTGCTGATGTATTTAAGTATTTATCTATTTTATGCATTCATTTAGCTATGTGTAGATACCATTTTAATGTTTTGTTTTAAAGGAAACGATGTCAATATTCGAGGCGTGAACGAAGGTGTCAGGACGACACTGATAATGAGGCACCTAAGTGGTCTGGAGGTTGACAGGGATAGCAGATGTCCATAAAGTAGGGGAGGACGGAGACGAGGTGACAGCGACTGTGTGGGAATGTTAATGAGAACTGGAGAAGGAGAGAAGGAGAGAAGGAGGGAAGGAGGGAAGGAGAGAAGGAGAGAAGGAGAGAAGGAGAGACGAAGAGAAGGAGAGAAGGAGATAAGGAGAGAAGGAGAGAAGGAGATAAGGAGAGAAGGATAGAAGGAGAGAAGGAGAGAAGGAAATAAGGAGACAATGAGAGAAGGAGAGAAGGAGATAAGGACATAATGAGAGAAGGACAAAAGGAGATAAGGAGAGAAGGAGAGTAGGAGATAAGGAAAGAAGGACAGATGGAGAGAAGGAAAGAAGTAGAGAAGGAGAGAAGGAGAGACCAACGATAAAGATTGATCGATATGAAAGTGTGACGTAGGGACAAACGCGGTTTGCATTTTCAATGACATTTTAATAGAATTTACACGTCTCCTGGCGACGTGTTTTACTTCCCCCGGTGTCGTACTACCCCCGGTGTCGTACTACCCCCGGTGTCGTACTACCCCCGGTGTCGTACTACCCCCGGTGTCGCACTACCCCCGGTGTCGCACTACCCCCGGTGTCGCACTACCCCCGGTGTCGCACTACCCCCGGTGTCGCACTACCCCCGGTGTCGCACTACCCCCGGTGTCGTACTTCCCCCGGTGTCGCAGTACCCCCGGTGTCGCACTACCCCCGGTGTCGCACTACCCCCGGTGTCGCACTACCCCCGGTGTCGTACTACCCCCGGTGTCGCACTACCCCCGGTGTCGCACTACCCCCGGTGTCGCACTACCCCCGGTGTCGTACTTCCCCCGGTGTCGGGGTTATATTCTAACTTGTCAATGATGCGATGAACATCTGTATGACTACCGTCGTTCTTCGCGGCAGCGACATTTATGTACCTAATTTATGTAGTTATGGTCCATCAATTGATTACAAGATAGACTAGACAAACATGTGTTTAGCCTACCGTCTACCTCATACTTGTCGTTCCTGCTCGCCCCCATTCAGGCGTAATTTGATGGAAATGTCAAAGATTCGGAAATAGATATGTGCATAAGCGAGGTCTGGTTAATGGCAGGTCCCGGCTGTTGACATTATTGTGGCATTCTGCATTGGCGTAATTCGCCTTCAAGGCGAAATAACAACTGTAAATAAAAATGGACAAACATAAGAGGGTCAATGAAGCACAAACTATTTATTAAATACACAGGTTGGCGACGTTGAAATATCACAATAATAGAGAAATCTTTGTCTGAATGACCTAAAACGTACGAGACCCGATTGCGTATATATATATATATATATATATATATATATATATATATATATAATATATATATATATATATATATATATATATATATATATATATATTACATATATTATATATATTATATATATATATATATATATATATATATATATAATATATATATATATATATTGTCATATTGATTAATATAATGCTATAATAACAATATATAGCAATTGTGACGACTCGAGTTACACCTGGCAAAGCATATAACGACTCGAGTTACACCTGACAAAGCATATAACGACTCGAGTTACACCTGACAAAGCATATAACGACTCGTGTTACATCTGACAAAGCACTTGATAAATGATTGTTATATTTCTGTAAAATAACAGTATATATAAGTGTGCTTGTACAACCTTGGAAGCAACAGTTGTCTCTAAACTATACAACTGAAATGTAATAAGACGGCTAAGGTTTTAAATAACAACACTTAATAGTAGGAACGTGCACGCTTGCAAATCAGTGAACATTGGTACATTCCTAATAGTAAAATCAACCTTCTATTCCACTCTTATTGAATCTAGTCCATAAAAACAGTCACTGTCAATTGTATATATCTGTAGTATTTCTGTGCAGTAAACGTTACATGTAGAAAAGGTTCAAACTGTCTTTCAATGGGAAGACACACTCGTTTTAGAATATGTGCACATCATCATAACATAAGCGTTATTCAATTAAAACAAACATGTGCAATACTACATTATTTTCTAATATAAGCATGTCACATCGCACCACAAGTAATCTCGAATAACTGCAGTGTCGCATTCAACTCGCTCCTGACGTGTTCCTATTTAATGTCCGGGATACCGCTTATTTTTGTTATCCTTTCTGACCCTCACCGATCAGTCGGCGTTGGCTTAGTACAACCGGTGGCTAACGTGTTTTGCTTACGTCAAAATTATGCGGAAGGCGTCCGACATACAACGTTGATAATGGTTAAATATGTGAATTGCATTACTACAGCGGCATGGCATTTAGTGCCTACATTTGATACGGTATAACCATTTTCTATAAAGATAATCATCTGAAACCTAAATTTCAACAAGCAAGAAGCACGCGTTCAGGCCCGCATTCTTAGATCGCTTGACGGAGTTTGCTAGTGTAAGTCAACAGCTGATATGAATAGCGTACGTAGTCATCGCCACCTGCTTGAGAGAATACAAAGATCTATGCGACCATTGCCAACAGTTGCGGTACCACCAAATGCGTTGCTTTTGTCCTGAATGCTCCATCAGGGCCAATTTGTATACCGGATTGTTCTCCATCTCCTGTTTAAGGAATTGCATTTACATCAATCCAAAATGTCATCGTATTTGTTCTTGGTTTCTCTTTGTCGATGTTTGGTTGTTCACCGCCTCTGCGCTCGTTTTGATTGCCGTTGTCGGTGATCAGTACTGCCGTGCCATAATTCATGTTTTAGGTGGACATTTCGTTTGTGGTTGGTTTCCCTATGCTTGTGACAGCGTTTATCGATTTTGCTTGCTGCGTTCACTTTTAAACTAATGAAGCATTTCGATGGTTTAATCAATGGCTTCCGCTCAACATCATTTTTTACATCATCCACATCAGGCTTCTTGGGCTTCAGGTCTAACTCTGGTTCAATGTTATGATTACTCACATCTCCCTCTGATTCATGTTGCTTCTTCAGCTCCAGCTTGACCTTGCAGTACACTATGTTGTGGTCTGTGTCATAGCTAGCACAGTCGCAGGATCGACAGGACACAACTTTGTGGCGGAAAGACATTCTAGTGATGACGAAGTCCAGCTGGACCCACGTGTTTGTACCGGGGCGTTTATGCGTAAGCGTAGGTTTATAGAAGGTGTTAGTGAGGCAGAGTTTGAATTTCTGGCAAAACTTAAGAAGTCGCGTTCCGTTGTCATTCGTCTTGGCCTCGACTCCGTAAGGTCCTATGATGTCTTTCCATGCGACACAGTCGGCACCCACCATTGCGTTGAAGTCACCCATAAGTATCACATGTTCATGTGGCCGTATCGTGTTCATGAGGTCACCCAGTTGTTTATAAAACTGATCTTTGTCTTCGGGTGATGACACGTCGGTTGGCGCATAAGCACTGATTAAGATGACTGGGCCGTCAGTCGTCTGAATACGTCGCGTTAGGAGTCTTTCAGATCCCTCTCCGACAGATTCTATCTTATCTTTAAGTTCCTTCTTGACCGCAAAGCCTACGCCGTGTATCTGTTTTTCTTCTGTGCCCTTCCAAGAGAAAGTGTAGTTCTCTTCATCCTCGCTACCTGATCCAAGCCACCGTGTTTCTTGCAGTGCGGCGATGTCGACATCAAGTGTTCTGAGCATGTTGCACAGTCTTTCTGTCTTCCTGACCTCAGTGTACTCTCCTGGGTTCAAGGTACGGACGTTCCAGGAAGCGAATGTCAAAGTCGGTTCTATATTCTGATTCGATTTCATTGTGTCCAATAGGTTTTGAAGACGCACCATGTCGTTATATTTTGAATCCCTTCCCCTTTGTTCCTTCCGTTTCTTTCGTTCCATGCTTTCTTTTTCCCATCCTTCCGATATCCATTTAATCAATTTATAAAGTCCATAAATCGATCCAAGAATCACCATTTTCTTATATTTTGAATCCCTTTTCCGCTGATCCTCCTGCTTCTTTTGTTCCGACCTTGTGCGTTTCCGCTGTTTCTCCCCATTGTTTCGTTTCAAGCGTTCCCCTTCCCCATTTCCGCTGTTTTGCAGTTTTCTTGGACTCTTTTTCCACCATTTCAAACAGTCCCGCAGCATCGTCATCACCCGTTTCCCCAGACTTGCCACTGTTCCAGGGTATTTCACAACATGAACAACAGTGCATACCAAGATAGATGCAACTGCAACTGCAGTTGTGACAACTTTGCTTGCAAATGGATTAATTGTTTTGAACACGAATCCGAAAAGTGCAAGGACACAGCAAAATGCATCAGAATATGTCCAACCGGCACTAGCTGCACGACCACTCACAGCTGCACGACATATGGCAGTTACAAAAGCATCGTCTACAGATTTCAAAACATTGACAACTTCATCAACCACTTGTCCAGTGACTATGGCATTTGCGTCAAATTCGCTTTGGTCAGCTGCCATTTCTCTTGCGTAGCCTTCTAAAAGGATATCCATTATTCCGCTCCATACCCCGCGACGAGTGTCTGATTGTTCATCATCTCCGACAGCTGCACCTAGGGCAGATGCAATACGTACAATACCTAAGACATCTGGAACAGCTACAAGTGTTGCACCATGTATATCCGTTGCAACAGTTGTATCAGTTGCAACAGTTATACCATCAATGTTATATTGACTCACATCTCCTTCTGATTCGTGTTGCTTCTTCAGCTTCAGCTTTCCCTCTGATTTATGTTGCTTCTTCAGCTTTCCCTCTGATTTATGTTGCTTCTTCAGCTTCAGCTCTCCCTCTGATTCATGTTGCTTCTTCAGCTCTCCCTCTGATTCATGTTGCTTCTTCAGCTCCAGCTTGACCTTGCAGTACACTATGTTGTGGTCTGTGTCATAGCTAGCACAGTCGCAGGATCGGCACCACACAACTTTGTGGCAGAAAGACATTCTGGTGATGACGAAGTCCAGCTGGACCCATGTGTTTGTACCGGGGCGTTTATGCGTAAGCGTAGGTTCAAAGAAGGTGTTAGTGAGACAGAGTTTGAATTTCTGGCAAAACTCAAGAAGGCGCGTTCCGTTGTCATTCGTCTTGGCCTTGACTCCGTGAGGTCCTATGATGTCTTTCCATGCGACACAGTCGGCACCCACCATTGCGTTGAAGTCACCCATAAGTATCACATGTTCATGTGGCCGTATCGTGTCCATGAGGTCACCCAGTTGTTTATAAAACTGCCCTTTGTCTTCGGATGGTGACACTTCGGTTGGCGCATACGCACTGATTAAGATGACAGGGCCGTCAGTCGTCTGAATACGTCGCGTTACGAGTCTTTCAGATCCCTCTCCGACAGATTCTATCTTATCGTTAAGTTCATTCTTGACTGCAAAGCCTACGCCGTGCATCTGTTTCTCGTATGTGCCCTTCCAAAAGAAAGTGTGGCACTTTTCAAGCAACCGTGTTTCTTGGAGTGCGGCGATGTCGACATCAAGCGCTCTGAGCATGTTGCAAAGTCTTTTTGTCTTCTTGATCTCAGTGTAATTTCCTGGGTTCAAGGTACGTACGTTCCAGGAAGCGAATGTCAAAGTCGGTTCTCTATTCTGATTCGATTTCATTTCTTTCATTGTGTCCAAAAGGTTTTGAAGACGCACCATGTCGTTATATTGTGAATCCCTTCCCCTCTGCGCCTCCCGTTTCATTCGTTTCAAACATTCCCTTTTTATTTGTTCCTTCTGTTTCTTTCGTTCCATGCTTTCTTTTTCCCATTGTTCCTCCTGTTTCTTTCGTTCCAAGTTTTCCTTTTCCTGCTGTTCCTCCCGTTTCTTTCGTTCCATGCTTTCCTTTTCCCATTCTTTCTCCCGTTTCTTTAGTGCCATGCTTTCCTTTTCCTGCTGTTTCTCCCGTTTCTCTTGTTTCAGGCATTGCCTTTCCCGATTTCCGCTGTTTCGCTGATTCCATAGATTCTTTGCCAACCGTTCTACTACTTCCAAAAGGTACCGCAGCATCATCGTCACACCTCCCACCAGCATTTTCTCTGGTTTAATGTTTTCCACCAAAACAAAAATGGCTGTCAGGATGCATGTAACTACAATTGGGACGAATGTAAGATTTCCACGTGCAACAGCTGTGTCTGCAAATGAAAGTTCATAAATACTATCGAACACCAATTCAAAAACAGTAACGACAACAGGAAGTCTCCAATCTGCAATAGTTACACCATCTTCCACAGCTGCACGACATATGGCAGTTATAAAACGATGATCTACATGTTTCAAAACATTCACAATTGCGTCAACCTCTTGTCCAATGACATTTGCGTCCAATTCCCTTTGGTCAGCTTCCATTTCTCTTGCGTTGCCTTCGAAACGAACATCCATTAGTGCGCTGTCTTCGAAAAGGATATCCGTTATTGCGCTCCAAAACCCGCGATAAGTGTCTGATTGTTCCTCATCTCCGACAGCTGCATGTAGGGCAAATGCAATACGTATAACATGTATAGTTACAACATGTGTCTTCCAGGCAGCATCTAAACCAAGTTGTGCTGCAAACATTTGTCCCATTGTGTCTTCTCTGATGGCCAACCTTAATTGTATACACACACATGTATGTGTTGTTGGTACGAGCGCAGATGTGTCGAACTGACGAGGTTCATCTGAAAGCAGAATGGTAAATTATATTAAACGAAAGCAATGCTGATTAATTCGTCAGGTAACAATGACAAGATACTGATGTATTATATATATATATATATATATATATATATATATATATAACTAAGAAAACACACTTATACACAATTCAGTAAATTAGTGGTACACCTATGTGTATTCCTGTGATTGTGTATTCCTGTACGTGTGTGCGTGTGTGCATGTGTGACAGACAGGCAGACAGAACAAAACGGAACGGAAGACACACACATACACACACACACACACACACACACACACACACATATATATATATATATATATATATATATATATATATATACCAAAATAAACCACACCAAAATAAACAACACACACACAAACACTCTCACACTCTCTCTCACACACACAGACACACACACACACACACACACACACACACACACACACACACACACACACACACACACACACACACACACACACAACATTGACAGAAACTGTGATCAGGTTAACGTCTTCAAGATACAGCACAGAACGGATACTTATGACAATATATAAAATGCACAATTCCATTACCATCCTCAACAAGGCAATAGTGGCAGAGCTGAATACCATAATTAATTTATTTATTTATTTATACAACTGTACTTAATGGCATTACTTTGTATGTCAATGTTCTTAAAGTACTTAAATTCAATCACTGCAGAAACTATGTGTTGATATATCATCGGATTTTCTTTAATTTACACGAAGAATCATCATTCATCATCATCATCATTGTGCAGCCATATTGTCCCGTGGTTGGGCGTAGGCTCAGGCTCAGGCTCAGCATGCTGCTTCCACATCTGCCTATCTTCTGCCATATGGTACCCTTCCATTAATCAGCCAATTCATCGAATTGATGACATGCAATAGTAAAAACAATAGAATAATTGACTTCTCAAAGTCACTTACGTCTCTATGAGTGTGACTGGCATAGTCAACAGGGAAGGTTGGAGGCTGCTTGAGTCTCAGCTGACCAAGTCACGTTGCATCATCACATACTGTCTACAAGTACAACAGAAACATCACTGTACACACCCTCAATGTTAACATTGTCGTTTGTAATCTAGTGTATATATGTACATAAGATATGTGATCAGAAGTTGGCGGGTGTAAAAAGTCGTTGTCATTGTTATGTTAGAACGTAAACAAAAAGATCGATGGGGCTAAAATTCCAGATTCGTCCAAAGGCGTTTTCATCTTTCACAGTGTCCAGGGCAGACATGTGGCGGCAGTACTCGATTCTCCTATACTTGTGTACTCGATTATATTCATGAAATACTCATTCTTGTATGTGTGCACATACTCGTAAATCGTATAGGTAACGTACTTGTTCTCGTATTTGTACTCATACTCTTTATACTCAAAATGTATGTGTACATCATAGTACGTCTAAGTACTTTCTGAGTAATATGCTGGGAAAACTAAAGTTATTTGTAGTTATAAAATTAAACTCCTGACTATTTAAATATTACAAACATTACATTATTTGTTATTTCAGATAACTACCCTTCTATCAATACATACATACAATGCAATCTCAATATTTGATATGCATTTCTATGGTTAAGGATAAGTTCACTTTCTTAACAAATAACATATAGGCTTATTCTGGTTGGACACCCTTGCGCGCGCGCGCGCACGCACACACACACGCACACGCACACACACTCATACACACTCCTCTCACACTCACTCTCGCTCTCGCTCTCGCGCTCGCGCTCGCGCTCGCGCACGCGCACGCGCACGCGCACGCGCACGCGCACGCGCACGCGCACGCGCACGCGCACGCGCACGCGCACGCGCACGCGCACGCGCACGCGCACGCGCACGCGCACGCGCACGCGCACGCGCACGCGCACGCGCACGCGCACGCGCACGCGCACGCGCACGCGCACGCGCACGCGCACGCGCACGCGCACGCGCACGCGCACGCGCACGCGCACGCGCAGGCTGACTGTATGTTATGTAAATTATTAATTATCGCTAGGCATTTTAATTTAAATAATGAACTCTGTCACCATTAGGCTGATTGTACTTTATGTTAATTATTAATTATCGCTAGGCATTTTAATCTAAATTATGAAGTACATTATAGATATATGGTGCTATTCTTGTTCTAACGGTCACACACGTGATACTTAGAATTATACTACCTTATTTTGTGTTTTTCATTGAAATATTAGTTAAGGTGAACCAGTCAACTTAATTTTTTTTTTTTTCATATCAACTAAATGTTATTTATGTTGATCGATATATTCTGGTATCTCTAAATTATCACAGCGAAATATTTATGTTCGCTTCTTTATCAGTAAAATGCATTTATTTTTAAGCAGTGGCGTGTTACAAAAACAAAATTAAAGGGCAATACCTCTCCCACGAAAAACGGTCATCTTGCATTTCATAATGCAAACGGATATTACATGATGTTCTTGACTTCATGTGACGTTGGCTTTTTTATGTTTATTTTGTTTTGTCTTGAGACTACAATCCGTGTTATGTATGTCTCAACCTACTCATTGTGTTTAATATATTTTTATGTTATGAAAGTACGCAACACTGGAAGAATTAATCTGTTTATGCATTGGTATTACATGTTTTATTTGAATTGTTTCACAACTAGCAGATATTTACAGAACTGTTTGAAAAATGTTACAAGCAAATATATAAAATACGCACTGAACAAATATTAGATTCTGATTACCAATGTCTACGACATTACGGAGGTATTAATAAAAATTGCCTAAATAAAGTTTTACATCATAGCGATGATGAAAACTTTGATAACGATAGTTTGCCAATAATGAAAACTTCATCGTACTACGACACCGACAACTTTAAATCATTGATAAATACAAAAACAAATAATGTTGGCGTATTGAGCACAAACATTCAATCTATTAATGCTAAGTTAAACGAAATAGAAATGTTCACACAAGAACTGCGGCTACTTAATTATGCTTTCAGTGTTGTATGTATTCGGGAAAGCTGGCTAACTGAACAAGACGAATTATGTAATATTCAATTAGAAGACTATACTTGCATCTCGCTAGGCAAGACTAGTAGTACAAAAGGAGGCTTAATTAAGTATATTCAATCACAGTATAAATATAAGATTCTGCAAGTAATAAAAAATGAAAATTGGGAGGGTCAGTTTATTGAAGTCACGGGGGGCGGCCTTATAAAACCTGTGATAATTGGTAACATATACAGATCACCACGAGTCTTAAATTGTGACTACAAAAAAATTATTGATGAATTTGCATCAGTATTATCACATATTGATTTAAAAAAATCTGAAGTAATCATTGCAGGAGACTTTAATATAAACCTGCTTAAAATCAATGAAAAAGAATATTGTAGCGAATTTTACGACACCTTAACAGGATTTAGTTTTTTTTCCCAAAATAACATTCCCAACAAGATTTTCTTCCCTGAATGGCACTCTGATTGACAACTTGTTTTGCAAAATTAGTGAATTAATGCTAGAATCAACAGCAGGTATCCTTATCAAACAATTCTCAGATCACCACCCATATTTCATTTTTATTGACAATGCTCCAGTCCAAAAATGTCCTCCCAAATTAATCAAAATACATATACAGAATGAAAAAGCTATGTGGAACTTTGCCTCTGAAATAACCAACTCAAATATAATGGAGAAATTAGACAAAAACAGTTTGTCTGATCCTAGTAAAAATTATAAAATAATTACTGAGGTACTGGAAAAGGCAAACCATAAACACATGCCATACAAATTAGTCAAGTTTAAGAAACATAAACATAAACATTCTCAATGGATAACAAATGGTATACTTAAATCTATAAAATACAGAGACAACCTGCATAATCAACTTAAACGTTTAAATCCAACATCTATCGAACATGTTATTAAAACGTCAAATTTAAAAACATATAATAGTATCCTTAAAAGAAGTATCAGAGCAGCCAAACTATCATATTATGAACAACTATTTAACTCATATAAAAATGACGCAAGGAAAACATGGAAAACCATTAACGAAATATTACATAGGTCAATTAAAAAAAGGTCATTACCTGAATATTTCAAGAACAGAGATAATAAAATAACTGATAATGTAGAAATTGCAAATTACTTTAATTCATTTTTTACAAACATAGGTAAAGATCTTGCAAACAAAATAAAAGATGATAGTAATAACAATTATAGTTACTACTTAACAAGAAATTCTGAAAATCGACTACAATTCCAAGAAACTAACGAAGAGTCCATACTCAAAATAATTGACAATTTTCCTGCTAAATCCAGTAGTGGCTGCGACGGTATTACATTAAAACAATTGAAATATTTAAAATATGTTCTTATAAACCCTCTAACTATACTTATAAATCAAATATTAAACACTGGGATATTTCCAGATAAGATGAAAATTGCGAAAGTAATTCCTATCTTTAAAAATGAGGATCAAACATCATTCTGTAAGTATAGACCGATATCTCTGCTACCAGTAATTTCAAAGGTCATTGAAAAAGTTATATATAATCAGATGTATTCGTTTTTTACTAAACACCAACTTTTTAATGATAACC
>OZ024857.1:54182948-54225448 GCA_964017155.1 Oasisia sp. SBJ-2009
TGTGTGTGTGTGTGTGTGTGTGTGTGTGTGTCTGTCTGTCTGTCTGTCTGTCTGTCTGTCTGTCTGTCTGTCTGTCTGTCTGTCTGTCTGTCTGTGTGCCTGTGTGCCTGTGTGCCTGTGTGCCTGTGTGCCTGTGTGCCTGTGTGCCTGTGTGCCTGTGTGCCTGTGTGCCTGTGTGCCTGTGTGCCTGTGTGCCTGTGTGCCTGTGTGCCTGTGTGCCTGTGTGCCTGTGTGCCTGTGTGCATGTGTGCCTGTGTGCCTGTGTGCCTGTGTGCCTGTGTGTTTGTGCGTGCGTGCGTGCGTGCGTGCGTGAGTGCGTGCGTGCGCGCGCGTGTGTTAGTATGCGTGCGTATTGTCTGTCAACCGGTTATTCTGTTTCCCTCCAGCCATGTTTTGCCATCGGTAAACTCCATAACAAAACACATCTATTCAGAAAATCTTATGTTTCAGGTTAATTTATTTGTCAAATTAACAAAACAAAACAAAATAAAATATGAATTTGGCATGTCATCACAAGAAGTCCTTACGTTTGATGTAAAAGAGGAACACTTACAAACTTGTTACTGTGGGGCGACATAACATATTTGCATGTCACTTCTGCCACAGTTGCAACCTCATAATACCCAGCAAGTCTGGCCACCAGATGGATGCCTAACTTTGAGGAGTCCAAGGGATAGGTGAAGAAGTATGTAACCCTTGAATATCGCTCATAGACGATCAACGTATCATTGTGACTGGTCTCTGAGGACTAAAATATGTTTCTCACAAGAGCATATTTAGCTATGACTGCCACACCGTTGTTGCCACATTCTGACGAAAACATCAGAAAAGAAAGAAAAAAGTGATACTGTGAATACTATGCAAACTGACATGGGACTGGACACAAATTATGATATTTCTGAGGAATGTTGTAGTGTTGTTTTCCTGTGTTTGTTCATTTGGTTTATTTATTCTGACATTCTGCGAATAACTCGTTTGTATTTTTTTTTATTTGGTTTGCGGACCAGTTTGTTTCTTTGATTTTCCCAAGAAGTTCTCAATGGGGAAAGCAGAGTAACCGTCCAATGTAGCAGCCAAGTGAATGAGAAGTTGACCATTGTAAACCAACACGTCCCTCCCATACAACTGTCCAGCTTGACTAACAAACAACTGAAGGAGCTCATGTGCGTATAGACAGGGATTATACAATAAACAGGACTAACAAAGCAGTATACACCAACAAAGAGTAACAAAAGGTGTTTGTAGCACTGCTCACACAAGACTCCTTTCAGAACAATTGGTCCACTGTACAATAAAAACTGTCTATACTCTGTGGCCTTCCAACTGTTCATATCGTCTAGCGACCTGTATTAATTTTCTTGGCAAGTGCAACATGGATAGACTTATTTAACTGTTTACTGTGTATACAGTCTTCTTATTTTACACCCTCCGGTTGACAGACAATTTATAAGATGACAGCCTGCCGGGAATTACCTTATACGTTGCTTGCATAAAAATTTGGATAATCGACAACCGATGCATGATAATATATTATATGCATTATACATGGATTGATTGTATGAATAAAATGTGTTATTAAAATGTATATGCTGCAATCAATTACGTTTCAGATATTGCAGAAAACTTCAACAATTACGATAACAAAATAAATTAGCAATTTCATCATCCTATATACTAAACAATCTCAGACACTGTGATCCTGTCAAACTAATGTCTGTTAGTTTTATCCTAGTAACACATTTATCCAGTTTTGACGGTTAGTTTACAAATTATTATATTCACTTCTTCGTGTTTGTTAGGACCCGGAGCACGCATGAAGGAGACATTTACCGACACTGGTTCACATTATACACTCCGGTCGGCGTTAAACGTGAACCAGTGGGAGAACTAGACACCACTATCTGAAACAATGCAGATGTCACTCACCAAGTGTCGTCAGAGATCGCGATCGAGGCAGAGGTCGTCGTCGATTCCGGGTCGCGTCGGCAGCGTAACAAATTGTCGCGTCGGCGGGAAACCTTGGACGCGTCGGCGAGAAGTTTTGGACGCGTCGGCGAGAAGTTTTGGACGCGTCGGCGAGAAGTTTGGACGCGTCGGCGGGACGTTTTGGACGCGTCGGCGAGAAGTTTGGACGCGTCGGCGAGAGGTTTTGGACGCGTCGGCGAGAAGTTTGGACGCGTCGGCGAGAAGTTTTGGACGCGTCGGCGACAAGTTTTGGACGCGTCGGCGAGAGGTTTGGACGCGTCGGCGGGACATCTTGGACGCGTCGGCTACAAGTTTTGGACGCATCGGCGAGAAGTTTTGGACGCGTCGGCGAGAAGTTTGGACGCGTCGGCGAGAAGTTTGGACGCGTCGGCGGGACGTTTTGGACGCGTCGGCGAGAAGTTTTGGACGCGTCGGCGGTGAATTTGGTCGCGTCAATGAAAGAACTGTACCCGTGCAGAAATTTATCTTATGCTGAAGTAGTAAGCGAGACGGTGGTGCCGCCGCCTAGCGGAGTAGGCCAGTGCTATCCTAGCGGGTTAGGTAGTACTAGGCACTTAGTTGTGTGTGTGCGCGTCATGATATGGCGAACTAATTAGCCCTAGGAATTTATAAACCGGCTACATCCAGTTATTCTGCCCCATTCGCTGTTCGTCGTGAACACAGCTGAGCGTGGTTTATCAAGCGGTTTTGCTTATTCACAATTTCAGTTATTTTGTTTTACGGTTGTATTTGTTATTGTTATACGTGTTATTTTGTTTAATCGTTTGCGTTAATTGTAGCGTGGCTCGTCCGGCTTCAACTGGACGTTCATAGTCGTGTCGTCGGCCGTTACCCGATTACGTTCCTTTCTTCCCTCTTGGCGTGTGTGTCGCTATCTTGGACGGCACCAAGGTAAACGCAGGGATTTCACGTTGGAGGGTGGATCAACTGTAGTGGGAGTTAAGTATTCTTTGTATTGTTTCGTGGGCTTGTGGTATTATGTCCAACGTTTCGGATGCTGGGCAGTTAGCGCTTGTTATTGGTGATAGCAATGTTTACTGGTCGGGCAATTTGTCGCGGATTCTATGCTCCCCTTTTTCGTTGTGGAACCGTCGACTCCGTTGTTAATGTGGGGGGCCGGTTGGGGGTCAATGCGAATGTCGCGTTTTACTAGTGTCAGTCAGTGTCACGCGATATGTTTGTTTGTACGGTGTTGCGTGAATAATGTACATAAAAAGAAAACATACAACTAACCCAGCATGGCTATCACTGCCAGGAGGGAGTGTTTCACCCGTACATGGGCAAATGTGGGTGTATATTCAGTTTTGTGTACGGTAGCATGTATGGCGTTTGCATCAAAGGTGTGCATCAAATACATGAATAAGGCAATGTAGTATCTGGTTCCTATGGTGTCCCAACGACCTAAGTTAATACGGTAGCATGTATGGCGTTTGCATCAAAGGTGTGCATCAAATACATGAATAAATCAATGTCATGTCTGGTTCCTAAGGTGTCCCAGCGACCTAAGTTAATACGGTAGCATGTATGGCGTTTGCATCAAAGGTGTGCATCAAATACATGAACAAATCAATGTCGTGTCTGGTTCCTAAGGTGTCCCAGCGACCTAAGTTAATACGGTAGCATGTATGGCGTTTGCATCAAAGTTGTGCACCAAATACATGAATAAAGCAATGTCGTGTCTGGTTCCTAAGGTGTCCCAGCGACATAAATTAATATCGTTTTATGTATGGGTTTGTACCAATGGCGTACATCGATTGCATAGATACAAGTAAGTCGTGTCTGTTTTCTCAGGTGTACATCGTATTCATTTGGTAGTTTACTTTGATATGTGTGCAACGTGCAGCAAAGTAATACAGTGTTCAGCGTTCTGTTACAGTGGTTACTTCTTTTACTCAGATTTTGTGGTTTCTGATACAGCATGCCTCCGGTGCGACAGTCGGCCAGGCAAAGGGCCTGATCGGCCGCTCAAGACCATCCCTCGCAGGTGTTACATGATGAGGTGACAGCATCGCAACTCATCCCTACAGCTGCGGCCACAGGGGTGGCCCAGCGACAACTCGCTGCGACTGACGCCTCTGTCGCTGATCTCCGTCGCGAGATGAGAGAAATCCGGCAGATGCTCCTATCTGTGCGTCCCGGTATGGCAGCGTCAACCCATGTGGCTACTGACCTTCCTGTACAGCTGGCTGCCCCACTGCCAGGGCCAGGTATGATTGCCCCTCCTTGGCCCACAGTGCCAGACATGGTTGAGACAGTAGCTGTCCAACCCAGGGATGACATTATAGATGCGATATGTAATCTTCCAGGGCCGACGCAGACACGTATATCACCCATGATTACCAATACCCTGTCCATCAACACTCATGTTACTACTAAAGTTCGTACTAAAGTCTGGTCGGATGAGTTTGTTGACATGTTTTCCCTCCTCCCAGAAGTTACCTTGTCACAGACAGAAATGGCATTAACTGTGCATGTTCGGGGGGATAATGGAGAACCCACCGTCTGCGTCACCCCTAGGTCGAAGCCTGAAGTTCGTACGTTTTACATGTGGTCCAAAGCGATTGACATCTTCTCTTCTGTCTATCTCTTAAATCATGGCAATTTGATGGATGCTCCGAAGCTGCTACAGTACAGGTGCCGCCGCCTAGCGGAGTAGGCCAGTGCTATCCTAGCGGGTTAGCTAGTACTAAGCTGTTAGTTGTGTGTGTGCGCGTCATGATATGGCGAAATAATTAGCCCTAGGAATTTATAAACCGGTTACATCCAGTTATTCTGCCCCATTCGCTGTTCGTCGTGAACAGAGCTGAGCGTGGTTTATCAAGCGGTTTTGCTTATTCACAATTTCAGTTATTTGGTTTTACGGTTGTATTTGTTATTGTTATACGTGTTATTTTGTTTCCCACCCACCTCCCTGTGCCACACTTGATGTACACTATAGGTTCTTGACGCTTTTCCCGTTTGCTTATTCGGTACATGAGGTTTTGCCTAGGCTTTTTCCTCTACATTATGTACGCAGGGTTTTTAGAGCGGTAAATAAAGTAGGTGTTTGTTTACAGGAGGTGGCTGAGTGACCCCCACCGATATGGTGTCGATGTTAAATCTAGTGTAAAGAGAACTGTTAATATTGGTAATGTGTTAGAATTTGTAGGTCTTCTTAGCAAGACCATTGGGGCCGGCATACTAGCTGCGTTGATGTATTGATGTATGTGTTGTATATATGTGGTTCATCGGATTTAGCTAGTACAATAAAAATGTCATATATTTGGCCATTTTCAATCATCACTTGTCTTGCATTGCTGCTTTGCATAGGAGTTTGTATGTGCAGCGGGTACATACATGGTATAATTATGAATTTGGTTGAGTCGGCGTCATTTCTAGAATGACACTTCGTCGAACGTTGTTAATATTGTGATATATATATATATATATATATATATTATATATATATATATTATATATATGTGTGTATGTGTACACATATACGTGTATTGGTATATGTAGCAACATATTCTATATTATATAACTGAAGACGTACAATCAAAATATAATAAGATACATTTTCGTAAAAGCAAAACAAAACCAATTTTTTGTGGAATGGGAGACTCCAAGACCAATCCAAATGCTAATATTAACATCAATGTTAATATTTTAGCAAATGTAATAATAATAATTTATATATTTAATTTATTATTTACAATTTATTTGTGTAGCGCCCGAATCAATATTATTGCTCTCAGACGTTTCACATAAATGTACAAATAGTAGCTAAAACTGGATGAAAAATTATTATTAAAATAGATATATGTATATATGGATGACAAAATATTATTAAGATAAATAAGCTGACATATACATGTATATATATATACATACATGTACACATACACACATACACACACATAAATATATATATATATATAAACGTTATAAATATAAGCCTATACATGAAACAGTAAAATAAAATAGCACAGTTGTTACATTACTTAATATTCCTCAATATGGTAAAATTAAAAAAAGTATATGATTAAAAAATTAAAATAATAACATAGCTAATCAATCATAACAATTGTCATACTAAAATGCTAATAATTATACTAATTGCGTAATAAATATGTGATATAAATTGTATAACTTTTTGGTAAATGTATGTAATTAAAGTCCACATGATCACGTCACAGACACGCCTATCTAAAAAGGTGTGTCTTCAGAAGTGTTTTATACTGTGGCTGTGTCTTTGCCGTCCTAACACTGTCCGGCAGTCCATTCCACAGAGTGGCTGCTGCTACGGCAAAACGGCGATCACCGTGAGTGACCGTCGGCGAAGCAGGTAGTGTCAATAGCGGCAACGACGCAGACCTCAGTCGGCGATTGGGTTGACGATGGTCATTTTTATTTATTAATATACATTAATTTTAGTATTTTTCTTGTGCAGTGCATCAATCCGCCATGCGGGAATTAGCGCTATATAAAAACTGTATTATTATTATTATTATTAAACTAGTTAGATCTCTCAATATCTACACTGTCAATTGTTAATGTTACTTCATCAACCTATTTATTAGGCATTTGAAAAAAAAAATTGTTTTATTAATATTTTAATGATAATGTATAATAATAATAATAACACAAGTTTTATTGGCAACTCAACTGAGTTGGATTGACATTATACTATAAAATACAATTAATGCATTTGTATGTAGTTTTAGCTATATGTTTATTATAGGTCTTTATTAATCAAATATTCAATATTCACTGTGTTTCTGTCATATGTGAAGGTTTTAATTGTACTTGTATCATCAAATATCATGAGCATAAGTTATGCAGGCTTTTAGAAATCATTAATATAATTATAGTAAATAACAATATCAGTGGCCCTAAAATTGATCATTGGGGGACGCCTCGTTTTATAGGTAAAGTATATCATTGTACCTCTTCTAGTCTTACAGACTGCTTACAGTTAGTTGAATATTATTGCTGTGAGCTCCATTCCAATGGTTCTTGGCTATCTCACTGATCGGTTTGTGTTAAAAATAGAATGCATGTTTGTCACACTTGCAACTCCCTAAATATTCCATTTCAGTTGTTAGTAAACAGTCAGGTGACACTTTTTCATATTCTATTAGAAACATGAATAAAAAAGATTACAAATATTTTTTTAAATCATTAAAATGTTAATGACATAAAATTATTTGCACATCATAGACATCCCAAAAGGCATGACTAAATGACAGTCAACATTCGACTGGCAAGCTGCTAAAACTCATCCACTTCTACATAACAATAATAGTAATAACAATAATAAAAATCTAATTGTCTGAGATAAAGCCCTTACTATGACTACCACTACCACCACCACACAAATATTTATTCATCTAAACAATCTGCCAGCCAAATGCAAACAATCACTCAGCCATATCTATCATGAAATGTTTGCAAGTGTGTACATCTATCATGAGAAACTGTAAACAAATGTGTGTTTTAAAGATCTCTGCACTGCTTGCATTCTGTATACATTCTGGGATAGTGTCCCAAAGTTTTCTAATCTTGTAAGCAAATATACACTGGCCTAAAGACAAGTTGTACTTCTTGACAGGAATATTTGTGCAGTTGCAAGTGTGACAATCATATACACTATTGTTTAACGTGAACGGATCAGTGAGGTAGCCAGGAGCCATTGGAATGGAGCTCACAGCAATACATCTAACACAATAATATGCAACTAACTGTAAGCAGTCTGTAAGACTAGAAGAGGTACAATGATATACTTTACCTATAAAATGAGGCGTCCCCAATGATCAATTTTAGGGCCACTGATATTGTTATTTACTATAATTATATTAATGATTTCCAAAAGCCTGCATAACTTATGCTCATGATCCTTGATGATACAAGTACAATTAAAACCTTCACAGATGACAGAAACACAGTGAATATTGAATATTTGATTAATAAAGACCTATAATAAACATAATATAGCTAAAACTACATACAGATGCATTAATTGTATTTGTTGTATAATGTCAATCCAACTCAGTTGAGTTGCCAATAAAACTTGTGTTATTATACATTTCATTAAAATATTAATAAAACAAACGTTTTTTCAAATGCCTAATAAATAGGTTGATGAATTAACATGAACAATTGACAGTGTAGATATTGAGAGACTTAACCAGTTTAACATTCTAGGCTTTACATTAATCTCGCATTTAAACTGGATTAAACATAATATTGATGAAATAGCAAACCGATGTTCTCGAACAATTGGACCTATAACTAGGTTAAAGTATATTATTCAAACTAGAATAAAAAGTTCACTCTATAATTCTATAATATTGCCTCACACTAATTACCATCTACTGATCTAGGGACACAAATGTAATTGAATAAACAAATTGCAAACAAACTTATAAGAATAATATTTTCAACTAAATATAGCTCCCACATAGAATTAATGTTTAAGCAAAGTTGAATACCAACTTATTGTAATTATATTATAATTTTATTATAAACATAAACATAAAACATTACCCGCATACTTTCAAAATTGGCAGATAAGACAAACCAGAAATATGCATAATCATTTCACACTGACACACAGCAGAACATCATATACATTTGTAAAAAAAGAGTTTTAAAACAGTATGCCTCACACAATAAACAATACCTATATTTGTTTAATCAAAAGATAACCAATCACAATTTTAAAAAGACTGATATATTATGTAAAGCAGCATATTTCACACAGATGCAAACATACTTCTACTGTTATAAATTACTACATATGCAAAATAATATTGAATTAACACTAACTCTAGCAACACATTAAGCCATAAACGTATTATATTTTTACCACATATCCTCTACATACAATATGCGTACAGTAGCAAATGTTAATAAACAATACTCAGGAATATACATGCTCCTAAATACAATTGGGCTATCCGTAATGGTCCGTCAATGGAATTCAATAATTACATAAAAAATTGCTAATTTAAAAACCCAAAGTGGCCCCTAAGATAGTCACTATTTATAAGTCATAATAAGGGCAAGTCAAATATTTTACAAACTAAATTTAAAATAACTATTGCATAGTTGCAGTTACAAAATAAATACATCTACTCTCGATTTATCCATCTTTCGATCTATTATATATAAGAAAACATAAAGAACAGCGCCGAAACGACCAATATTTTACCTGTAGGTACTTAGATATACCACTTCGCCGATGCATTTCTGCGAGTTCGTATTCAAAACGCTGCCAACGATCGAAGTATCCCGCCGAAACTACCAATTTTTACCGGCCAGCCGAAGTGGCATTGCGACCGAAGCATCCTAAATGCAAAAACGAAAAACTAATTCGTTTTTCGTTTTTCTTACTTCACTTTTGAAAACGAAAAACGAATTCGTTTTTCGTTTTTCTTACTTCACTTTTGAAAACGAAAAACGAAAAAGGAATTCGTTTTTCGTTTTTCGTTCGCAAATTTGAAAACGAAAAACGAAAAAGGAATTCGTTATCCGTTTTTCGTTCGCAAATTTGAAAACGAAAAAGGAAAAAACGGTATATACACGGACCCGTATAGCAGTGCATTCACGTAGTCGAAATGTACTAGTTTGTACTTACACTGCTGCAA
Organism: Oasisia sp. SBJ-2009; assembly: GCA_964017155.1. Lineage (NCBI taxonomy): Eukaryota > Metazoa > Annelida > Polychaeta > Sabellida > Siboglinidae > Oasisia > Oasisia sp. SBJ-2009. The sequence continues at coordinate 54,192,566 of OZ024857.1, forward strand.
GGTGACACGGTAAATTGACTCGGTTGCTTATTTGTGACGCTTCCTATTGATTTACGCGACCAGTTACCGTCGTCGTCGACGATCGCGGTCACAAACAAACAGTTATGATGACAGTTAATCACGGTATCGGTTGCTACATTCCGACAATGATGTTCGTGATCGTCATCGGAGTCGAAACACCAACACGTATCACAGCACCTGATAACGCAAGACCCAGGAGTGTGCCGCCGATGAAAAGATTCACTGTAATCTTCGTTGTAACCTAAGCAGTTAATCTAGTGGATTTTGCACTGGGAAAATGCCACTTCCTATATTGAATTTATAAATTGTAATGTGTAATATATAATATATATATATATATATATATATATATATATATAGGGTGGCCCCCTCTAATGTAAAATCCTGGCTACGCCACTGGTTTCCATAGCATCCACCACAGCGATGAGGGCAAGAGAGGAACCGTCTCGAATTCAGACGATATTTGAGCCGTACACACGGAACATGGTGAAAAAAACGTCTATGTTTGTGGCACCACGAGGGAGGTGTCCTTATCTCCCCCGGCAGCGACTTTGACCGTCAGACAAACACTCACAGACCAACTTCTTTATCGCAGTGCTACCATTATTGAATACCGCGGGCCTGGGAACCCCCCACAGGACCACATAAAGTCTCATTCCTGTGCCTCGATACAAGTCTTGTACACTCTGTAGTGACATCGCTTTGATGGCTTCAGCGTCCAGCTTGGCAGCCAGAGTCCCTTCGGCAGGATCCCGGTGGATCAAACTATTGAGGAAAATGTCAACCGAGATACCCAGACATCAGGAGGCACAAAGGACTTCAGCCTGAAACGGGCTGCTGCGGAGAGGTACTACCTAACTTCTGAGTGCCGCAGCATGTACCTCAAACAGCTCCTCAGAAGGATGGTGGGACGCGGGATGTCTCACTTTAGCCACCCAGACCTGCTGATGCCTAGAATTACCAGGGATGAAGCAGATGTACAGTCCATTGAGAAGCTTCTTGAAGATGACTGGACGAATCCTTTTGACCAAAATGAAACTGAGTTTGTCAGCACTTCGACAGGTACCTTGTCTCCTCCAGATGTAGCAAGGGACCTTCTTGGTGCCCAAAAAATTGGCGCGGAAGCATACGAGGCATTCAGGCGGGACCGGCTTGAAGACGAAACACCAAAGACCCAGTTCCATGACAAATTGACTAAGAAGTGGCTGAAGACTTTTGCAGATATCCGAAAAAAGCCGTCGACAAACAACCCAAACAAGGTCATTCTGCAGGCTGACAGGAAGCTCTTCGCCCACATGGTCCTGGTGGCAGAGAGCCGCCATATCCAGATGAGTGATGTCCTTTCCCACCCACTAGGGCCATTGCCATGGGCACTCGCCAATGGAGACGGGACGCTGAGAAAGACAAACAAAGCTGCTCTGGCCAGGGAGCTAGAGAAGCAGGTCTTACCAGCAGAGAATATCCCTATGCTGTCTGCTACAATCATCGATGGGATGAGTCTGGTTCAGAAGATGAAGGGCAATGACTAGACATTCTCTCAACTTGCAGAATCAGCACTGATTCAAATCCTACATGAAGGAGCCAGGAGCGAGAGAATCGATGTCGTCTTTGATGTATATCGGGAGGATTCGATAACAAATGCAGAGAGATTGAACAGGGGTTGCACCATAGGAATACAGTTTCGAAACATTGCACCAGGTCACCGAATACAGCAATGGAGAAAGTTTCTCAGCAGCTCGGCTAAGAAGGCCAACCTCATAAGGTTCCTGGTGGTCGAGTGGAAGACACCCAACCTGAGGGACAAACTGAATGACAAGAAACTCTATGTTGCCAGTGAGGAAAGCTGCGTGTGCATCACCAAGAACCAGTGGGCAGTGGTTGCAGGCCTGCAGTCGAACCAAGAAGAGGCTGACACAAGACTAATTTTGCATGCAGCTCATGCTGCAGAGGAAGGCTACAGTGCTGTAGTAATAACAGCTGATTACACCGATGTGTTGGTGCTATGCTTGGCATTCTCCGCTGATATCTCCTGTCCCTTGTTCCAGAAATGCGGAACGACGAACAGGATTAGGTATCGTGACATCACCAAGCTACGCCAGGCCTTGGGATACAGTGTCTGTACTGCTCTGATTGGCATGCACGCATACACAGGATGTGACACGGTGAGTGCCTTCGCAGGTCGTGGGAAGCTTGGAGCGTTAAAGCTCATGAGATCAGAGCGTTGGCAAGAAGTGTTTCGCGAGCTGGGACAGTCTTGGGGACTATCAACGGACCAATTCAAGAAGCTGCAAGCATTCACATGTAAGCTCTACACATCATCCATGACAACAGAAGACATCAATACAGCCCGCCATCAACTTTTCTGTGCAAGGCGTGGGGAGCTTGAGTCTAGCCAGATGCCACCATTCAAGGACTGCCTTTTCATGCATGCCATGCGTGCCAACTATCAGGCTGGCATCTGGAGAGGCAGTCTTCAGCAACATCCACAAGTCCCAAGCCCAGTCGACCATGGCTGGGCCAAAAATGACGATGGCCAGCTCACTGTGGAATGGATGCGGGGATCTCCAGCCGCTGATGCAGTGCTGCAGCTGCTGTCCTGCAAGTGCAGTCGTGGATGCAAACTACCGGAATGCCAGTGCATGAGCAATGGATTGAAATGTACAAACATGTGCAAGTTGCAGACATGTGCCAATCAACCCCAAGACGAGGACATTGACATGATGATCTCGGAGGCATAACTGACTGACTCTGAAACAAACGACTAAAAGGGACGACTGATCTTAAGGAAGGATCCCTCACACTTGAAAGACTGATAATTTGTGCTTCAAATTATCTGTGACATAAGTAAGAAGCTCAATGTTTAATTTTAATTGTATTTACATCGCATGTTTTGTTCTTTCCAGAAAATAAAAAGACTTTCTTTCATGGGTATCTGTTTTCATCAAATTCAGAGACATAAATATAGACTTTCTCTCATGGGTATCTGATTTTCAACCATTTCGGAGACATAAATATCATATTCCTAAGATGACTCAATTATTATTGTTATACTAGGGATATGAATACAAAGAAAAATTTTCATTAGAATAATTTAGGCACCCTGAGTAGTCACCAAGCCCCAAAATACCGAAAATGCACTATACTCGATCCTCGGATTTTCACTCTAAGTTTTACATATTCAACGCATGATAACTACCACTAAGCTACCAGTCCGCAATGGTTATCATACCAAACTGTGATGTAGAGATATCTAGCAAGTCAAAAATCACAACTAGAATTTGCCCACCCAAATGATACCCGTGGGTGCATTTTCGGGTCTTGGCTCATGGACTAGAACAACACTGTATTAGGTAGCCTGAAACACTTGTCACAATAATAGAGAAATCTTTGTCTGAATGACCTATGATAGCACAAAACGTACGAGACGCGATTGCGTATAAAAATATTATATATATATATATATATATATATCATATTGATTAATATAATGCTATAATAACAATATAATATATAGCAATTGTGACGACTCGAGTTGCACCTGACAAAGCATTTAACGACTCGAGTTACACCTGACAAAGCATATCACGACTCGAGTTACACCTGACAAAGCATATAACGACTCGAGTTACCCCTGAAAAGCACGTAACGCCTCGAGTTACACCTGACAAAACATATAACGACTCGAGTTACACCTGACAAAGCATATAACGACTCGAGTTACACCTGACATAGCATATAACGACTCGAGATACACCTGACAAAACATATAACGACTCGAGTTACACCTGACAAAGCATATAACGACTCGAGTTCCATCTGACAAAACATATAACGACTCGAGTTACACCTGACAAAGCATATAACGACTCGAGTTACACCTGACATAGCATATAACGACTCGAGATACACCTGACAAAACATATAACGACTCGAGTTACACCTGACAAAGCATATAACGACTCGAGTTCCATCTGACAAAACATATAACGACTCGAGTTACACCTGACAAAGCATATAACAACTCGAGTTCCACCTGAAAAAACATATAACGTCTCGAGTTACACCTGACAAAGGATATTACGACTCGAGTTACACCTGACAAAACATATAACGACTCGAGTTACACCTGACAAAGCATATAACGACTAGAGTTCCATCTGACAAAACATATAACGAATCGAGTTACATCTGACAAAGTATATAACGACTCGAGTTTCACCTGACAAAACATATAACGACTCGAGTTACACTTGACAAAACATATAACGACTCGAGTTTCACCTGACAAAGCATATAACGACTTGATTTACACCTGACAAAGCACTTGATAAATGCTGGTTATATTTACATATAAGTGTGCTTGTGCAACCGTTGGAAGCAACAGTTCTCTAAAATATACAATTGAAATGTAATAAAACAGCAACAGTTTTAAATAACAACACTTCATAGTAGGAACATGCACGCTTGCAAATCCGTGAACCTTGGTACATTCCTAATAGTAAAATCAACCATCTATTCCACTCTTATTGTATCTAGTCCATAAAAACAGTCACTGTTCCTTGTATATATCAGTAATATTCCTGTGCAGCAAACCTTACATGTAGCAAAGGTTCAAACTCTATTTCAATGGGAAAACACACTCGTCTTAAAAGCTCTGCATATCATAATAATATAAGCGTTATTCAGTTAAAACAAACATGTACAATACCACATTATTTTGCTAATATAAGCATGTAACATCGCAACACAAGTAATCTCGAATAAGTGCAGTGTCTCACTCAACTCGCTCCTGACGTGCTCCTATTTAAAACCCGGGATAACGCTTCTTTTTGTTACCGTAGACCATCACCGATCAGTCGGAGTTGGCTTAGTAGAACCGGTGGCCGTCGGCTAACGTGTTTTGCTTACGTCACAACAAAAAATAAGCGGAAGGCTTCCGTCAATCTTTTCCAACAATGTTGATAATAGTTAAATATATGAATTGCACTACTACTGCGTTATAACCATTTTCTATAAAGATAATCATCTGAAGCCTAAATTTCAACAAGCAAGAAGCACGCGTTCAGGCAGGCATTCTTTGATCGCTTGACGGAGTTTGCTAGTATAAGTGAAGAGCTGCTATGAATAGCGTATGTAATCATCACCTCCGCTTGAGAGGATAAAACGATCTATGCGCCATTACCAACAGATGCGGTACCACCACTTGCTTTGCTTTTGTCCTGAATGCTCCATCAGGGCCGACTTGTATACCGGATTGTCCTCCATCTCCTGTTTAAGGAATTGCATTTACGTCTAGCATAACTATCACCATATTTGTTCTTAGTTTCTCTTTGTCGATGTTGGGTTGTTCACAACCTCTGCGTTCGTTTTGGTTGCCATTGTCGGTGATCAGTATTGCCGTGCCATAATTCATGTTTTAGTTGGACATTTTGTTCACATTTCAGGGTTTTCATCGTCTGTCGTCACATCATCCCCATCCAGTGTACCATCAGTGCTACGTTGACTCACATCTCCCTCTGATTCATGTTGCTTCTTCAGCTCTCCCTCTGATTCATGTTGCTCCTTCAGCTCCAACTTGACCGTGCAGCACACTATGTTGTGGTCTGTGTCATAGCTAGCACAGTCGCAGGATCGGCACGACACAACTTTGTGGCGGAAAGAGATTCTGGTGATGACGAAGTCCAGCTGGACCCACGTGTTTGTACCGGGACGTTTATGCGTAAGCGTAGGTTCAAAGAAGGTGTTAGTGATAGAGAGTTTGAATTTCTTGCAAAACTCAAGAAGTCGCGTTCCGTTGTTATTCGTCTTGGCCTTGACTCCGTGAGGTCCTATGATGTCTTTCCATGCGACACAGTCGGCACCCACCATTGCGTTGAAGTCACCCATAAGTAACACATGTTCATGTGGCGGTATCGTGTCCATGAGGTCACCCAGTTGTTTATAAAACTGATCTGTGTCTTCGGATGGTGACACTTCGGTTGGCGCATATGCACTGATTAAGATGACTGGGCCGTCAGTCGTTTGAATACGTCGCGTTAGGAGTCGTTCAGATCCCTCTCCGACATATTCTATCTGATCTTTAAGTTTACTCTTGACTGCAAAGCCTACGCCGTACATCTGATCCAAGCCTCCGTGTTTCTTGCAGTGCGGCGATGTCGACAGAACGCGTTCTGAGCATGTTGCAAAGTCTTTCTGTCTTCCTGACATCAGAATACTCTCGTGGGTTCAAGGTACGAACGTTCCAGGAAGCGAATGTCGAAGTCGGTTCTGTATTCTCATTCGATTTCATTTCTCTCATTGTGTCCAACAGTTTTAGAAGACGCACCATGTCGTTATATTGTGAATCCCTTCCCCTCTGTGCCTCCCGTTTCATTCGTTTCAAGCTTTCCTTTTTCCGTTGTTCCTCCTGTTTCATTCGTTCCAATCTTTCCTTTCCCTGCTGTTTATCCCGTTTCTCTTGTTTCCATAGACTCTGCCAACCGTCTCACTATTTCCAAATAGCACCCCAGCACCGTCATGACATCTCCCACCACCACCTCGTTTGCAGTGATATTCACCGCAACAATAATGCCTGTTAGGATGCACGTAACTGCAATTCGGACGAATGTAGGATTTCCAAGTGCAACAGCTTTGTCTGCAAATGAAAGTTCATAAATACTATCGAACACCAATTCGAAAACAATAACGACAACAGGAGGTGTCCAATCTGCACGAACCACACCATCTTCCACAGCTGCACGACGACATATGGCAGTTACACAACCACGATCTACAGAATTCAAAACATTGACAATTACATCAACCTCTTGTCCAATGACATTTGCGTCCAATTCCCTTTGGTCAGCTTCCATTTCTCTTCCGTTGCCTTTGCAAAGGATATCCGCCACTGAGCTGTCTTTGAAAAGGGTATCCCTTACTGCGCTGCCTTCGAAAAGGATATCCATTATTGTGCTCCAAAACCCGCGATAAGTATCTGATATTTCACCATCTCCGACAAATGCATATAGGGCAAATGCAATATGTATTGCAAGTCCACATTGAACAATTGTTTCCTGGGCAACAGCGAAACGAATTGCTGCAACAGTTTGTTTTGACGGGGTTCCTCCCATTGTGTCTTCTGTGATGACCAGCCTTTATTGTATACATACATCTGTATGTGTTGTTGGTACGAGTGCAGATGTGTCGAACTGATGAGGTTCATCTGAAAGCAGAATGGGAAACTATATTAAACGATAGCGATGCTGTTTAATTCGTCAGGTAACAATGACAAGATAATGATGTACTATAACTAAGAAAACACACTAATACACAATTCAGTAAATTAGTGGTACACCTATGTGTGTTCCTGTGTTTGTGTATTCCTGTACGTGTGTGCGTGTGTGCGTGTGTGCGTGTGTGCGTGTGTGCGTGTGTGCGTGCGTGTGTGCGTGTGTGTGTGCGTGTGTGTGAGAGAGACAGGCTGACGGACTGGAAGAACAGACCGACAGAGCAGAACGGAACGAACACACAAACAAACAAACACACAAAGAAAACAAACACACCCAACATAGACAGAAACTGTGTGTGTGCGTGTGCGCGTGTGGGTACGTGCATGTTAATTAGTGATAGTGAAAATTCACCCTATAAATGATCAGGTTGACGTCGCAAAGATACAGCACAGAACGGATACTTGTGACAACTTGTAAAATGCACAATTCCATTATCACCCTCGACAAGGCAACAGTGGCATAGCTGAATAATATAATTAATGTTTTTATTAATACACCTGTAGTCAGCATGACAACGATCTTTTAGGTCTTAGTGCTGGTCTCCAAAGGTCTATCATTATGTATACTTCAATATTGTATCTACTGTATTATTATGTACATATCTATCTATCTGTCTGTCTGTCTGTCTGTCTGTCTGTCTGTCTGGCTGTCTGTCTGTCTGTCTGTCTGCCTATTTATTTATCTGATTTACATAAGTCCCAAAAATCACATTTTGTTCTGGAAACATCATGATTTCGCTGAACCATATGCACCAAGGGGTAACGTTCAGGTACATGGTGTAATCACCAGGTGGTAGCACCATGACCATCAGTTTGTCCCATTTCGTTTTGAGTGTACACCCCTGTGAACTCACTGGCATTACTTGCTTTAATTATTCATTCAGATCAACCCAGATAATGTTTTTTCTCAAAGTCACTTACGTCTGTATGAGTGTGACTGGCACAGTCAACAGGGAAGGCTGGTGGCTGGATGTATCATCACATACCGTCTACAAGTACAACATAAACATCACTGTACAGAGTACACACCCTCAATGTTAACGTGGTCGTAAAAAGCAGACGATAGCACTAAATATGGCCCGGAAAAGCTCGTTTTTGAATGGGATACCTGATAATCTTATCGGAATATCAGGTATAGATTGCTTAGCAATTTTACATTTGGTTATTGATTATGCAGGGACCGTTTTCAAATTTGTCTGGGAAAATAAGTTGTCCGAGAAAAACAGACAGTGATCAATCACTTATTCCTATAAATAATATTATGATGGGACGGAATTTGATCCGTATTCGAAATTTTGAATATTCGAGCCTTTTTTGTCTATTCAATTCGAAATTCGAAACTTCGCAGCTATTTAAACGAATATCGCTGAATAGTTTCCTTCATGTCCACCGCAGCAAAATCGGTCCCTTTAAACATTGCTAATTTGTATTGTGGTGAGGGGGCTTTTGTTAGCAGTGTCGGCTTAAAATGTAAGTTAAAGAATAGCTAAAGTCAGCTTTGGGCTGGTTAGCTTTACGGTTACTTTAGGGTTATCATAAAACATGAATTTGTGAAGGTCATTTATGTAGCGACGCCTGCGGTAAATTACCGAAGTTATAATTATCGCCGAGATACCCATAAACGCCATAGATCATGTCGAGTTTCGCGCTAGTTTGTTTGGTTCAATTCATTCTTTATAGGACTTTTTATTATTTTATTGTGTAACCTAGTTTGTATATGTACAAAAGATATGTGATGAGAAGTTGGCGGCTGTAAAAAGTCGTGTTCATGGATAGGTTAGAACGTTAACAAAAAGATCGATGGAGACTGAACTTCCAGGTTCGTCCATATGCCTTTGTATCTTTCACAGTGTCCAGCGCAGAAGTCAAGGCGGAAGTACTCGATACTCCACTACTTGTGTACTCGATTATATTCATGAAGTACTCATTCTTGTATGTGTATTCATACTCGTAAATCGTATGGGTAACGTACTTATACTCGCATTTGTACTCATACTCTTTATACTCATAATGTATGAGTACATCACGAGTACGTCTGAGTACTTTCTCAATATATGCTGGGAAAACTAAAATTATTTGTAGTTATACAATTTTACTCCTGAAATATTTCAATGTTACAAACATTACCTGCTTTGTTATTTCAGATAACCACCCTTCTATCAATACATACAATGCAATCTCAATCTTTGATATCCATTTCTATGGTTAAGGGTAAGTACACTTTCTTAACAAATAACATATATTCTGGATAGAATACTTTGACTACTTTGTGCATATGAGCTGCTAATTCTAAGTATTTGTAAACATGTTCACGTTGGCAGAATAAAATGTGCAAACATCATTTCTGATTTCACAACTAATAATTTAATCATTTGATTAAAACATTATTAGGTGTGAAATAAGATATCTTATTTCAACACGTAATTCTAAGTATGTAACACACACGCGCACGCACACACGCAAACACTCACCACACACACACACACACACACACACACACACACACACACACACACACACACACACACACACAAACAAACAAACACACACACACACAGCACACACATCCACACACACACACACACACACACACACACACACACACACACACACACACACACACACACACACACACACACACACACACACACACACACACACACACACACATACACACACACACACACACACACAAACACACACACAAACAAACAAACACACACACACACACACACACACACACACACACACACACACACACAAAAGTGAACTGTGTCAAATCCGCCATTGGCATTGACGGGACCATGTGCGCGACATATCGGTCGAAACGGGATGCGTAACAGTCACCAATCAGCACGACACGAGTCTGATTCGATGGGTAAACAGTACCGCCGCCACACCGACACATCGGTGTTGCCAGTTACGAAATAGGCGTCAGGTACGCACAAAGGAAACGTCCCGGCACGAAGAGGGAATAAGGTCACAACGTAAAAACTGATAATAAGTTCAAATCCGAAAAGGAAACATCAAGAAACGCACACAAAAGTAAATGATTAAATTGATTAAAGTCGTGCAACACACTGTCTCATAAACAGACAACTTAATACCGAATAAAGCAACATAATATATGATACAAAATAAACACGACTCACTTCGATCGATTCGGAAAACAACTGGGGAAGAATGGGACTTTCCCATGATGCCCAGCACTGGGCCGGTCCACCAACTAGTAGGGGTGGAAGGTTAGAACTATTTCGGATTCACATTATCAGGCAACACACAACACACATAAAGTTACTTTTGGTTATATCAAGAAGTTGTTATTTATGCATTAATAATGTTATTTATGCATTAATAATGACGCATAACATAATGGTATATACAACTCGTCAAACATGACTTTTCTGCTATACAATTATTAGTGTTCAGTTACATATGTGACCTTTGCTGCTGCAACTGGAGATTCCCGGACTCTGGGATTAAGTAGACTGATATTTATGATCAAATCATTTTATGTTGCGTTTTTTTTTCGCTAATCCATCCTCTGAGCAAACACAAGTTGTGGTCAGTGCAGGGCCATGGGGGACATCTGCTGTTAAGTGTCTTCATCAGCAATTAGCACTGTTGAGTGAAGTTGTAGTGATGGTATTCAGTTTGGCAGGCATTATATGTGACAGTGAAAACAAAATGTTGATACTGACAATGTATTTGAAAAAGTATTTGAATTCAAATACAAATATTTTACAAAAGTATTTAAATACTATCAAATACAAATGTATTTGACCCCATGTCTTATATGGTAATTCGTCTTATATACTACATATGTGAATTGGATACTCTTTTAAATATGACCCCCTGGATTTGAAATATTGTTGTTGTAATGTATTTGATCATGTGTTTTTGACATTTAAAATAAACAGAGGTCATTTTTTATTCTTAGACGCATCATATTTGTATTTGATTCAAAAACCATACCAACCCGCCCAAAAATCATCTGATTATTAATAATAATAACACCTGGATAGTGGATAGCAGTAATTAGTTAGAACTCACACAGCAACAGAACAAGAATTACACCTAGGAATTCCATGAAAGTCGTCTTTATGTTAGAAACAGGATATTCAATAAAGTAATCATGAAAGTAATCATGATAACATTCTAATGTAATCGTACCCGTACTCGGGTACATTGTAAAGTAATCGTACTCGTACTCGAGTACATTTGTTTTCTGAGTACTCGTACTTGTACTCGTACTCATGCATGTTCAAAGTAATCGTACTCGTACTCGAATACATTTGTATTGTATTCACTCCATCTCTGATATAAATACAGAGTATCCACAATGAGTATCCCTTTCACATTGACATTCAATGTCAATTTATCTCAGCACTGTTCTTGAATGGCGATTAAATGAAGTGTTTATCTAACAGAGCGACAGACGTTATATTATATAATTTAGTAGATCAGCTTGGGAATGTTGTTTCGCAATCAAACTAAAACTTAAGTTTCTATTCAGAAGAAACTCGTGCGTCACCTCGCTCGCCAGGGGGCGCTGCTGTTGATTACGTTAGCACCAGGCAGCGGCACCCCAGACAGGCATATTTCTTTGCAAAACTCGTCTTTTAAACTGAGCCAATGTAGATACATGCCTATCAAAAGCTTTTAAAAGGTAAATATGTTAACCCACCATCTATGCACCATATACTTATTTTCCTGACACAAAAGTCTTTATAACATTTATGCATTTCTCAACCTTTCTTCTTTACAGACATATTTTGCTTGAAGTTGAATTATGGGGAAACTCGTCACAACTGTTAATCCGCATTGACACAGAGTTACACTGGTATTCTATATAATAATGTGGACAATTAATCAAAGTTCGAGAATGGCGATTAATTCTTTTTCTACGGAGCATCAGAGGCCATAATATATTATTGTATAATTTAATATTGAGCCTGAGTAAATATGTTTTCAACAAACTTAAATGTAACTTCCTATTCAGAAGAAATTTGTGCGCCGTCTATCCTGCTCGCCAGGGGTCAGCACTAGGTAGCGATACCGCTGGCAGATTCCATTTCAAATCTCATATTTTAAACTAAGCCTATGATTTCGCTCACGAGGAGTGTGGTCGGCATCCGGTCATGTGACATAATGTTGGGTGAGTTCAGCCACACCCTGCTCGTGTTACATGCAATGTTTTTGTGACGTAGAAGCAAAATATTCGAATATGCAAAACCGTTCAGCTGCTTGCACGATTTGGCGGACGGGTCGTTATACTGGAATTCCCAGAACAGATTTTTGAATAGCTCTGACGTGGGTCAGCCTCGTTGCGCTCGCGTAAACAGACGGATAATATGGATTATCTCGTAGTATATTAGCTCCCCTACCTATGTCATTAATCCATATCAGCTTCAACGTTTTCGCGCCAATCACTAACGTATTTGTCAAAAAGAATGTGAGAGGAATCAACCGAAGCACCGATGAGAGCAATTGCCGTTTGGACATTTGGGACAGGGCGGACATTCTGGCGTACTTTGATGGAAATGTCAAAGTTGCGAAAATATATTTGGGCATAAGCGAGGTCTATGTAATGGCTGGTCCCGGCAGTTGACATTATTATGGCATTCTTCATTGGCGTAATCCGCTTTCAAAGACAGTATTTATGAAATGACAACCTTAAATAATAATGGACAAACATACGAGTGTCAATGAAGCACACACTAACTTTATTAAATACACAGGTTGGCGACGTTGAAATAACAAAATAACAGAGAAATCTCTGTCTGAATGAACTATCGTATGCATAGCAACTGTGGCGACTCGAGTTAACCTGACAAAGTATATAACGACTCGAGTTCCACCTGACAAAGCACATAACGCATCGAGTGCCACCCGACAAAGCATAAAACGACTCGAGTTACACCTGACAAAGCACATAACGCATCGAGTGCCACCCGACAAAGCACATAACGCATCGAGTGCCACCCGACAAAGCACATAACGACTCGAATGCCACCCGACAAAGCACATAACGCATCGAGTGCCACCCGACAAAGCACATAACGCATCGAGTGCCACCCGACAAAGCACATAACGCATCGCATGTCACCCGACAAAGCACATAACGCATCGAGTGCCACCTGACAAAGCATATAACGACTCGAGTTCCACCTGACAAAGCATATAACAACTCGAGTTACACCTGTCAAAGCAAATAACGACTCGAGTTACACCTGACAAAGCACTTGATAAATGATGGTTATATTTCTGTATAATAACTGTATATATATAAGTGTGCTTGTACAACCTTGGAAGCAACCATTGTCTATAAAATATACAATTGAAATGTAATAAGACGGCCATGGATTTAAATAACAACACTTAATAGTAGGAACATGCACGCTTGCAAATCCGTGAACCTTGGTACATTCCTAATAGTAAAATCAGACATATATTCCACTGTTATTGTATCTAGTCCACAAAAACAGTCATTATTCATTGCATATATCAGTAGTGTTTCTATGCAGTAAACATTACATGTAGCAAAGATTCAAACTCTATTTCAATGGGAAAACATACTCGTCTTAAAAGCTGTGCATATCATAATAATATAAGCGTTATTCAATTAAAACAAACATGTGCAATACTACATTATTTGGCTAATATAAGCATGTCACATCGCACCATAAGTAATCTCGAATAACTGCAGTGTCGCATTCAACTCGCTCCTGACGTGTTCCTATTTAATGTCCGGGATAACGCTTATTTTTGTTATCCATTCTGACCCTCACCGATCAGTCGGAGTTGGCTTAGTAAAACCGGTGGTCGTCGGGTGACGTGTTTTGCTTCGGTCAAAAAAAATTATGCGGAAAGCGTCCGACAAACTTTGCCAACAATGTTGATAATAGTTAAATATATGAATTGCATTACTACTGCGGCATGACATTTAGTGCCAAAATTGATACGTTATAACCATTTTCTATAAAGATAATCATCTGAAGCATAAATTTCAACAGTCAAGAAGCACGCGTTCAGGCCAGCATTCTTAGATCGCTTGACGGAGTTTGCTAGTATAAGTCAAGAGCTGCTATGAATAGCGTACGTAATCATCACCCCCGCTTGAGAGGATACAAAGCTCTATGCGCCATTGCCAACAGATGCGGTACCACCACTTGCTTTGCTTTTGTCCTGAATGCTCCATCAGGGCCAACTTGTATACCGGATTGTTCTCCATCTCCTGTTTAAGGAATTGCATTTACGTCTAGCCTAAATATCATCGTATTTGCTGTTAGTTTATCTTTGTCGATGTTGGGTTATTCACCGCCTCCGTGTTCGTTTTGGTTGCCGTAGTCGGTGATCATTTTTGCGGTGCCATAATTCATGTTTTAGTGGGCTCTGTCGGTACTTGTGCTAGCGTTTGTCGATGTTGGGTGCCGCCGGTGCTTTCAGTTTGAAATTATTCATGTTTTCGATAATGGCCAACCCAGTGGCTTCCAGATGCCTTCACCACCTCTTTTCACATCATCCACATCAGGCTTCTTGGGCTTCAGGTGTAACTCTGGTTCAATGTCATGTTGCTCCTTCAACTTCAGCTTGACCTTGCAGGCCACTATATTGTGGTCTGTGTCATAGCTAGCACAGTCGCAGGATCGGCTCCACACAACTTTGTGGCGGAAAGACTGTCTGGTGATGACGAAGTCCAGCTGGACCCACGTGTTTGAAACGAGGCGTTTATGCGTAAACGTAGGCTCAAAGAAGGTGTTAGTGATACTGAGTTTGAATTTCTGGCAAAACTCAAGAAGTCGCGTTCCGTTGTTATTCGTCTTGGCCTCGACTCCGTGAGGTCCTATGATGTCTTTCCATGCGACATTGTCGGCACCGACCATTGCGTTGAAGTCACCCATAAGTATCACATGTTCATCTGGAGGTATCGTGTTCATGAGGTCACCCAGTTGTTCATAAAACTGATCTTTGTCTTCGGATGTTGACATTTCGGTGGGCGCATACGCACTGATTAAGATAACTGGGCCGTCAGTCGTTTGAATACGCCGCACTTGGAGTCTTTCAGTTCCATTTCCGACATATTCTATCTGATCTTTAAGTTCCTTCTTGACTGCAAAGCCTACGCCGTGCATCTGTTTTTCTTCTTTGCCCTTCCAAGAGAAACTGTAGTGCTCTTCATCCACATTACCTGATTCAAGCCACCGTGTTTCTTGCAGTGCGGCAATGTCGACATCAAGCGTTCTGAGCATGTTGCAAAGTCTTTCTGTCTTCCTGACCTCAGAATACTCTCGTGAGTTCAAGGTACGTACGTTCCAGGAAGCGAATGTCAAAGTCGGTTCTGAATACCTTTTTATTATCGGATTCATTTTTATCATTGTGTCCAAAAGGTTTTGAAGACGCACCAAGTTGTTATATTTTGCCTCCCTTTTCATTCGTTTCAAGCAATCCGTTATCCGTTGTTCCTCCCGTTTCTTTCGTTCCGTGTTTTCCTTTTCCTGCTGTTTCTCCCATTTCTCTTGTTTCGGGCATTCCCTTTCCCGATTTCCGCTGTTTCGCTGATTCCATAGTCTCTTTGCCAAACGTTCTACTACTTCCAAATAGTACCGCAGCGTCATCATCACCCTTTTCACTAGCATTTCCTCTGGTTTAGTGTTTTTCACCAAAACTAAAATGGCTATCAGGATGCTTGCAACTACAGCTGGGACGAATGTAAGATTTCCAAGTGCAACAGCTTTGTATGCAAATGAAAGGTCGTAAATAGCGTCGTACACCAATTCAAAAACAGGAATGACAAAAGGAAGTGTCCAATCTGCACTAGCTGCACCATTTTCCACAACTGCACGACGTAGGGCAGTTACAACATATTCATCTACAGATTTCAACACATTGACAATTGCGTCCACCTCTTGTCCAATGACATTTGCGTCCAATTCCCTTTGGTCAGCTTCCATTTCTCTTGCGTTGCCTTCGAAAACGATATCCGTTATTGCGCTCCAAAACTCGCGACAAGTGTCTGATTGTTCATCATCTCCGACAGCTGCACATAGGACAAATGCAATACGTACAACATCTAAGACATCTGGGTCAGCTGCAAAATCTGCAACAGGTGCACCACATTCAAGAACTGCACAAGCTGCAACAGGTGCACCACTTTCAACAACTGCACAAGCTGCTGCACCAGGTACATGATATCTCCAATGTGGGACCAACCCGTACCTAACATCTGCTCTGAAAGTGATATGGCGTAGTTCCCCCCAAAATCCGTGACCAGTGTCTGGTTGTTCATCTTTTGACGCAGCTCCTGCCATGGTGTTTTCTCTTATGACCAGCCTTAATTGTATACATACACAGGTATGTGTTGTTGGTACGAGTGCAGATGTGTCGAACTAATGAGGTTAATCTGAAAGCAGAATGGGAAACTATATTAAACGAAAGCAATGCTGATTAATTCGTCAGGTAACAATGACAAGGTACTGATGTATTATAACTACGAAAACACACTAATACACAATTCAGTAATTGGTACACCTATGTGTGTTGTGTTCCTATGTTCGTGTATTCCTGTAAGTGTGTGCGTGTGTGCGTGTGTGAGAGACAGGCAGACGGACTGGAAGAACGGAACGGAACGGAACGGAACGGAACGGAACGGAACGGAACGGAACGGAACGGAACGGAACGGAACGGAACGGAACGGAACGGAACGGAACGGAACGGAACGGAACGGAACGGAACGGAACGGAACGGAACGGAACGGAACGGAACGGAACGGAACGGAACGGAACGGAACGGAACGGAACGGAACGGAACGGAACGGAACGGAACGGAAGGGAAGGGAAGGGAAGGGAAGGGAAGGGAAGGGAAGGGAAGGGAAGGGAAGGGAAGGGAAGGGAAGGGAAGGGAAGGGAAGGGAAGGGAAGGGAAGGGAAGGGAAGGGAAGGGAAGGGAAGGAAGGGAAGGGAAGGGAAGGGAAGGGAAGGAAGGGAAGGGAAGGGAAGGGAAGGGAAGGGAAGGGAAGGGAAGGGAAGGGAACGGAACGGAACGGAACGGAACGGAACGGAACGGAACGGAACGGAACGGAACGGAACGGAACGGAACGGAACGGAACGGAACGGAACGGAACGGAACGGAACGGAACGGAACGGAACGGAACGGAACGGAACGGAGCATACCACACACACACACACACACACACACACACACACACACACACACACACACACACACACACACACACACACACACCACACACACACACACACACACACACACACACACACACACACACACACACACACAAACACAACACACACACACACACACACACACACACACACACATACATACACAACATAGACAGAAACCGTGTGTGTGTGTGTGTGTGTGTGTGTGTGTGTGTGTGTGTGTGTGTGTGTGTGTTGTGTGTGTGTTTGTGTGTGTGTGTGTGTGTGTGTGTGTGTGTGTGTGTGTGTGTGTGTGTGTGTGTGTGTGCGTTTGTGTATGTGTGTGTATGTGTGTGTGTTTGTGTGCGTTTGTGTGTCTGTGTGTGTAGGTGCATATTAATTATTGGTAGTGAAAATTCACCCTACAAATGATCAGATTGACGTCTTCAAGATACAGCACAGAACGGATAGTTATACGAACATATAAAATTCCCAATTCCATTATCACCCTCAACAAGGCAACAGTGGCAGAGCTGAATAATACAATTAATTTATGTATTAATACACCTGTACTTGATGGCATTACTTTGTATGTCAATGTTCTTAAATTACTTAATTCAATTATAGTACTTAATTATTATTACTTTAAAAATAAGACGTTACTCGTTTTATCCAGCAGGTAATTATGATTATACAACTTATGATTGTGAATGCAGTGTAGGTAAATTTTTGTTCATAATACTTATTTTCTAATCACTATTACAATAATTTATTACTATTTACTATTATCATTGTATAACATGTAGGTATTCGTCGTGGTAGTCAGCACGACAGCGATCTTTTAGGTCTTAGTGCTGGTTTCCAAAGATCTATCATTATGTATATTTACTATATTGTATCTACTGTATTATTGTGTACATATCTATATGTCTGTCTGTCTGCCTGCCTGCCTGCCTGCCTGCCTGCCTGCCTGCCTGCCTGCCTGCCTGCCTGCCTGCCTGCCTGCCTGCCTGCCTGCCTGCCTGCCTGCCTGCCTGCCTGCCTGCCTGCCTGCCTGCCTGCCTGCCTGCCTGCCTGCCTGCCTGCCTGCCTGCCTGCCTGCCTGCCTGCCTGCCTGCCTGCCTGCCTGCCTGCCTGCCTGCCTGCCTGCCTGCCTGCCTGCCTGCCTGCCTGCCTGCCTGCCTGCCTGCCTGTCTGCCTGTCTGTCTGTCTGTATGTCTGTCTGTCGGTCTGTCGGTCTGTCGGTCTGTCGGTCTGTCGGTCTGTCGGTCTGTCGGTCTGTCGGTCTGTCGGTCTGTCGGTCTGTCGGTCTGTCGGTCTGTCGGTCTGTCGGTCTGTCGGTCTGTCGGTCTGTCGGTCTGTCTGTCTGTCTATTTGTATTTATATATCTATATATATATATATATATATATATATATATATATATATGTATATTTATCTATCTATCTATCTATCTATCTGATTTACATAAGTCCCAAAACAAATCACTTTTTGTTCTGGAAACGTCGTGTTGTCGCTGAACCAAATACACCAAGGTGTAAAGTTCAGGTACATGGTGTAATTACCAGGTGGTAGCACCATGACCATCAGTTTGTCCCATTTCGTTTTGAGTGTACACCCCTGTAAACTCACTGGCATTATTTGCTTTAATTATTCATTCCGATAAACCCAGATAATGGTTTTTAATAACAAATTGTTATCAAGAAGATTGCACATTTCACGTACAATGGAGGAGTTTGGTCGTAAAACGCCAATTACATTAATTTGTTGACATATTATGCTATACTTGAAAGTGATTCTACTATTACAACGGTGCTGTACTTGGCAACTTATTGTATTTAATCAAGAGAAAAAGTGTAAATATGAATAAATCCTGGCATAAAACTTGATCATTTATCTGTTTGACATAAGTGAAAATGTGTAATACTTTAAAATAACCGTAAACTCAAAAGCATTGACATAAAATCAAACTTGAACTAATAAAAATATAATAAAGAATCTTTAGATATTAAAAGCATTAACGTAAAAAAATAAAAAAATAACTGAAACTAGTTATTAACATAACCTCGGATTTGTGTTTCAGTTACAAGAAAAATCATCATTCATTATCATCATTGTGCAGCCATAGTGTCCCGTGGTTGGGCGTAGGCCTCAGCATGCTGCTTCCACGTATGCCTATCTTGTGTTATCTCCTGCAGGCTGGAACACTTCCATTAATCATCTAAATCATCGAATTGATGACATACAATGGTAAAAACAATAGAACAATTGACTTCTCAAAGTCACTTACTGTATGAGTGTGACTGGCACAGTCAACAGGGAAGGCTGATGGCTGGATGTATCATCACATACCGTCTACAAGTACAACATAAACATCACTGTACACAGCACACACCCGCAAGGTCAACATGGTCGTAAAAAGCAGATGATAGCACTAAAAATGGCCCGAAGAAGCTCGTTTTTGAATGCGATACCTGATATTCTTATCATAATAATATGTATAGATTGCTTAGCAATTTTACATTTTGTTATTGATCATGCAGAGGCCGTTTTCATATTTGTCTGGGAAGTAAGTAATATTATGATCGGACGGAATTTGATTCGTATTCGAAATTTTGAATATTCGAGCCTTTATTGTCTATTCAATTCGAAATTCGAAAATTACACACACACACACACACACACACACACACACACACACACACACACACACACAACGCGTGCGCGCGCGCGCGCGCACACGCATACACGCACGCACAAACACTCATACATACATACATGGATACACAAACACATACACGCTGAAAAACACACAGTGATCATTCAGTTAATCTTATAGATAATATTATGATCGGACGGAATTTGATTCGTATTCGAAATTTTGAATATTCGAGCCTTTATTGTCTATTCAATTCGAAATTCGAAAATTACACACACACACACACACACACACACACACACACACGCGCGCGCGCGCGCACACACACACACACACACACACACACACACACAGCTCAATACAGGGCATGGCGAATGACCGTGAGATGGTATTAGTGGGCTGAAGGATGTCTAAGGCAGATAACATGGTTCTGGCTGGCAGCATCTTACAATCAACATCAGAGTTCTGCCAGATCATCAAGTTAAGTGCAACAACGAGTCTTCATGGGGTCAGTGTAGAAGTGGGAGAAGGAGCGGGAAAGGGAAAGATGCACATGACGGAGGATAGAGCGGGTGCCAGTTATTGTGGGTGAAGGAAAAAAGAAAAAGAGATAACGAATGCAGAGATACAGAGAGATGACACTACATAGTACACCATCCATTAGTAATATGTCAATGCCAGTGGTGGGATGTAATCCCAAGAACATTTACTTCATTACATTACATAAATATATTTTACTTTGGAATCTATTTGAAACGCAGTACATTTTGGGGGAATTACTTTTACTTTGTGCAGACACCAATGATCAATCACCTTTCCTCCGCCATCTGCTAGCTTCCCGCATCCAGGCCTCCAGTCTATGGCTTACAAAATAGCAATCAGGATTCACAGATACTTCTTATTTGGACAAAAAGATAGGTTACATCTCATTAGAATCAGTATAATACTAGGCTGAAATTGCATAGTTGTATAGCAAATGTTGGGCCAAACACTTCGCCAAGCAAAGCACGCTACTGGTGCATCAAAATTACGACTTCATCAGCCGCCTATGAAATGAGGAATCGCAGCATGTTTCAACATAGTACATGTGAGTGCATCAATTAGTATTGTGGGGTAATTGAAAGACAAAGGACGTTATGCCAATAATAACATATTTATTACAGTTTTGATTTTTCCTTATCAATGTGAGATATGTGCATGTCAACTCTTGCGTATTCACCAGATCAGCGGCCAGGTTATCATTATCGGGGGGCGGGCGGGCGCTTAGGCAGGCAAGCATACAAAAACAGACAGAGGGGCACACACAGTCAGAGTCAGTCAGTCAGACATGTAGAGACAGAGAATATGTTATTGGGTGAAAACTGGTCGATCAAAGAAGATGGGTATCATGTTGGAAAGACAGACGAGAGACCAGGAACTGCCGTATAAAATACTTCTGCCTCTGCAGTTGTCCAAAACCGGTCGACCCGTTTCGAAAGGAACAAGACGAAAGAAACATGTCGTGTGGATGGCAACCTATCGCAACCCGCAGGCATTGTGCTATACAATGTACCTCCGTAAGGAAGGGGCAGAGGATATAGAGGGAGCCATATAGTAGATCTCTTCAGCTCGAAGTACGCCATTTTACCGATCCTTTGGCATATCAATGAAACAACTTTGTACTAGGAGAAGGCAATATTAACGAGCAGTGTTGGGGGAGGGAGTAGAGGGGAGGATACGTGGATGGAGTCACAGGTTTGTTGGATAGGGTCTATAAACAGACATGGTTGTACTTATATAGTGGGTAAACAAGAACAGTGTTTGAGTTGATAAAAGAACGAAAGTGTTAAATGTGGGATAACAGTGGCCTAGGATTAAGGAATATTCGAAGGGTGGGATGAAGTTGGAGGGAGGGAGAAATAGGTGGAATGGCAGAGGCGGAAAGAGAGGAGAGACAAGCGACAGACACATGGGAGAGAGGGGAGAGAGAGAGGGAAAGAGAGAAAGAGAGAGAGGAGAGAGAAGGGGAGAAAGAGGACAGAATGACAGTAGAGGGAGGGAGATAGAGATAGGGATGGAGAGAGGGAGGGAAAGGGCGAGGAAGGGAGAGAAATAGGAGAGAGAGAGAGATATGGAGGGAGATAGACAGAGAGAGAGAGAGTAAAGAGAAATATGAAACGAGAGAAATGGTTATTCGGCTAGAATTGTCTGGTATTTCTGAGTGATCAAAACGAAATGGCGATTGTTTAAAGATATATTAACAAATGTTGCAATTGTAACGTAATTGTATATAAATGTCATCAGTACAATCAGCAGAACGATGCACCTAAGCACGACATGCTACAAACAGTTCACACGAGTTGACCGCATTCTTAACGCTGCGCGAGACGAATCGATTTTTCTAGGACGACGACAATAGCCGTTATGTTTAAACAACACAATCGGCCGAAATAACTGCTCAATGTGCATGGCTAAAACGATGCTCTTATGCATTAATAATGACGCATAATATACTGGTACATACAACTCGTCAAATATGAATTTTCTGCTATACAATTATTAGTGTTCAGTTACATATGTGACCTTTGCTGCTGCAACTGGAGATGCCCGGACTCTGGGATTAAGTAGACTGATATTTATGATCAAACTATTTTACGTAGCGTTTTTTTTTCGCGAGTAATACCACTTATTTGTTCCTCCAAAAGGGATGAACAGATAAATGGTAAATGATACGAGTTGGGCTATGTTCACTTGCACCAGACAGAGCGCTGGGCGTGTGATTCCAGCTCAACCAGGCTTGTTGCCTTGTCCTCGAGGTTGCAGCTGACTTCTGACATAACAGGCACATTCATTTAGGCAACACAAAACAGGTTGCAATGGCCCCTTGCTAAGCAGTTAGAGCTAATATTCTGCGATAATGGTTTCCGTAAGATTTTGTTAATTTTATTCAATTGTTTTGCGGTATTAATAATAAGAGACAAGTGAGCTGACTACGTCTCAGTCATTAACAGCATTATTTTGTTTTTCTGTTGGACGTTGTTTATTGTATGTGGTAAATGTAAACACTACATTATAAGACTGGGTTAAACAAAACAAATGTTCGTGGCCTATGGGGAATGCGAGATTTAGTTACATGTCTTCACACCAACCTCTTAAACCGGGTTTACACAATATGATGACGGGCATGCGACTTCGTCGTATGCCAGGGGTCGCTGCTGCTGATTATGTCAGCGTCAGTCACCAGTACAGCAGCTTATCCTTTTGCTTTTAATTTAAGCTCAGCCAGTGATACCGCCCACCGGATATGTTCTTCTCGTCAAGTCAGGTGACTATACCATAAACATACACCAACCAACCCTGAAGCAATGCATAGGATACAAACGGGTCGGGTTACCACCAGTCATGTATCCGTCTTCAGATGGGTTGGATGATGGGGCGAGTATTTTATTTGCGCTGTTCGTATGGCTGACACTGTCGCGACTGGCAAAGTCAGTTATTATTTGACTCGGCTTCGTATTAAGGAATAAAAACAGACGCGATCGTACGGCCTCCTTCGGGAAAGTCGTGCATTTAGAAGACGACAACATGGGAAAGCATGCAATGACTGTAATGAGAAAAAGGAATCCGAAGTCCACACACATAAGATGTATGTACGGATGAGTTCATGAATGGAAAACAACCTTCTACAGTTCCGCACAAGTTATGTGACGGCGTTTCAGAAAAAGAAGCACATCTGGACTAGCAAGCAGACGGCGAATGGAAAATTCGCTTACACATTACAATATATTATTTGTTGTATGTATACTTGTAACCCTACGTTTAGGCCGTGTTAATGTGCGGGTACGTATGTATGTATGTATGTATGTACATATGTATGTATGCATGCCAGCGTGCGTGCGTGCTTGTATGATGAGTGTGTGTTTGTGTGTGTATGTATGTGTATATGTGTATATGTATATATGTATGTATGTATGTATGTATGTATGTATCTATGTATGTATGTATGTATGTATGTATGTATGTATGTATGTATGTGTGTGTGTGTGTGTGTGTGTGTATGTATGTATGTATGTATGTATGTATGTATGTATGTATGTATGTATGTATGTATGTATGTATGTATGTATGTATGTATGTATGTATGTATGTATGTATGTATGTATGTACGACGACGTTGGCCATGTTCCCTCGTATGTTTTCGGTGCTACGATGACGGTAGATATCAATACCGTTAGCGTTGATCGTGTTCCTTCCTACGATATCAAACACGCATCACAGAAGTTGAATATAGCAATCATTAGTCCGGTTTTTAAATGTGCGGCTGAAAAAAAGTTGCGTATTGGTCCGCGCCTGTGTGGCTGCACCTATTGACGCTCTCCATAACTACAGCTGATTCTGCTACTTTTACCCAGCCTACAGCGCTCAAGTTTGTATATGTGCTTTATGAATACACAAGGAGAACGCTGGTGTGAGTAATTTTATCAAGTGTTTGTGCCTTTCTACTATTTTATCTCACTTACATTTGTGATTGCACCTATGTGACATTGACAATTTGGCGATCAGTCATGTGTTACCGTCCAGTGGACATTGTTTACACACCCACCTTGACCAGAGACCACCTGTATCGGTTACGGCCCATCGGTCACAGACACTGTAGACTTAACAGTGCTGCCTGGAGAGCTGCTTGTGAAGCAGGGGTGGCACTCCACCGGCCCACCCATCGAGGTTGTCGTGGGGGTGCACGTAAACAACGACCGATACGTGTAATTGTATCTTCACGACCAACAGCACCTGCTAAGCCCGTACCTAGAGTACGTCACATAACGAGTATATGTAGTAAACAGTATACATGTGGCGTTCCACTGACAGTGTGTTGTCTGAATGCTCAGTCAGTTCGAAATAAGGCTACATCGCTGGCTGACCTGGTCATTTCCAGGGACATTGACATATTAGCGTTGACAGAAACCTGGCTTGGGGTCGACACTGACAATTACGTGATAAAAGAACTTGTGCCATCTGGCTACACATTTCTACATACTCCTTGCTACAAGTTTGACGCACCGTTAAGCCCTGCCCTAAACCGCGGCGGTGGCGTGGGCCTAATGTACAAGTCCGGCATGAAAGTTGAGAGTGTGAGGTCAAGTGTTAACTTCACCCACTTCGAACATGCTGACTATTATATTACAACACGTGACGCCAAATTCAAATTCAGATTGGGAGTGATATATCGCCCTCCACCGTCTAAACGGAATGGCTTCACAAAGAATATTTTCTTTGAGCAATGGTCAACATACTTGGACACCGTGATGCTGGACCCACATGACATCGTTATTACCGGTGATGTGAATTTCCATCTTGACATTGTAGCAGATCCTGATGCACGGCGTTTCTCGGAGATGCTCTCTGACCGGGACATGCGCCAGTTAGTCACAGATGCCACGCACAATAAAGGTCACCTCCTGGATGTTGTTATCGTTCGAAACAACACTGCAATGATTCCTTCACGACCGAGTGTTTACGACCCGTGCTTATGTGACACGCATGGGAATATATCCGGTGACCACATGGCCATCATGTTTTGTGTAAATGCTGCAAAGCCTGCACGAATGCGTAAAGAGGTAGTTTTTCGGCGTTTGCATCATATCTGTCTTCAGGAGTTTAAACGTGACATTGTCTCTTTGCATGACGAGATAAACTGTGCTGCGTCTGTTGGTGACATGGTTGCCGCATACAATGATGGGTTACGTCGCCTTGTTGACAGCCATGCCCCGCAGCGGACGATGACCATAACATTGCGACCGGATTGTCCGTGGTACACTGATGAGCTCCGGGACGAGAAACAGTGTCGACGGCGAGCTGAGCGCAAGTGGGTGCAAACCCGTCTTGAGGTACATCGGCAGGCGTATCGTGCTCAATGCGTAGTCTTCAACAACATGCTGGTTAATGCGAAGAAAAACTACTATACGACAAAGATTGCCAACTGCAAGAATGACCAAAAACAACTATTTCGCATTACAAAGAACCTCATGGGAAATGGTGGTGTAACAGCAATGCCATCGCATGTGTGTCCGGCTGTCATGGCGCAGCGATTTGGTGATCACTTCATTGAGAAAGGGTGTAATATCCGGGATGACAATGTCGACTGTGGGGAAGATCATCCAGACATTACGTTGGCAGCTATGAACAACGACGTTGCATTCGGTAGTGTCCCACTAGTGTGCTTTGAGACTGTCAGTGAATTGGACGTTGAGCGATTAGTTACATCCGTTCCGGTTAAGTCATGTGAATTAGATCCAATACCGACGTGGCTTCTAAAGCGGTGTTCTGTTGAGTTAGTTCCAGTAATCACTGTTATGATAAATGCGTCTCTTACATCATCGCATGTCCCTGCTGAATTCAAGCATGCAATCGTTAAACCACTCCTGAAAAAACCTACGTTGGACAAAGACATTTTGAACAACTACCGACCTGTGTCGAACTTGTCATTTATATCAAAATTGGTTGAAAGAGTTGTCGCAAAACAACTTAATATGCACATTGATGAATACGCACTGCACGACCCTTTTCAGTCGGCATACCGTCGTGGCCACTCCACTGAAACAGCGTTACTCCGTGTCAAGAATGACATTGCCGAGACACTGGACAAGAAATGTACAACAATTCTTGTAATGCTTGATTTGTCGGCCGCGTTCGATTCAGTCGTGCATGAATTGTTGATGACTCGACTTGAACAGTCATTCGGCATCACCGATAAGGCGCTTGCATGGCTGAGATCCTATAGTAGCGAGAGGAATCAGAAGGTGGTAGTGGGAAGTGCCGAGTCGGGTGGTTCAGTCGTGACGCGTGGCGTTCCACAAGAGTCAGTGCTAGGGCCTATCCTATATTGCATCTACACAAAGCCGATTGGACGGATTATTACTAGACATGGCATGAACCATCACTGTTATGCTGACGACCTTCAAATATACCAGGCTGTTGATCGAGACGAAACGATTGTGACGGCTAAGGTAGAACTGTGTGTAGCTGAAGTCGCTGCCTCGCTGACAATTAACAACTTAAAACTGAACATGGAGAAATCCGAGGTGATGTTTATTTTTTCCTCGGCGAAGAAACGCGACAGCCTGCCTGCTGATTTGTACATGACAGTAGCCGGCCATCAAATTCAACCTTCATCGTGCGTGCGCAATTTGGGTGTGACATTTGATTGTAACCTGAGGATGGAGCAGCAAATCGCTAACATTGTGAAGGTGTGTTACTATCAGATAAGAAACATTGGGCGAATTCGCCCACATCTGACAAATGAATCGTGTAAAACACTTGTTCATGCACTAGTAACATCCCGGTTAGACTATTGCAACTCTCTCCTCTATGGTATACCAAACAACACCATGCAGCGACTGCAAAGGGTGCAGAATTGTGCAGCTCGCATAATTACGCGTACGAAGAAATACGACCACATTACACCCGTGCTGCAGCGACTACATTGGCTACCAGTTCATCTGAGACCAACCTACAAAGTGCTGCTATTGACCTATTGTGCTCTAAATGGGGTAGCGCCGGACTACCTGAGTGAATTGTTCACCTACAGACACGTAAACAGAACTCTACGATCTGCCTCGCAGCCGCCCCTTTTGTCCATACCGGCCTCACAGACTGTCACCCACGGTGATCACCGTTTCGCCGTCTGCTCGGCAGTTCTATGGAACAATTTGCCGTCTTTGCTCAGGACTGCCTCAACAGTAAACAGTTTTAAGACACTTCTAAAAACTCATTTATTTAGGCAAGCTTTTTTGTAATTTAACTTTTTGTGTTTTAATTGATCATGTTTAAATCAATTAGTGTATTTAAAGTAATTTTACTTTATTTATGTATTTTTATTTTATATATATATTTTTTATTCTGTTCCTATTTGTCAAATGCTATCTTCATGCTTTTAGATACTGTATTTTACACATTTTAGGTATTCTTTACACATTTACTTTTATGTATGTTTGCCTGAGGGCAATTTTAATTGATCGGGCGGGCGCTATATAAGTATTGTATTATTATTATTATTAATGTGCTTTTACTGAGCTGTGTAATTACAGTTTGTTATTGCTATAAATGGACCACATGACTATCCTTACATAAATATAGACTACTATCGATTTTCCGATCCAGTGGATTGATAAAAGTAGGCCAGACTACCATCAACGAAACGACTGTCACCGATCTGCCATGGAACGAACAGCATATATGTGTTTCTATATTGATATTTTCTGTCCTTGCCACAGTTCTGGGAGGTGATTTCCGACGAGCACGGCATCGACGCCAGCGGCCACTACAACGGCGACAATGAGTTGTAACTGGAGAGGATCAGCGTCTACTTCAACGACGCATCAAGTAATCTACTTCCTGCAATCCTTCACTCTCCTAGGCTAAATTAGATGAATCGTGATAAATTGAGTAGCGACACTTTTTTATTAGTGGCAACATTGTGATGAAATGGGTAGCAATTAGACAAATGTATTGCATTGACAACGAATATATAATGCGCCGTTTGTCGAAGCACATGTATAGCACAGCGGTTATAAATATTACTATATTTTGGTTTCCCTACTGTGTGTGTGAGCGTGAGTGTGTGCGTGCGTGCGTGCGTGCGTGTGTGTGTGTGTGTGTGTGTGTGTGTGTGTGTGTGTGTGTGTGTGTGTGTGTGTGTGTGTGTGTGTGTGTGTGTGTGTGTGTGTGTTCATGACACTGCATGCGTATGTGCGCGGGCGTGTGTGCCTGTGAGTAACACATCACATAATTTACTCGTTCTCTCGATGAGTCATGCCTGTGTCATGTCTATTGATCGTGTTTCCGCAGCTCACGTTCGGCTGCTGTTCCGCGTCCTGTTAACATAGCCATCTTCCTCCCGTCTACCTGCTTTGAAAGTGTTCTTATCAACGTAAGCTGCTCCCAGTTACATTGATTTTGCGTTTTCCATTTCCCGCATGTCCTCTCTCTACTGCTACATATTTCATACATCTGTCTTCTTCTCTTTTCACTTCAATATCATTCTCGGACTCAGTTACTCACTTTTACGTGTAGCCTCTCTTGTCGGTGCCAGTGTTCCTAATTCGAATACACAAACTGGTGCCAAGCAAACTTCCGACATGTCTACCTTTAAGTTTAATCGCGTCTTCAACGTTCTGTCCCACATAATGTCTTCAACCCCCCGTTACGCTGCTGCTCTTGCCTGCGCGACCGTCTCTACTTCGTTGCTAAACCTCTTGCAAAGTGCTCCTCCCATCTGTGTGACCAAGTACACCTGTATTCGAATATGAGTATGATTACTTTAGAATGTAATCATGATTACTTTCATTATTACTTTAATGATTATCCTGTTTCTACCATAACGGCGACATCCATGGATTCCCTAGGTGTCATTCTTTTTCTGCTGCTGTGTCGCTATCTAGTGTTCTAACTGATTACTGCTACTCAATATCCAGGTTTTATTATTAATAATAATCAGATTCACAAGACTTTCTCAGGTACTGAATGAATCATTTAATACTGCATTGATACATATATCAAATAGCATACACGTTTTATGATGAGTGCCAATTTCGTGGTGGTTCGATATTCAATTATGTCAATGAAGTATAAAGATAAAACAATTAACTTACTTACTTACTTGTTGAGCAACAGGATATATACTATTCAATAAATCAATATTGTATAACTGCCAATAAAGAAGTAAGATATGTTGGTGGAATATTATACAAACGTTTATATTTTTGTAGTTCAACTTCAGCACTGCATTCAGCACCCACTGCGACTTGGTAAACAGCTGAGAGTCTTTTAATTATTTGTCATGTTTCTGCTAATTATATGCTTATGCATAAGCCGTCACAAGCAAGGACAGTCGAATGAATTTGTGTAGCACTTGATAAACATTAAAGGCAAAAAAAGTTAACTGTTTCGTGGCATACACCTAATAGAGTTAATATATAGTAACAATTTTCACATATACTCAATTTTTTAACGCCAGCGGTTTACCAGAAAAATATTGTTTAACACCCAGTCATCCAAATACTGTGAGCAACTCCATCTTAGACGAAGAATGACGTCACGACGGTGAGACACTCTCCACGCAGATTCCCTGCATGGGGTTTGGCTGTTGTCATGAAATGGCTGCAACTCGGCAACGCGCGTAACATGCTGATGACGGTAAATATAAAGTTGTCTATTATTGTTATCGCTGAAATCATCCCATCAACTGATGATACATATCTACTTCAAAGCATTTCTCCTCAAAATGGACCGAGCAAAGGCCAAAGTGAACTATAGGGCCTACTTGGACTGGAGGGATTCCAAACAGTACGCCCGCAAATGTGAATCCATTGTAGTGCTGGTTCGATATTCGATATATCGAAGTATCGCGATACTTGCGAAAGTTCGATACCGATGTTTAGTGGTATCGCGATACTTCGATATTTTGGTATCGAACGCCCACTGTTCGATACCTTCGATACTTTCGATACCTTCGATACCTTCGATACCTTCGATACCTTCGATACCTTCGATACCTTCGATACCTTCGATACCTTCGATACTTCGATACCTTCGATACCTTCGATACCTTCGATACCTTCGATACCTTCGATACCTTCGATACCTTCGATACCTTCGATACCTTCGATACCTTCGATACCTTCGATACCTTCGATACCTTCGATACCTTCGATACCGTCGATACCGTCGATACCTTCGATACCTTCGATACCTTCGATACCTTCGATACCTTCGATACCTTCGATACCTTCGATACCTTCGATACCTTCGATACCTTCGATACCTTCGATACCTTCGATACCTTCGATACCTTCGATACCTTCGATACCTTCGATACCTTCGATACCTTCGATACCTTCGATACCTTCGATACCTTCGATACCTTCGATACCTTCGATACCTTCGATACCTTCGATACCTTCGATACCTTCGATACCTTCGATACCTTCGATACCTTCGATACCTTCGATACCTTCGATACCTTCGATACCTTCGATACCTTCGATACCTTCGATACCTTCGATACCTTCGATACCTTCGATATTTCGATACTTGACATCGAGTCCATTCGACGACGTCGATACGAAGCCGCAACATCGTTGTTGATGACGACGTTGTTTACGGTACAGCGCTTCGCAGCCTAAATTGACTTAGGCGTGGTTGTTTAAAAAATAATATAACATAAAATGTGAATTGTTTTCTAAAACTTTATTGTAGAATTAGTCTGTATAATAACTTTTTTGTGTGCGATCTTAGCCCTGGAGAGACTTCGGTTAGCCTCGTTACCCAAACCAAGGTTCGTACGTGACGCTCTCGTTTGGTGGCAGTACCATGCCATCTTTCTCCCTACTTTACTTACGGTTACGCGTACAAAAACACATATCCTATAGTATTTTAATAGAGTGTTTATTGAACGTACTAGTATTTATGAAACTAGATTAATAATAATATTATTAATAGAAATAATTATTCGAGCGCCATTGCGGAGGCTTTGTTTATCCGAGTTCCGTTTGGTGTCGCCACCAGTTGCCGTACACGACGCCCACAACCAAAGCAAACGACAAGTCGCAACGTTCGTCGCTAATTTGGCAGTTTTCCAACAAAGAGTGTCTGCTATGCTAGAGGCGTCTCAAGGATAGCGGGGGAAATACATCGAATTTGACGAAACATGTCACCAATCAAGAAGCTATCAAAACGTGATGATCAACTTTCATCGTATGGCATGTCGACGTCGTCGATGTCGTGGACAACGTCGCATTGGCATTGCCATTGACTCGAGAACGTGTTCTATCGAATTATTCGACAATGAGTTACAGTTACAGTCTAGTTACAGTCGAAGCGAATCGCCATCGGATTGCCGAATCTACTAAGTAACTGCGGGCACATCGCCAAGAAGTGACATGCACGACGTGACTGATTAACGATGACGATTCGCTTACTGCATCTGCTGTCACTGTGACACTCAGACACTGGCACTGGCCAAACGAGTTCACCACTGGCAGAGGCAGAGCCAGAGGTAGAGGAAGAAACTGACCTGTTCTTGAAAACAGTTGCAAAAACATTATGGGGCTTGTTATGTGTACTTGATAACATGGTAATTTAAGTTTTATATTAAAAAATATTGGTGTGAACTGTGAAGTACAATTGTAATTTTTATTAATATTTGTTTCTATTATTAATTAGTGTTATTTTAGTGTACTCGTCTATACAGTTTTGATGTTAAATCACAATTATCTTTACGATACAAATAATAATAAAAAAGTTATAACAGTGAGTGTTCAGCTGTGCTGGCAGTGGCACTATGATAACTGATACTGTGATAGGTGTTTTGTATAATAATATATTATTTGTATGTTATTTATGTTTCAGTTGTCTTTATTGAAAGTAACTTTAGGAGACACATTGAATTGAAATTAAGCTGCTATAATTACAGTATATTTACAAACAGCTGGGGTGAAGTACTGTTATTAATTTAAAATAATTCAGTGCAATTGATTTGTCACTGGGTATAGTATTGCAGTTATCTTTATTGTTTTAATACTATATTACAGTTCTCTTTTAGTTTTACAACAGTAATCAATTATATTGAAACTGTTGTTTGTTTACTTACATAAAATGAAAATTGCATATTAATCATTGTTTGCATGACTAAAATTATCACATATTTCCCTACAAGTGAAAAATGTGTGTGTTTCTGTGGCATTAGTCTATGTGGATAGTAGTGTGTTTCTTTGGAAATCTCCACTGTACTGAAT
>OZ024857.1:54230448-54242948 GCA_964017155.1 Oasisia sp. SBJ-2009
GGTACAAGATACAAGATACAAGAAACTTTATTTAACGTCGGTTACATGATAATTGGTAACATTAGCTCATCTGAGCTATTTTCCGACAAAACGAGAGTAAAACAATGAGACATAAAACCATAACAAGCATACAGAGTATTTAAAATGACAGCAATAATACATATAAAATAGGGTAATGAGTACAAGATAAATATAATAATACATGCATGTATAATATATAATCCTTTTTTTTATACATAAAACATGCAAAGTATATTCGTTAAAATAGATTGAAATAATATATAATTTAAGACATTTGCATAAATAAAAATAAAAATGTAGAGATGTATATTGACTAAACTTATTAAAAATAATAAATACTTTAAAACATTAAAACATTAAAATAAATAGATCTAAAGAATAAATTAAGGATTAACAATATTTTACACATATCCGATGAATCCGATACAATGAAAGTCATATTGATAATATTGGCATGGCGACAAACATGTTAGATATTAGCTGTTTACCTACATATAGAGCAATTGGTCGTCCACCGAAACGAATGGGTCATAGCAAGGGCGCTAATTCGACGTAAATTGCATTCGTTTTTCTTTTAATTAAAGCCTGTGTTAAAGAATGAAGCACCTGTCATACATCGTTGCGTCAGTCGCTGTATGTTGGATTAGTTGTGAATATGTAGTTATTCTTAGCACGGGATGTGTCATCAAAATCACATCAATGATATGATTTGTCTCCACGTGAAGTTCTGGTAATGTGTATAGATATCCCACCCATAATAGTCCAAAGTACTGGACCGATTGACTGATCGACTAAGAAGATCAACAATGCCTCAATAATGGTATTTAATACGTTAAAAGTACGCTGTTCGTAGAGTGCTTAAACCTTTTAAAGGTGCCTCCTGGCTGACCTGTTCCTGTTCATTCCAACACCTCTGGGAAGAAGGCAGCCACGTTGTCAATAGCCAGTTACGTTATTTACCTCTACGTGGAAAGGAGCAACTTGGAGTAAAACAATGTTCCATGGCACATTCAGACGCGGTGGCTTTTAACACAGAGTCCGAAACTCTAACCTCTCGCCACCGCGCGATCCACTCAAACTGCACGGCCTCGAGAACTCATTCCGTCTGGCTGCGAAACTGAGAAACTCCAGTTTGGGTCAATTATTTGCATTCAATACGTTCATACTTCCTACTCGATGGACTGCCGGTTGACTGATTGACTAGGACGGTCACGGCTGACAGTCAGAGTATCTGCCCTGAGCCTGTGGCCTTCTCCACAACCTCACGGCACTACGTCCTATGTGTTATTTGTGTGTAATCTGTCAAAGCACTATTCCCCGTTTGTTCGACTGCCAAATAACGACAAACTGTGTGTGTGCTCACAGACGCCCATCCGTTATCTCGCGCCTAATGACTAGACACTGTGACTCCGCACGCCTCCCGTGGCCGCGTCTACTTAGACAGTATCTATGACACATGGATTCGCAGTACACTTCCGGTTGGCGGGGAAGCAGAAGGAATCGTGCTATTCGTGTGCTACTCCGCTACAAGCAAATGTTCTGTCTGATTATTATTTCAAACCATAGCTGTCTACGAAATAGTGCGCGATGTCGCGCATACATTTTCCGGGCGTTTTAAAGTATCCGGGTGACGATTCTGCGCATATGCGATAACTGTAAAAAAAGTCAATGTGCAGCGAAACGGGCATTGATGATATAAATAACACGAAGTGTTCATTAACTCTTCTGTCGTGATTATTGGGAAGAGTTGCTTATTCAATACATTAAAATATTACGCTTTTTATACCATTGTCACGGAACTACAGTCACGTGATTTGCGCCTGCTATCAAAGCATGCCTCAAGATATGTTTGTCTCATGTTCATTTGCGATAAATAACTTTGGCTAAAGGTTTCATACGTCATTTTGATTATAGTGGCCGATATATGTCAGACTAAAGATGTATTTAATATGAGATTAAGCGGGAAACGTTAACATACTTAACGGTAACTAAAGACAACGACTAACTCGTGCATGCGCAGAAGCGTCAACCGGATAGTTTATAACGTCGGAAAAACGCTAACGCTACAGCGTAACGTTGCGGTGTCCCATCGACGAGACGGAATAACCCTACGTCAGTACAGTGGCAGGCCTACGTGCAAGCGCCCAGGATAACGCTCGTTCGTAATCGTGCGTTCGTGGCTCTCACTCTTCGTGTGATCCTATCGATCTTTGCCAAATTCAGTCAGTTATACATTGCTCATGAAATGCTGCATGGCTGTCGACTGATCTCGCGATCACGCGGTAATTAAACAGTCCGACTGGGGACGTCGCTGTCTATTCTCTGTCCCGGTAACTCGTTCAACACTACATGTGTATCCCCTGCGTGCGGGGCGTGTGCTCCACGGAGGGTGGTCGATAGACTCGATACAGGGACGACGGGTCTGCGGCGC
This sequence comes from Oasisia sp. SBJ-2009, assembly GCA_964017155.1. Classification (NCBI taxonomy): domain Eukaryota; kingdom Metazoa; phylum Annelida; class Polychaeta; order Sabellida; family Siboglinidae; genus Oasisia; species Oasisia sp. SBJ-2009. Next base: position 54,232,901 of record OZ024857.1, read on the forward strand.
CCATATGTCTGTAGTTGCTCAAATGAATGCCCTATAGAGTACGCACGGGTCAGTGATCTACGTCGGGTTCAGTATAGACGAGAGGTTACTGGCGAATATGGGAATGTTGTTCTGCTCATGGCACCACAGTCGTGAGGTTGACCATGGTTAAAGTCGTATTTGTCTTAGTCTTTTCTTTCTTCACATTTATCTCGTAGTGATAGTAGGATCTACAATTGCAGTTTCATGACCATTCTCTGGCTACTAAAGTTTCACGATTGATTTGACTTCTATGGACCATTTTAAAAAGATTTAGCCGCCCGGTCCCTCTAAAAAATGGTGGCATTTTCCGCCAGAGGGCCACATCCAAAATGGCCGCTGGCACTATTTCGAAAATTTAACGTTTGAACCAAAGCGCCAAATATCACGTATGAAGACAATTTTTCGGGTGGGTCTTTCACGAGGATTCCGATTCTGACACAGGATTGACGCTATGACATCATTTTGACCCCATGATCCAAAATGGCCGCCATCTGGTAGAACGAAAACGTAACGTTTGCACCAGGGTACGTCGACCACGAAGATTCCAATTCTGACATTAGTATGACGTTATGACATCATTTTGACCCAGAAATCTAAGATGGCTGCCATCCGGTCAAAGATGGCCGCCATCCGGTAGAGCGAAAACGTAACTTGAACGAGAAGGGAATATATGGGGTGTTGGAGTTTGCATTGACACAGTATGTAAATAAGTAGAAAAACAACACTTGTAAACTATGCTCAGTGAACAAATGTTAACGTCAAAACCCATTTTACCTTGGTATTGCTGTACTTTAAGCTAACTACCTCCATAAAGATATCTTGCAGTAAACAAATAGTTGTTGAATGTGTGCCAAAAGGACCAATTATACGTTAAGACAAGCTCTTTCAAATGGCTGTAGATTGGATAATTATCACATGAAACCATTTAAAACATGTCATAAAAATTATTTTACCCTGAAAATTGAAATGACCATTTTATTTAGCCAAATGGCACACCGTAACACAATTAAAACACACATTGTTACGACACTGTAGCTGATGAATCAATATGACACTGAGAAATATGATCAGACCGAATCAGAGCATTCTGCCTCACTACATTCTGAATCATCCGATTCAAATATATCCTCCCTCCTCATCTGTACAGCATCATCTCCCTCATCATCATCATCCTTCTCGCTGTCATCTTCCCCGCTCTCTTCTGCTGGCCCTGGTGCAGGTAGGTGCATCGGGAGAGCAGGTTGCGTGTGGCGGACAGGGCGACAGAGACCACTCACCACCTCCCAGCCATGTCCGAGTGGCGAGGGGGTGGTGCTTCAGGGATGGGTAGCTCATTAGATACGCCAAGTAGTTGGCGTGGAGGCAGTGTTGGAGTAGGATATCTGCATCAGGAGGGAGACGGGTGAATGATTTGTCGTGTGAACTCGAAGAGCTGTTCTACCACCTATTCCTCAAGGTCAAGGCTTTCTCCGCACCGCGACAGCTGTCGTTGCGCCACAGGGCTCTTTGCCACCTGGTTATACACCGACTTCTTTCCCTTACCATAGAAGCCTGAGTTGACATCACAGCCAGTCATACAGCTGCACAATATACTTGGTAGTTGTTATGAGATGACCGCTGCCACTGGTTCATGTACCAGTATGTAAATACACACATCCTACATGTGGGAGTGTGTATAGTTCACTGTTATTAAATATATTAACTTTCATAAAATTAAAAACAACAATACACGAACACTGACAACATATTGATCGCACTAAACATGTTCAAATGGAACGTTGACCATCGTAATGGATGATGCGACAATAGATGTACGTTATTGCATGGTCTCTCGGATTAAAGCGATATTCCCTGAGACAGAAGTCTTGATAACGTTTACGCATTTCTCGACGTGTGACAATGTCCTACTTGATGCCACGAATACATTCCTGTTACGTGGCTGTCATTGTCTTCTTAGCAAACACATTTCGTGTGAATCGTGGGAACTCTAGTCACAGCTGTTAATGCGCATTCACTCAGAGTTACACTGGTGTTCTATAATGTGAACCAATGCACTCCCACACTACAATGGGAATAAATAATATAAATAGAGAGTATCCACAATGAGTATGTATCGCTTTCACATTGTCCTTCAACTTAAATTTATGTTGGCACTGTTCGTGAATGGCGATTAAATGAAGTATAGAGTGTTTGTCTAATAGAGCGACAGAGGTTATATTGTATAATTTAAAAGAGCAGCTTGGGAATGTTGTTTAGCAATCAAACTTAAATTTAAGTTCCTGTTCAGAAGAAACTCGTGAGTCGCCCATCCTCGCTCGCCAGGGGTCGCTGCTGCTGATTACGTCAGCACCAGACATCGGTACCCCAGACAGGCAAATCTCTTTGCAAAAGTCGTCTTTTAAACTGAGTCAGTGAAATCGCTCACGAGGAGTTAATTCGAAGTCCGGTCACGTGATTTAATGTTGAGTGATGTCAACCACACGCTGCTCCTGTTACAGGCAACGCTTGGGACGTAGAAACAAATAATCGAATACACAAAACCGTTAAGCGTCTATCAATTTGGCAGACGGGTTGTTTTACTGGAATTCCCAGAAATTGTTTATCCGTCTTCAAATTTGGGCGTTTGTTTGCGCTGTTCTCGCGGGTGAGGCAGTCGCGATTTGATAAGTCAATAAACTAGTTCGACTCGGGAAATTTCGATCCGTCCTTCGCATAGGGGATTTTCCACGGGTATTTTGCATGACAAACAACTGTGGTTTGCGAAGGATTAGCCGTTGTCGGCCAGTCTGTCAACGCACAGCACTTTCGTTTCTGCCACGCCCTTCCTCCCCTCTGATTCCTTTGGTCGATATTTGTCACACAGTGTCAATCGTCACCACGCCATCTATCACTTGCGCGTATTTGGTGACGTCGCCGCCATATCAGCACAAACAGAGAGCACTGACGCGCCTGCGTAGGTTAAACCTAGTATCGACAGCGCTATTTCGGTTTCACTCGATACACCTGCGATATGGTTCCCTTGGCGTGTGTTAAACCTCCTAGTATCGACAGCGCTATTTCAGTTTCACTCGATACACCTGCGATATGGTTCCCTTGGTGTAGGTTCAACCTCCTAGTATCGACAGCGCTATTTCAGTTTCACTCGATACACCTGCGATATGGTTCCCTTCGCGTAGGTTAAATATCCTAGTATCGACGGCGCTATTTCAGTTTCACTGGATACACCTGCGATATGGTTCCCTTGGCGTAGGTTAAACCTCCTAGTATCGACGGCGCTACTTCAGTTTCACTCGATACACCTGCGATATGGTTCCCTTGGCGTAGGTTAAACCTCCTAGTATCGATAACGCTATTTCAGTTTCACTCGATACACCTGCGATATGGTTCCCTTGGCGTAGGTTAAACCTCCTAGTATCGACGGCGCTATTTCAGTTTCACTCGATGCACCTCTGCGATATGGTTCCCTTGGCGTAGGTTAAACCTCCTAGTATCGATAACGCTATTTCAGTTTCACTCGATACACCTGCGATATGGTTCCCTTGGCGTAGGTTAACCCTCCTAATATCGACGGCGCTATTTCAGTTTCACTCGATACACCTGCGATATGGTACCCCTGGCGTAAGTTAAACCTAGTATCGACAGCGCTATTTCAGTTTCACTCGATACACCTGCGATATGGTTCCCTTAGCGTAGGTTAAACCTCCTAGTATCGACGGCGCTATTTCAGTTTCACTCGATACACCTGCGATATGGTTCCCTTGGCGTAGGCTAAACCTCCTAGTATCGACGGCGCTATTTCAGTTTCACTCGATACACCTGCGATATGGTTCCCTTGGCGTTGGCGTACACCAGGAACACGCTGCCGCCGACGTGGAAGCACTCCCAGTCGGCTGACGGCAGCGTGTCGAGGTAGTGCACGGGAACGAACTTCTCGACGCCCTGCCACCGGTAGATGACGCTGCGAGTGTTCGTCGGCTCGACGCCATCTTGCTTCGGGTTTTGCTGCGCGTTCGAGACGACGAGGAAATGGTCGCTGCCCACAGTGAACGCCTCCCAATCGACGGCGCTGGAACGGCGGGGGAATAACAGGTATTTATGAGGTAACAGGTATTTATGAGATAACGTGTATTGATGAGATAACATGTATTGATGAGGTAACATGTATTTATGAAATGACATGTATTTATGAGGTAACATGTATTTATGAAAAAACATGTATTTACGAAATGACACGTGTTTATGAAGTGGCATGTATTTATCAAATGACGTGTATTTATGAACTAACATGTATTTATTAAATAACATGTATTTATGAAATAATGGATATTAATGAAATAACATATATTTATAAAATAAAATATATTTATGAAATAACATGTATTTACGAAATGACATGTATATATGAAATGGCATGTATTTATGAAATAACACGTATTTATGAAATAACATGTATTTATGAAATAACATGTGCTTAAGACATTACATGTATTTATGAAATAACATATATTTATGATATAATATGTATTTATGGAATAATGTCGGCGCGTCGCATAAATACACGCATGAACGAACGCACCAATGTACAAACAAACACTACTACTGATGTAATATGTACGTGTTATCCGAACGCATGCAGACTCACTTTAACGAATGAATGAACGATCAGATGCAAGCGCACACGCCGGCACACACGCAGGTAGACACACACATGCACGCACACACACACACACACGCGCGCGCGCACGCACGCACGCACGCACGCACGCACGCACACACTTCACAAATGTCACCTACACTCATTCCATACCTATACGTGACGATGTCTTGGTATTTCTCAAACTGTTTGCGCTGTTTGTTGAGTCTGTAGATGGTCGAGTTGGTCTTGTATCGCTCCGACAGTTCGGCCGCCTGTGGGCCGTAGTTGTAGGCGTTGGCGACGTCGAGAAAGAACTCGTTGTGCACGCGGAAGAATTCCCAGTCCGTCGCCCCGGTCGTCTGTAACGGCAACACAGAGACACTTCGTCTAGACCGCGGGCTCGTCGCAAAGTTCTAAATCCATTTCTTGATCACAGTTTGGCGGCAAACCACCGTCAAGTGGTAGTGTGCAGGAATATTATAATGTTAATTGAATCCACTTTTATTGTTTCGTTCGCTCGCTCGCTCGCTCGCTCGCCCGCCCGCCCGCCCGCCCGCCCGCCCGCCCGCCCGCCCGCCCGCCCGCCCGCCCGCCCGCCCGCCCGCCCGCCCGCCCGCCCGCCCGCCCGCCCGCCCGCCCGCCCGCCCGCCCGCCCGCCCGCCCGCCCGCCCGCCCGCCCGCCCGCCCGCCCGCCCGCCCGCCCGCCCGCCCGCCCGCCCGCCCGCCCGCCCGCCCGCCCGCCCGCCCGCCCGCCCGCCCGTCCGTCCGTCCGTCCGTCCGTCCGTCCGTCCGTTATTTTAATTAATGTCAATATAGATAACCTTACTAAATGATGGTACAATACAGAAGGAGTCATGTTGGTGTCTATATGATTCCGTACGGGTTGGTCGTGCTTGTGGCGCCACTGCTAATACAACCACTCACCGATAATAGCAACACGGGGCACAAGTGGCGCCACTCAGCGGAATTATTATAAACCCAATTGATGCTAATGCTGGAGTTGGTTTTATCACCTCTACTGTACAAGATATTCTACCTCGTTTCGAGTCGCGAGTAGTCGCGATGTCTTTTAGAATCCAGTATCTTATGATTTGAATAACCAACTTCTGTAAAACGTATGTATTCAGTAATTCATTTTCAGAACTGCAAAAAGGAACGTGCAATGATTTCACATATAATAACTTGTTGACAGGTTTTTGTTATCTAAATGTTTTAATAATGACAAGATAACCTTTCTCTCTCCTTTTTCAATTTTGTTATTATTAATGCCTTTTAATGTATATTAGCTACTATTTTCGTTTCTTTTTTTGTAATTTCATAGTTTACTAATATGTGTTTTGTATGTCTGCAAATGTTCAAGGACCACAATGGAAACAAGCGCGTGCAGTTTCTTATGTCATCCTTTTATATTACGGAAATATTATATTTTAAACTTAATAAATCAACCACAATCTCAAAGACACAGTGCACCGATGTGTGTTTACGTAATAAAAGGAATTGCGTAAAAAAAGGAGCGCATATGAAATGTTATGGTATAAAGAATATGCATTGTACATCATGTGTTCCATTTTTTTTAAATCCAAGTGTAAACGTGGAAAGAGATATCCAATCCACATACATCCATTTATCATAAGCGAATCTAGGGGGCCAGGGGGCACTTCCCCTCAAACCTTTTGGAGTTGGCCTCGATACCCATATACAGTAGATGCATGCACAAGAAAAGCTTTTAAAAGGTAAATATGTTAACCCACCATCTGTGCACCATATACTTATTTTCCTGACACAAAAGTCGTTATAACGTTTATGCATTTCTCGACCTTTCTTCTTTACAGACATATTTGGCTTGAAGTTGAATTATGGGGAAACTGGTTACAACTGTTAATCCGCTTTCACTCAGAGTTACGCAGATATTCTATCATGTGGACAATTTATCACTGTTCAAGAATAGCGATTAATTGTTTTTTTACGGAGCATCAGAGGCCATATTGTATAATTTAATAGCGCAGCCTGTGAATATTGTTTGCAACGAACTTAAATGTAAGTTCCTATTCAAAAGAAATTTGTGCGCCGTCTATCCTGCTCGCCAGGGGTCAGCACTAGGTAGCGGTACCGCTGGCGGATTCCATGTCAAAACTCATCTTTTAAACTAAGCCTATGATTTCACTCACGAGGAGTGTGGTCGGCATCCGGTCATGTGATATACTGTTGGGTGAGTTCAGCCACACCCTGCTCGTGTTACACGCATTGTCTCCAATGTAGAAGCGCGATTTGGCGGATGGGTCATTGTTCTGGAATTCCCATAAATATGTAATCCGTCTTCAAATTGAGGCGGGTATTTGCGCCCGTGCCCGTGCCCGTGCCCCCGCCCCCGCCCCTCCCCCGCCCCCGCCCCCGCCCCCGCCCCCGCCCCCGCCCCCGCCCCCGCCCCCGCCCCCGCCCCCGCCCCCGCCCCCGCCCCCGCCCCCGCCCCCGCCCCCGCCCCCGCCCCCGCCCCCGCCCCCGCCCCCGCCCCCGCCCCCGCCCCCGCCCCCGCCCCCGCCCCCGCCCCCGCCCCCGCCCCCGCCCCCGCCCCCGCCCCCGCCCCCGCCCCCGCCCCCGCCCCCGCCCCCGCCCCCGCCCCCGCCCCCGCCCCCGCCCCCGCCCCCGCCCCCGCCCCCGCCCCCGCCCCCGCCCCCGCCCCCGCCCCCGCCCCCGCCCCCGCCCCCGCCCCCGCCCCCGCCCCCGCCCCCGCCCCCGCCCCCGCCCCCGCCCCCGCCCCCGCCCCCGCCCCCGCCCCCGCCCCCGCCCCCGCCCCCGCCCCCGCCCCCGCCCCCGCCCCCGCCCCCGCCCCCGCCCCCGCCCCCGCCCCCGCCCCCGCCCCCAGTGGTGATGTGTGCCTTGCGCCCGGATGCGAGGAGACACACAATGCGACCGTCCGAAGTCCACGTGGCTTGGACCCCGGCAGTCGACCGCGCTTCCATCAGCAACACACTGCGACTGCCAAGTTTTTAGTGATTATGTTTTTGGTCCCTTTCAGTTTCTTTTCGCAGCGAACACTTCACGCCGTTGTTTGTACCACACGAATTTCACAATTATCGGGCATAGTTTTTCGCCTTTGGATTTTCACAACCGATGACTGGGGTCGATGTCGTTGCGATCTGGCGTGGCGCTTAGTGACTTGTTGCAGTGATGGAACGATAATCGCATGAATGTCAAGCGAACTGCGATGATGATTGAGTCACAATGTTGACGAGACAGACGCGCTAACAGTCGCACACTCGAAACGATGAAGGTCTTACGGACGAAGCCCGTCAAAACATACACATCCCGTCTGTAGGAGAGTAGTGACACATTCCCAGCGGAGAAGGCGTCACGGTCTCCATCATTACCCCAATTGTTTCCACTGGCCCTGCTGGTATCAGTGCTAGTATTGTTGCCACAATCAATATCACTGCTCCTATCATTGCCCAAATCATTGCACCTGCTCCTCTCTGAACCGGCTCCTCACTGCCCCTGCTGTTGCCCCTTTCACCGACTTTGTCACTTCCGCTACTCTTCTCACTCTGTCTTACACCCTCTGCACCCTTTTCCCTCTTCCTTGCCACTATCACTGCATCTGCTCCTACCTGAACCTGTTCCTCACTTTCACTGCCCCTGCTGTTGCCCCTTTCACTGACTTTGCCACTTCCGCTACTCTTCTCACTCTGTCTTTCACCCTCTGCACCCTTTCCCTTCCTGTTTGCTACTATCACTGCAACTGCTCCTGCCGCTGCCCCAAGCGCTGTCCCTGCCGCAATCACTGCCGCTGCCCCAATCACTCCCCCTGCCCCTGTCACCATCACAGCCGCTGTAGCTGCCACTGCCCCAGCCACTGCCCCTGCTAAGGGCCCTTTCACTGCCTGTACCACATCCTTAACCCCTTCTTTCACTGCCTCTGTTACTGGCCCTTTAACTATCTGTACCACATCCATAACCCCTTCTTTAGCTGTCTCTGCCACTTCATTTACCTTTTCCGTTCCCTGTTTTAATGCTATCTTTATTCCTTTGTCTGCATTAGTAATTGTCTTACTTACTTTATTTTCCACACTTTTAAGACGTTCAACTCCGGCTCCAATTCCCGCTCCAATTCCCGCTCCAACTACAACTGCCGCTACCTTTAATATTGCTGCACCTGCACCTGCACCTGCCACGGCAGCTGCACCTGCACCTGTACTTGCCACGGCAGCTGCACCTGTACCTGCCACGGCAGCTGCACCTGTACAACAGGCTATTGCCGCTGGCACTACCACTACCGCTACCACTACCCCTGCCACGACCCCTGCCCCTATCGCTGCCCCTATCCCTATGTATTTCCATACCCGTTTCGATGAAGCACTACCCATGTTGGTTCTGGAAAACAAACACAACCACTGTGTCAACTTTCAGTCATTTCTATGAAGTCATACACAAGACGACATTCTGTAGTGGAGTAACAATAAATATTGTTATGTATGAAAAGAATGATATGAGATGATGTAATAATGATTAGAGCTTGAAAGAGGATGAGCTGTTTAGGGAGAGATGGTTAGAAGGAGCAGACGAGGGCACTAGAGAAAAATAGGACATTGGAGAAAGGAGGAGAGCGTGAGAAGAGAGGGATTGGGTGTACATCAGGGGAAACGGAGAAAGTATGGTGTAAGTAGGTGGATATAAGGAGAGGAAGAGCACTGGTGGGAGAAGGGATGGGGGATGTGAGAAAATAAATATAAGGAGAATGGGAAGAGGGCACATAGCAGTAGGAACTAGGTGAGAGGATGACCGAAGAAAATATCACTGGTTTTGGAATGCGTAGGAGGAGAAGAGAAAAGGAGAACGAGGAGATGACCCCGTTTCCTGTTCGAATCTACTCCCCATAGAGCCATGTCGAAACGCAGACAAGAGAGAGAGAGAGAGAGAGAGAAAAAAAAATAGAGAGGGAGGGAGAAGGGAGGGAGGGAGAGAGAGAGGGGGAGAGAGAATGAGAGAGAGAGAGAGAGTTGAAGAGAGAGAGGACAGAGAGGCTGGATAGAGGGAGGGAGAGAGAGACATAGTAAACTAGGAGATAAATTAAAGAAAGACTTAAGAGAGACTGGAGAGAGAGAGAGAGAGAGAGAGAGAGAGAGAGAGAGAGAGAGAGAGAGAGAGAGAGACGAGAGAGACGAGAGAGACGAGAGAAACTGGATTAGACAGACAGAAGGAGACGACGACCGGAGGAGAAACAGTTACCTTTATAAGGCCGTCTGCTGTGATGTGCACCTTGTGATATGGTTGAGTAGCGCACCGCTTCACGCTTCACTGAGTACACAACCAGGGTGGACTGGATGCACAAGTCACACGTAATGTTCTGTGATCCCGGCGTCGTTCTGGAAAATAGTGCAAACCTGTTAGTAGAGG
>OZ024857.1:54247948-54262948 GCA_964017155.1 Oasisia sp. SBJ-2009
TGACACTGTTTTGGCAAATTTATTCTGATTTATGCAATATTATTTTACTTTTTCTATCATGTGCTATATTCCACATAGCACGTGTGATGGCAGTGTCATTTGGTGTATGTACTATTTCAATCCTGATTTGAGAAAAACAGAACCAACTTCCTGAGTGACATAAAATATAACCCAGTTGATGTATGAATGTTAGTTTTTTTACTCAACGATGACACCTTATATCTTGCAATCATATAATAATTGATAAAATAAATGCTTATAATTATGGAGGAATCAACAGAAATAAACTGATTTTCATATATTGTCGGCCATCTTGGTTGTTTTGATATATGTTAATTATATATTAATTAGTTTCAGTTAGTCCTACAACAATGATGTGTACATCAGTGTATAGATAATTTCTTTCCGGTTCAGATTATATACTGTTATAAAATTGTGATTAATAACATATGGTTCATTATGTGAACCCAAGTCTGGTCATAGTGTGAGGCCCTCAGACACTCAGGACTTAAGAGGTTAAACACTTCTATCTGATCTCATCTCAGTCTCCTGGTTTCTAGTGTTGTTAATCCACATTCTTTTAGACACATTTCATAACTAATATGCCTGACTTTTGGTATTGTTTTGGTTGCTCTCATTTGTACTCTTTCTAGTAGAACAATAATCTTCTTGCGCTATAGCCTCCATGCCTGTATGCAATATTCTAAATGAGGTCTAACTATTGCTTTATACAGCGGTATTATTAGTTCTTTTTCCTTGTACACTATATTTCGCCAAATTAATCCAAGAGTTTGGTTTCCCTTCGCTGCTGTAATGCCACACTGCTCTGATACCTTCATATCACCACTAATAGTTAAACCTAAGTCCCTTTCCTTTACGGTAGTATTTAGTACAGTATCACCCATTGTATATTGTGCGTCTTCATTCCCATGTCCTATGTGGAGGCACTTAAACTTCCCAAAAATAAACAGCATTTGCCACTTCTCAGACCATTCGGTCAACTTATTCATATCACCTTGTAATTGCTGTCTATCTGCATCACTTTTAATTTTTCTAAACACTTTTGTATCGTCCGCAAACTTCAACACCTTGCTTGTTATGTCATCATCCAAATCATTCATATATATTAAGAATTAAGAGTACTCTAGTGCGGTGACAGCGACAGTGTGGGAAGGTTAATGAGAAAGAGAGAAGGAGAGATGGTGAGAAGGTGAGAAGGAGAGATGGTGAGAAGGAGAGATGGTGAGAAGGTGAGAAGGAGAGAAGGTGAGAAGGAGAGAAGGAGAGAAGGTGAGAAGGAGAGATGGTGAGAAGGAGAGAAGGAGAGAAGGAGAGAAGGAGAAGGAGAGAAGGTGAGAAGGCGAGAAAGAGAGAAGGAGAGAATGAGAGAAGGTGGGAAGGAGAGAAGGAGAGAAGGAGAGAAGGGGAGAAGGGGAGAAGGAGAGAAGGAGAGAAGGAGAGAAGGAGAAGGTGAGAAGGAGAGAAGGAGAGAAGGAGAGAAGGAGAGAAGGAGAGAAGGAGAGAAGGTGAGGAGAGAAGGAGAGAAGGAGAGAAGGAGAGAAGGAGAGAAGGAGAGAAGGAGAGAAGGAGAGAAGGAGAGAAGGAGAGAAGGAGAGAAGGAGAGAAGGAGAGAAGGAGAGAAGGAGAGAAGGAGAGAAGGAGAGAAGGTGAGAAGGTGAGAAGGTGAGAAGTCGCGTGATGGGTGCAAGGAACGGAACGCGTGGTTGAACAACATGGCGAAAGGAGACAGGTCAATATTTTATTAATCATCGAAGGGTCAACGCTTTACAAATGAGCGCGGTTGTACAATGATAATGACTTCATGCTAAAGAGAAAAACTGTGTGTGTATGCGTGCGTGCGTGCGTGCGTGCGTGTGTGTGTGTGTGTTGCGTGTGTTTGTGTTTGTATGTAATGCGTATGTATGTTGTCAAGCGTGTATATGTACGCAGTGCCGTTATTGCACGCCTAGACATTGTGAATGAGAGTGTGTATATTTCACTACCACTAAATATATTAGCATTCATAAAATAAAAAACAACAATATACACGAACACTGACAACATATTGATCTCACTAAACATGTTCAAATGGAACGTTGACCATCGTAATGGATGATGCGATGTCATTCAGACAATAGATGTACGTTATTGCATGGTCTCTCGGATTAAAGCGATATTCCCTGAGACAGAAGTCTTGATAACGTTTATGCATTTCTCGACGTGTGACAATATGCTACTTGATGCAATGGCTACATTCCTGTTACGTGATCTGTCATTGTCTTCTTAGCAGACACATTTCGTGTGAATCTTGAGTATACTAGCCTCAGCTGTTAATGCGCATTCACCCAGAGTTACACTGGTGTTCTGTAATGTGAACCAATGCACTCCCACACTACAATGGGAATAAATAATATAAATACAGAGTATCCACAATGAGTATCGTTTTCACATTGTCATTCAGGTTCAATTTGTCTCAGCCCTGTTCGTGAATGGCGACTAAATGCAGTAGAGTGTTTGTTCAATAGAACAACAGAGGTTATATTGTATAATTTAATAGAGCAGCTTGGGAATGTTGTTTAGCAATCAAACTGAAACTTAAGTTCCTATTCAGAAGAAACTCGTGTGTCGCCCATCCTCGCTCACCAGGGGTCGCTGGTGCTGATTACGTCAGCAATAAGCAGCGGTACCCCAGACAGGCAAAACTCGTCTTTAAAACTGAGCCAATGAAATCCCACGAGAAGTTAATTCGACTTCGGTTACGTGATATAATGTTGAGTGATGTCAACCACAGGCTGCTCGTGTTACAGGCAACATTTGGGACGTAGAAACAAATAATCGAATACACAAAACCGTTAAGCGTCTCATCAATTGGGCAGACGGGTTGTTTTACTGGAATTTCCAGAAATTGTTTATCCGTCTTCAAATTGGGGGGGGGGTGCTTGCGCTGTTCTCCCGGGTGAGGCAGTCGCGACTTGATAAGTCAATAAACTAATTCGACTCGGGAAATTTCGATCCTTGCTTCGCGTAGGGCATTTTTCATTGGTAGATTGCAAAACAAACAACTGTGGTTTGCGAGGACGGCGCCTCCTGAAGGCATAGTCGTTGTCGGCCAGTCTGTCAACGCACAGCACTTTCGTTTTTGTCACGTCCTTCCTCCGCTCTGGTTCCTTTGGTCGATATTTGTCACACAGTGTCAATGTCACCACGCCATCTATCACTTGTGCGCATTTGGTGACGTCGCCGCCATATCAGCGTCAACAGAGACCACTGACGCGACTGCGTAGGTTAAACCTCCTAGTATCGACGGCGCTATTTCAGTTTCACTCGATACACCTGCGATATGGTTCCCTTGGCGTTGGTTAAACCTCCTAGTATCGACAGCGCTATTTTAGTTTCACCTGATACACCTGCGATATGGTTCCCTTGGCGTAGGTTAAACCTCCTAGTATCGACGGCGCTATTTCAGTTTCACTCGATACACCTGCGATATGGTTCCCTTGGCGTTGGATAAACCTCCTAGTATCGACAGCGCTATTTCAGTTTCACGCGATACACCTGCGATATGGTTCCCTTGGCGTTGGCGTACACCAGGAACACGCTGCCGCCGACGTGGAAGCACTCCCAGTCGGCTGACGGCAGCGTGTCGAGGTAGTGCACGGGAACGAACTTCTCGACGCCCTGCCACCGGTAGATGACGCTGCGAGTGTTCGTCGGCTCGACGCCATCTTGTTTCGGGTTTTGCTGCGCGTTCGAGACGACGAGGTAATGATCGCTGCCCACAGTGAACGCCTCCCAGTCGACGGCGCTGGAACGGCGGGGGATAACAGGTATTTATGAGGTAACATGTATTTACGAAATGACATGTATTTATGAAATGACATGTATTCATGACATAACATGTATTTATGAAATAACATGTATTTATGAGATAACATGCATTGATGAGATAACGAGTATTTATGAAATGACTCGAATTTAAGAGATATTTATGAAATGACACGTATTGATGAAATAACTTGTATTTATGAAACGACACGTATTGATGAAATAACATGTATTTATGAAATATCATGTATTTATAAGATATTAATGAAATGACACGTATTTATGAAATAACATGTATTTATGAGATAACATGTATTTATGAGATATTTATGAAATAACACGTATTTATGAAATAACATGTATTTATGAAATAAATTATATTTACGAAATAACATGTATTTACGAAATGACATGTATTTATGAAATAACATGCATTTAGAAAATGACATGTATTAGCGAAATAACACGTATTGATGAAATAACATGTATTTATGAAATGACATGTATTTATGATATGACACGTATTTATGGAATAATGTCGGCGCGTCGCATGAACACACGCGTGAACGAACTAACACACCAACGTACGCACGCACGCACGCACGCACGCACGCAAACACTACTACTGATGTAATATGTAAGTGTCATCCGAACGCACGGAAACTCACTTTAGGAATGAATAAATGAGCAGATGCACGCGCACACGTACACACGCAGGCAGACACATACACGCACGCCCACGCACACACACACGCACGCACGCACCCACGCACCCACGCACGCGCGCACGCACACGCTTCATAAATGTCAGCTACCCTCATTCCATACCTATACGTGACGATGTCTTGGTATTTCTCAAACTGTTTGCGCTGTTTGTTGAGTCTGTAGATGGTCGAGTTGGTCTTGTATCGCTCCGACAGTTCGGCCGCCTGTGGGCCGTAGTTGTAGGCGTTGGCGACGACGAGAAAGAACTCGTTGTGCACGCGGAAGAATTCCCAGTCCGTCGCCCCAGTCGTCTGTAACGGCAAGACAGAGACACTTCGTCTAGACCGCGGTCTCGCCGCAAAGTTTAAAATCCATTTCGTGATCACAGTTTCGCCCGCCCGCCCGCCCGCCCGCCCGCCCGCCCGCCCGCCCGCCCGCCCGCCCGCCCGCCCGCCCGCCCGCCCGCCCGCCCGCCCGCCCGCCCGCCCGCCCGCCCGCCCGCCCGCCCGCCCGCCCGCCTCAAGGAATACTGTTGCTGGTTCATGTGATTTTAACCCCCCAAGCCCTGGCTCATTCCACCCATTATTAATTTTGTCCAGCCCAGTTGGGATATTTATGAGAGCCTCAATCCTCCGTAGGGAATACCATTGGAAGGGTCGCCCCAAAGACCACCCGCTCTGGACTCGCCCCTGTCTACGGGTCAACACACCTCGATGGTCTGGAAGGGAATGAAGCGGCCGTCCTGCCAGAAGTACACGACTGACTTGATGAAGGTGGTGCGTGCGGGCGGGCCGCTAAACGAGTTGGCGACGGCCAGGAAGTGGTACCCGTCCAGGTCGAAGTGTGTCCAGTCGTAGGCTCCAGTCGTCGTTATCCTCTGAGTCTCCTCGAACTGACGACTGCCCGAGTTCCAGCGGTACACGACCGAGTCGATCGTGTGATTCTCTCCTGGAAGCCGCAGCACGACTCAATGTTAGCTTATAATAATACTGGCAATTTTGATAGCGCCGGTATCCGCCACGTAGGCGCTTTTACATATAAAGCATCATGTTAAAACGATACTATTAATGCCAATAAAGAGACCTTTTTTAGATCCAAAAAATAACGGAGTAAAATAAAGTTTCTAAAAATGTATATACAATAATAATAAAAATAATGAGTTAGTGTCATAAAATCTATACAGTCCGGAAACATGTCCAATGGAAAGTTCACATGTATCACTCATACTAAACTTTAAAAAGTAAGTCGCGCTGAAATCCATCCTTGGTTAGATCAGTTAGGCTTATGCAACTCTGCCGCCATATTGCATTTGTAAGCTTTCTTATCCACCGCACCTCTCCGAGACATGTTATGTACCATCTATAATAGTAGTGTGCCCATTGCCAGCACTAACATCACACATGAACGCACAAACCCACACACACACATCCGATGGTCTCACAAAGAAACGTGTTTTACCTCTGACGTGATTCGCCACGGCTATGTAATGCTCGTCTCCGATCTGAAAGTGTTCCAAGTCACGTGCCGTCCACGTGACGATCTCTTGGTGCACTTTGAACAGCTTCCGTTTCCTGCTCCAGCGGTAGATGACAGACTTGGACGGCTTCTCCCGCTTGGCTCCATGGTTGGCGACTGCAAGGAAAAACTGCAAGTGAAATGTTGCGTCGCTGTTAGTTGCCAAGCGCATCTCGTTCAAGGTCATTCTAAGTACACAGAGCATCACAAGGAACGTGCTCACAAACAATCACCCTTATGCAAAATACTTTTTGTTTGAATAGCGGTTCCTAATGCGGTACATGCGCGCACGCACGACCGTACACACACGCACACGCACGTACAAACACATACAAACACACACACACACACAAACACGCACACACACACACAAACACATACATACATATATACATACATACATACATACATACATACATACATACATACATACATACATACATACATACATACGCACATCACCCATATACACATACAAACGCGCAAAAACAAACATACAAACACACATACACAAGGGCGCGCGCGCGAACACACACACACACAATCATATGTCCGCACAATAAAATGTAATAAATATGTTATAGTAGCATGCATGATATATAACCTCCAATAAGCAACCTGTGCGGAGAAAAGCCAACAAAAGCAAGCAAGCATGAAAACACACTCATTCCTGTTGAAACGGAATATAAACACCAAAAAACAAACATATAGTCTAGGGGCCGCCACTACATTCATATATCGCACACGGACATTTGCAACTGCCTTGTATATTAAACTAAACCGCCGCCACATAAAGAAAAGAAAACACTATCAAATAACACGTTGACGTTAAACGCATTCAATAAAACAACGTGTCAACGCCAAATACGTCTACGTACACGACAAACGTCATCACCGTACCATGTTTCCGATCTCGAAGTGCTCCCAGCCCTGGGCGCCGAGCGTGTACAGACTCTGGTAGACACTGAAGCGGTTCTTCTGCCACTTAAAGATGGCCGACTGTTGCTTGCGCACGTCGCTGCTGTCAAAGCTCGCCGTCGCCATGAACAGCCCCTCGCCCGGGATGCGGAAGATCTCAATGTCTATGGTCGGGGCCGCAGTCACGATATCTTGGTGCCACACGATGTAGTCCAGTCGCTTCTCGTGGCGCTGTTCTGCACACGTCAGAGGTCACGTGTGAATATTGCATTTAATCGGACAAGGCGACACGTGGCATCACAATGTTGCTGTTACTCCGCAAACCGTCGATTACGATTATTTGTGCTACTCCGCCAGCTATCGGGTAGGATTACAGGAATACAGGAGGATATGCTATCAATTATCATTTATTGTTTATATTTATTTCAAAAATACACACGCGCGCACACGCACACGCACACACGCACGCACGCACGCACACACACACCTGATGAATTTTCCCGTACAAACTGCATGAACCAGCATAAAGTGGAATGAATAACGAAAATATGCTTAAATACAACCAAACCGCTATCATGTGTTTTTTAAATATACCCTAAAATATAAAGTAATCATTCGACTGTTGAATTAGACTAAGCATATAATCTCAAAGGTGCTCTAGAAAATACTTTAGGAGTAGCAAACTGTTATAAGCTGCCATCCATACCTGGGTTTATCTATGCCTTTTACCGGTCACAACCAGCTTGGATGACACTTTCTATTTTCACTTTTTAATTTGTAATGAGCTATTTTATAAAATAAATTGAGGCAGGGCTTTTTGATATTATTCAACATGTACATAATCGGCTATATATCTAAAGTACTAATTATACGGATATGCGAATAAATGCGTTTGATGCTTATACGCAGCAAATTAAACTCAATACAATGGATAGAATAAACATGTGTACGTATGTCTCTCGATTTTACAAGTGTGAGACGAATGTGCAAAAATTGCATTTAATCACGGTTCGTGGTTTATCAACACAATTAAGACAATAGTTAGGGAACACATGCTGTTGTATACGCTCTATGTCCGTGATGTCCCCTACAATTTAGTTAGACCGGAATTGCAAGCCGACTTTCGGAGAACTAGAAACTAATAAATAATTAGTTTTTTTCGCGCACAATCCCATGGCGCAGTTGGTAACTGCTAAATAGTACCGCGAAGACGCATATAAAGAGCTCGAAACTTAATTACATCGTCGCATGTCACTTTATTTTAAGGTCACGTGTACGCGTTGACCTTTTAATGATTGGTTCCGACTTAATTGCATTCCGATTATGGAGTCAAACCTGTATCCTTGTATTACATAAAGCACATTGCATGCCTAAGAAATGTGCCTATTAATTATAAATTGTCTGTTTCGATGTTGTTATGTAATATAACTTTAATTAAAGATTACTAAACTGGGAAATTATAATTGGAGGAGCAGACACTGTGAAGACATATTTGTTTTATTCATCAACGATGTTTCATGGTCTCCTTTCCCTGTTCGACTTCGTTATTTTGCGATGTCATCTTCGTTTACATTGCTCTAGAGACACCCGGACCGTGACGCAACTCACGAACTGTGGTTTTTCAAACTGGGCCAGGGTAATACCATTTACCTGCGCGCAACTGACCTGTTTTGTCCAAATACTTATCTAAGATGTGACATTTTATTACCGAATAAGTTGACTATTTGCATTTTATTGCAAGATTATCAAACGTGCAAATGTCTAAAACTAAACATACCTTAATAATTATGTTATGCGTCGATCGCCAGGGATTTTTCCCTCAGAACTCTAGTAGACATCATTATATTTAACGTACCAATTCCCATGTTGCCCTACCACACCGTTTCGTAGGCTCCAGTTGATAATCAACGACATGAGCCAGTCGTTGACGTTCCGAAACAGTGGCGCCACATGGTGGACTTGAAAACGGCTAGCAAGTTTATTCGAGTAATGCACAGCGCAGCAGTAATCATATAAACACGTGTATCAATTTAACATAGTAGTGAATGTTTATCTCTGCAAATTACAAGTCATTTAGTCATAAAAAACATACCATTAAGGTATATTCGTACACATTGTTTAAGAACAATTCAACTCAGTAATATTCTGCAGGGTCCACCAGGGTGCGCCACCATTGCCCGGAGACATGCTGGTGAACTATGGTGGGTATTGCACAAAACATAACTACATCAAATACGACGTCTACGGTAAATATGTACTTATAGGAATATTGGCATTGAAGGATGTAGTTGTCCAGTCTGTAGAGACTTAGACTTCTATGATGGCTGTTGCACCCAGCGTTTGCTGTGATGGCGATGATGTTGAATAAGACGAAAATGACGAAGAATGAGTAACGATGATTAAGTTGGTACTGATAATGACTAGTAATATTAGCATTAGTATCATTATGCTGGTGATTATGTGGAAGGTGTGATGCTGATGGCGATGGTTATGGTGACGGTGATGTTGGCGGCGTCGGCGTCGGCGTCGGCGTCGGCGTCGGCGTCGGCGTCGGCGTCGGCGTCGGCGTCGGCGTCGGCGTCGGCGTCGGCGTCGGCGTCGGCGTCGGCGTCGGCGTCGGCGTCGGCGTCGGCGTCGGCGTCGGCGTCGGCGTCGGCGTCGGCGTCGGCGTCGGCGTCGGCGTCGGCGTCGGCGTCGGCGTCGGCGTCGGCGCCGGCGTCGGCGTCGGCGTCGGCGTCGGCGTCGGCGTCGGCGTCGGCGTCGGCGTCGGCGTCGGCGCCGGCGCCGGCGTCGGCGTCGGCGTCGGCGTCGGCGTCGGCGTCGGCGTCGGCGTCGGCGTCGGCGTCGGCGTCGGCGTCGGCGTCGGCGTCGGCGTCGGCGTCGGCGTCGGCGTCGGCGTCGGCGGTGGTGGAGATGGAGATGGAGATGGAGATGGAGATGGAGATGGAGATGGAGATGGAGATGGAGATGGAGATGGAGATGGAGATGGAGATGGAGATGGAGATGGAGATGGAGATGGAGATGGAGATGGAGATGGAGATGGAGATGGAGATGGAGATGGAGATGGAGATGGAGATGGAGATGGAGATGGAGATGGAGATGGAGATGGAGATGGAGATGGAGATGGAGATGGAGATGGAGATGGAGATGGAGATGGAGATGGAGATGGAGATGGAGATGGAGATGGAGATGGAGATGGAGATGGAGATGGAGATGGTGATGATTACGATGATTACGACGACGACGCCGACGCTGATGACATACATGTGATATACTGGCCCTGCACGACCCGAGACTCACCCGGCGGTAGCAGCACGGTCTGCCAGATGCCGCTGTAGCACACCATCAGTGTCTTCCGGTACACGTCGAACCACATCGTGCCCGTGTCACGCCACGTGCACGCCGCGTCATGGCTCCACAGGGATGACGTCACTGCAAACAGTCGCACTCAGATCACCCTCACAGTGACATCGTACTGCTGGCATGTTGGACAGCATGAAAGATGTTTTATCTTTGGCAATTTATCGTATTTATAATTAATGTTGAACACCATAATGAATGTTAGTAATCACACAGACGATATTTAACGCAACTACATCGTTGTTATGTGTTTGAATGTTGATGTGTCACATCTGAGTAACTGAGGAGATCAGCAGAGACGTGGTGAGAAATGAGATATGGAAGGGGATCATTGTAGCTGGGTGACGGTGAGAAACCAGCGCGATCCTCAAACAAGAAAAAAGGAAAGGTCGAGTTGGAGACAAAGGTCTTCAGGGAAGTATTCCTGAGGGAACGATGGGTACAGTGTGTTGGTGTGCGGAGCTTGTGCTTGTGACGCACACGTCGGTGCAAGCAGACAGGAAAAGGGGAGGCGATCGGGGGAGAAGCGCGGGGAACAATGACCCGAGAAGGCCGGTAGTTGATGATATGGAATGGAGTAGTTGTGATACTGGAATGGCAGACGACCGGATTGGATCAACACGGCGACACAGCAGTTGTATGGACGGAAGAAGAGGGCAGCTGTAGACACAGCAGTGAGACACGGAGGAGGCGATGTGTCGACAGCTAGAGGAGGAAAGTGGAGAGAAGATGACCTGTAGAATGTGGTTCGAGAGAGGGCCAAGGACAGCAATATGCAAAGACTGGAACTGTGATCAAAGACACGAAACAAAAGCTAGTTATGAACACAAGAAAAACGAGCGAGTACGTCACAGTACATCTAGAGCAAACGAACTAGTTCTACCAAGGGCAGTTGAAGGAGAGGAAAATGAGGATGATGAGGTAGCGACGAGAATGAAGACGAGAAGAG
Organism: Oasisia sp. SBJ-2009; assembly: GCA_964017155.1. NCBI lineage: Eukaryota > Metazoa > Annelida > Polychaeta > Sabellida > Siboglinidae > Oasisia > Oasisia sp. SBJ-2009. Next base: position 54,259,221 of record OZ024857.1, read on the forward strand.
AGATCGGGCAGGCCACAAATGTTGAGGGAATGTGATTGGAGATGTTGGTGTTGAAACAAATGCAACATAATATGTAGGCAACAAATTGTTGAATACCTGCACGAGAAAAGATTTCAGTTTTGTACTGACTCTATGCAATCTATAAACTGGGAAAGCAGAGTTCACTGGCATAAAATAACTATCGGCGTTTTACTGGATAAATCTCTTATTGAATTTTTGTAAGCGGATAATAATGCCATGGCAAATATGTTGGTTAGAATGTTAATGCGTTCGCAAAAGAAAAGTGTGTCTTTTTGTGTTACAGACTTTTGTATTTATATACAGCTTGTGTGAACATGATTAACCAGCGCCTGAATTAGGTCTTGAGGAAATGTGATTATAGTTCTGTTGGCTTTGAATATAACAAAATAAGTGTACTGATAGTATTCTACTGCTGGACTAAATCTCATAATAGTGTCACGCGTTCATGGTTTCATCTTTTCATATCATCTTAAGTAATCATACACGCAACACGGATTCCGAATAGTTAATAGAAAACGACGAATTCCGTCACTAACGCGAACTTTCTTTGCAAAACCGACGCGACTGTAACATGCACACTGCCGGGGCGTAAGCACAGCGCGAGCGTTAACCCGAAATAAAAGTAACCGTAAGTTTCGTTATTTGTTAATTATCATGAGGTATGAAGAACGATACTGTTGAAAGTTCGTTTTCGAATAGTTTAACCTCGTCGTCCAGTTTTCGTCGGCGAAGTGTTGTTGCCGCGCTACGCATTAAATTTTTCCACATTTCTCTTAAAACTGCAGCAAGATATGTCAAACCACAGTATGGTAATCACTGGTAAAAAGTGGCACTGCATACCTGTTTAACACCTGGCATATGGTAACAAATTGGGAATATGTGCCTCTCCGATTAGACAGAACAAGTGGGGTCGCTTCACCCTAGCGCCTACGGCCGGGAAATCTAATATCCCACCCATGTGGTAATGTGTAACCTGTCGTAGACACGGACGCGAGGTAAACTACCAATAATTAAATAACAAAGCCGAAGCAATTTGAGTTTTGACAGAAACACCCAAGGCGCTGATCGTCTCGTGTAAACACACGAGACAAGAAGCCGGGTGAGTTAATTTGATGGGGGCCCACGGCGAGACATTGCTGAGATCTCGGGGCGAATTTAATGAAAAAGACTTCGTGCAAAATTGAATCCGACTGCGCCCGTGCGTGTGCATATCTTAAGGCAGCGACGTTTGCGGAAGCTTATTACGATCACATTTATTTCCAATGTGTCAATCAGTACACGCCAGTAGATAATATAGTGCACATTTAATGTGTAGTTAGAACTAATTCATACACTGGTATTGTATACAAAGATCACGTAGACTGTATTATTGACGTTTTAAGCAATACATTATATTTTAGTTAGTTACACCAAGCAACTAACATGGCACAAGCGGACGTTAGAATTGCTCCGCAATAGTTCGCTGAAAGTGGAGGTGATGTTTATTGTGAAGAACAGTCTGTAAATATATCATGAAATTAATATATATACTATCATGGACAAAGTCAATGCAAGATAAAACAACGATAGATATCAAACAGATAGCAAATACTTGCATAATTAAATCTTAATATAAAACACACAAACACACACGCACATTTAGCAACGAACGCACACAAACGTGCACACGCAGAGGCACATACACACGCACGCACGCACACACACACGCACGCACGCACGCACGCACACACACGCACGCACGCACGCACGCACGCACACACCCACACCCACACCCACACACACACACACACACACACACAAACGCGCGCGCACACACGCACACGCACACGCACACGCACACGCACACGCACACGCACACGCACACGCACACGCACACGCACACGCACACGCACACGCACACGCACACGCACACGCACACGCACACGCACACGCACACGCACACGCACACGCACACGCACACGCACACGCACACGCACACGCACACGCACACGCACACGCACACGCACACGCACACGCACACGCACACGCACACGCACACGCACACGCACACGCACACGCACACGCACACGCACACGCACACGCACACGCACACGCACACGCACACGCACACGCACACGCACACGCACACGCACACGCACACGCACACGCACACGCACACGCACACGCACACGCACACGCACACGCACACGCACACGCACACGCACACGCACACGCACACGCACACGCACACGCACACGCACACGCACACGCACACGCACACGCACACGCACACGCACACGCACACGCACACGCACACGCACACGCACACGCACACGCACACGCACACGCACACGCACACGCACACGCACACGCACACGCACACGCACACGCACACGCACACGCACACGCACACGCACACGCACACGCACACGCACACGCACACGCACACGCACACGCACACGCACACGCACACGCACACGCACACGCACACGCACACGCACACGCACACGCACACGCACACGCACACGCACACGCACACGCACACGCACACGCACACGCACACGCACACGCACACGCACACGCACACGCACACGCACACGCACACGCACACGCACACGCACACGCACACGCACACGCACACACGCCGAAACAACGACACACACCGACACCCAGATCCGGATGGCGGGGTATAAAGCCAGCGACCAAGAACTACCCAACTCGAGCGCCGACTCACCTGGTCTGAGGGCCGGGTCACCGACACTGATGTCCGGCATCGAGGGGGTCTTGGACGGACACGTGTAAGACGCGATGTCTGAGCCCGGCATCAAGACCACTTGCTTCAACATCCCCTGTGAGGCAGAGTGGCAGTGTACAGGTACAGTAGCATGGGTATTAAGACGTTGTAACGATGTTTCGCTCATAAAACAAATACGCATACGACTATTGCACGACATTGATTGATTAGAGCGGCCGATGAGTATAATAACTAAACACCTGAAGAAACTAATAATGAAAAGTAAAACTACGTTTTATATAGTGCAATGTCAAATCCTCATGAAAGCTCAAAGCGTTTTTCACTTTACTCACTGATAGATATTTTCAATCGACTTCTCTGGAAACATTTCACAACGCTCTGCAAAATTATTCATACACGACTATCCACCACTATATGTAGCCAGGCATTCATTCATATAACTGAGTGAAATGCATCAACGGAGAATGGTAGAACCTTGTAACAACGTCCACTGGTCCATTGAAACCCTCTTCCAAGGCACAGCAGGAGCCAGGCTAAAGGAGGCAGACATAGTAAGAGTTGGGTGGAGAACATTAAAGAGTGGATAATTCTCCATTTACCGCGAACCACAAAACGGAGCCACGGTCAGAGCAAAGACAAACATTATCAAAGAGTAACTAGTTCTCCACTGCTGTGAACTATAAAGTGGGCAAAGTTGAACATAGATTATCAGATCGACATCACAGGACGAACGCCAACGACCACCCACGGTCGTGGGCATAGCCGATGCGAGACGAGACGAGACCTGTACGTGGATATGTGTGTGTGCACGTATTCACAAAGGTAGGCAACCCTTCCTTATCTTCACGCAGCTCTCACGCAGCAGGTCAGAACAAACAGCAATGCTTTCTCCAAACCACACAATTGGCGCCCGCAAAGCCGGCCACACCTTCACAACAGACCGGGATAATTGGTAGCATAGAGCCTTATATCA
>OZ024857.1:54267948-54307948 GCA_964017155.1 Oasisia sp. SBJ-2009
CTCTCTCCATCATTGTCTCTGTGTCTGTCTCCATCTCTCTTTCTGTCTCTCTCCATCATTGTCTCTGTGTCTGTCTCCATCTCTCTTTCTGTCTCTCTCCATCATTGTCTCTGTGTCTGTCTCCATCTCTCTTTCTGTCTCTCTCCATCATTGTCTCTGTGTCTGTCTCCATCTCTCTTTCTGTCTCTCTCCATCATTGTCTCTGTGTCTGTCTCCATCTCTCTTTCTGTCTCTCTCCATCATTGTCTCTGTGTCTGTCTCCATCTCTCTTTCTGTCTCTCTCCATCATTGTCTCTGTGTCTGTCTCCATCTCTCTTTCTGTCTCTCTCCATCATTGTCTCTGTGTCTGTCTCCATCTCTCTTTCTGTCTCTCTCCATCATTGTCTCTGTGTCTGTCTCCATCTCTCTTTCTGTCTCTCTCCATCATTGTCTCTGTGTCTGTCTCCATCTCTCTTTCTGTCTCTCTCCATCATTGTCTCTGTGTCTGTCTCCATCTCTCTTTCTGTCTCTCTCCATCATTGTCTCTGTGTCTGTCTCCATCTCTCTTTCTGTCTCTCTCCATCATTGTCTCTGTGTCTGTCTCCATCTCTCTTTCTGTCTCTCTCCATCATTGTCTCTGTGTCTGTCTCCATCTCTCTTTCTGTCTCTCTCCATCATTGTCTCTGTGTCTGTCTCCATCTCTCTTTCTGTCTCTCTCCATCATTGTCTCTGTGTCTGTCTCCATCTCTCTTTCTGTCTCTCTCCATCATTGTCTCTGTGTCTGTCTCCATCTCTCTTTCTGTCTCTCTCCATCATTGTCTCTGTGTCTGTCTCCATCTCTCTTTCTGTCTCTCTCCATCATTGTCTCTGTGTCTGTCTCCATCTCTCTTTCTGTCTCTCTCCATTATTGTCTCTGTGTCTGTCTCCATCTCTCTTTCTGTCTCTCTCCATCATTGTCTCTGTGTCTGTCTCCATCTCTCTTTCTGTCTCTCTCCATCATTGTCTCTGTGTCTGTCTCCATCTCTCTTTCTGTCTCTCTCCATCATTGTCTCTGTGTCTGTCTCCATCTCTCTTTCTGTCTCTCTCCATCATTGTCTCTGTGTCTGTCTCCATCTCTCTTTCTGTCTCTCTCCATCTCTGTCTCTGTGTCTGTCTCCATCTCTCTTTCTGTCTCTCTCCATCATTGTCTCTGTGTCTGTCTCCATCTCTCTTTCTGTCTCTCTCCATCATTGTCTCTGTGTCTGTCTCCATCTCTCTTTCTGTCTCTCTCCATCATTGTCTCTGTGTCTGTCTCCATCTCTCTTTCTGTCTCTCTCCATCATTGTCTCTGTGTCTGTCTCCATCTCTCTTTCTGTCTCTCTCCATCATTGTCTCTGTGTCTGTCTCCATCTCTCTTTCTGTCTCTCTCCATCATTGTCTCTGTGTCTGTCTCCATCTCTCTTTCTGTCTCTCTCCATCATTGTCTCTGTGTCTGTCTCCATCTCTCTTTCTGTCTCTCTCCATCTCTGTCTCTGTGTCTGTCTCCATCTCTCTTTCTGTCTCTCTCCATCTCTGTCTCTTTCTATTTAGTGCTGTATCACTCCTCTTCCGTTCGCTCCGTTTCTCATCTCTCGTCCTCACCATCCTTCTTTCCTCCATCCATTGTTCCTTCTCACCCTCTCCCATGCATAAACTATGTCTCCTGCTGTCATTCTATCTTCTTTTCCCCATCTCTACCGTTCTCCCTCTGTCAATCTCTTCCCTCCCTCTCGTCCTCTCTCTTACTCTTTTTCTATCTCTTTTTCTTTCTTTCTTTCTTTCTTTCTTTCTTTCTTTCTTTCTTTCTTTCTTTCTTTCTTTCTTTCTCTCTCTCTCTCTCTCTCTCTCTTTCTCTCTCTCTCTCTCTCTCTCTGTCTCTGTCTCTGTCTCTGTCTCTGTCTCTCCCTCTCTCCTCGTACTCACTGTCTCCCTCCCCTGTCTCTATCAATCTATCTCCCTCCCTCCCATCTCTGCCTCTCACTCTTCTCTCTACTCCTTCGCGTCTCTCTTATCTCCTCTGACGTATGTGTTGTCAGTTTGAACAATAGAGAGGATTCGCAATCGAAAACAGCATCACGCCATCTAATGCATATACCTCTCCTGTAGCTAACGGTGAATCGAACATTGCACGTCTGTCCTCGACCGACAGCCCAGCGTCACCGGCTCGCGACACCCGCACGTGTCTGTCAACAGTAAACCGCCGCCCTCCGTAGTACAAACAACCCCAGTCTTCGCCGCCTCGCGTTGATTCCATATCGAGTCACTCCGTCAGCGAAACTCCTCACCTCGAGCAATGCGCGCCCCATTTAACATGAAAGCGACCGGTTGTCTGTGAATAGTCGCCTCCTACACCGTATCATTACCACTCAGCTACAATTCTATTGAGTTTTCAATTAGTCGCCGTCGCCAACGGCGCGATTCCTCGCCGGCGGAAGAGCCGTGTGTGGCGGAGATACCCATCGACACATTAGCCGCGCAGAGCTCGGGAGAACAGCCGCATCAAATCGGCGCTATTACAATATTATTGCAACAAAGCCGAACATCTTCTGGCGTAGACGCCACCCGATACACATCCGTCGAACCCGTGACCCGAGCCGAACGCGTTCAAAGAGTCAGCCGCCCATTATGCCGCAGATAAATAATTCCGCCGGGGCAGATAACTGCGGCCGACGGCGCGATAAGATCGCCGTCTAGCGATCGAGTCCCTTCCCCGCCGATTCCACGCCTGTATGCGCCCTCCCCGTGTGTGACGGCGACAAATCCGACGAGAAGAATAGCGCTCCGTGTCAACAGTCGCATGCCGGTGGCGCGAATATCAAAGAACGGTAATTGACGTCGAGGAAATATCAGTGTCGGCGACAGCTTGGTGGAACTGAGGCGGACGAACTCCGAGAGAGAGCGCAGGTGGAGAAACGTCAACGGCGCCGGCAAACGGAAAGACCCCAGCAGATGGAAGGACTGTACGAAGAGAGATTTATTTGAGAAAAACGGAAGACAACAACACAGTTGCTGATACGAAGGGCAACTGCGGTTAAGGCAGTGCTACATTAGTCAAATTTACCCGCGTATGTTACGGAGCTATAGTGAAGAAACGCTGTACCACTCACCTGTACATGGGCCGGGAACGTGCTGGGCACGGGAAAACGGGAACAGCGCCGCCGAGACGGCAACCAGGAGGCAGTTGACGACGATGTCCGTCAGCATGGCTACTTTTAGTGGACAGTCGACCTGCGCGAAACAAACCACACAGTGACCATCGATTGATTGAACAACCCCTGCGACATGTACGCGGGTGAACAGTTTAAGAGCGAACCGTTCCGTTTACCTTGCGCCAGCCGCAGCTCGCGTCCCACTGCACCTATGATATCCCAGACAGACTTACCCCCCAAACACCAGCTTAACTTCTTCTAGATGAACTCAATTACGGTACAGTTGCTGCGCAAAAGGTGTTCATTATTATAATTCAATCACGGCCCGTTGCGAGTTTGTCGCTTGCACAGTTGAGCGGGCTGACGCAATTGGGATTGAATTAAATTGCCGAAGCTTAGGACGGCAACATGTCGATTCTGACGGCTGTCTTCACAATTTAGGGTCAGTTGTTTCATCGCACATTGTCCTAATGTGCACTAAGACGTACTTACTAATCAAAGCATGCACGCATCCATATAGAACACGTATGCTCAAACGCGTGCGTACACAATAAGATACGGATATATAAACACGTAATCAAAACAAACCAAATGTGCATATCTTAGCTCATACAGACGCACGTAACACATAAGAGTATCTATATTGCGAACATACCAAATGTTAGCTTATACAGACGCACCTAACATACATTCATCTATATTCTAAACACACCAAATGCGCAGATGTTAGCTCACACAAATGCACATAACACACAAGAGTATCTACATTCCAAACACACAACATGCGCAAATGTTAGCTCATACAGACTCACGATGGCCATCTAACACGCAAGAGTAGGCCTATTTATATTCAAAACCACACAAAATGTGCAGATGTTAGGTCATGTGCAAATATCAATTTGCATTAAACAGACCACATTAGACAGACCAACGGTATCTTTGAGGTGCAATGTAATGATTTTCATAGAATATTTACTGATTTGTTATGCCTGTTCTGGCAGTGTACTTTTATATACTATAACAGTAAATCATGATGTAGATGTAGTTTGAGATCGAAATATTGAAATAATTTTGAAATTAATGTAATTGTGTGAAACGTGCTATAGCTCAGTATTAATCAACCAATGAAAATCGTTGACAGGTCTTTAAAGCGGCTCTCTCCCAGCATGCAGTGCGACAGGAAATGCGACCCATTCACTTTGCAATATGCACACTCGTTCACAATTCGTACACTCATTAAAGGTAATTAATTTGATAGATGACTTTTTAATTGAGTGGCGAAGGACCCACGAAATTCAGCGCTTCGCATGTTAGTGGCACTTTTCACACGCTCACTCGTTTCAGCACTAGATGAAAATCGCTGAACAAATTTATTAATGTTCAATTATGTTGAGATTGCTGTGACAAGTTGACACGTGTTTGATGGATCTTACTGTCTGGTGCTATTTAAGGTCCAGTGACGTTCTGCGGTCTGTGAATATCTCAGCGCTGGTGGTAACACATTGGTTGGCCGTACGCTTAGACGTCATTAGTAGCTCGATGTTTAGTCATAATAAACACACCTTTCAGGGCTTTGTGGTTTTATTTTGATTAAGTAACCATCATTAACTTGTGCACTATACGTATGAGACGTCTAGGTAAGTTGATAATGTTCAAGGATATAACAAAATATGATATTTGTACACGACAAGTGCGCGTAATACGTGACGTGACGGCAATATATCGAAACCAAGATTAATTTGACATTCGTTGACATTCGCGCTAAATAAGGCAACATTAAACAACACATATTATTGTAGTACATCGTACAAGAACAGGTACATCGGTGCAGAGATTAGACGCACAAAGACACCAAAAGGATGCAGAGACAATTAGTGTCAAGACGAGATTTCAACAGGAGACAGGATCATTGTCTGTTTTCGGGACTCGTCGCATGACAATACTTCTATTATCTGTCTATTATTGAGCGTATATCTCACGGTTGTTACGACGTGTCTTGTCAGTTTTATCAGACGATCGTTAAAACACCTTTCATCAACAATCTAGTGTGATCAACATCGTTTATTTAATCGACGTTATCGAGAAAGCTGTCAACGCGATGATACAGCACTTGTCTGACATTTCGATATTTAGCTGATATAGAAGAGACGAGGAATGCACTTATCCGGTACATCGAAGACAGTGTACGTGTGATACGTATGATATGGACTGGGTGATTATAAATACATACACGAAATACAGTCGTCATGAATTTGTGAGTAGTCGACATGAACACGATTTGTCAGTGGTCGTCATAAACATGCTTTGTGGGTGGTCTTCATAGAAGGGTTTATGAGTATTCGTTGTAAACAGCATTTGTGAGTGGATGTCATAAACAGGGTTTTTGAGTGGTCGTCATAAACAGGTTCTGTGGGTGGTCTTTAAAAAGAGTTTGTTCGAGTGTGTACGTAAATGGGTTGCCCTAGAAACGACGTTTTTATTGCGTTTCGACCCAGCTAGACGCTGTTAGAGCAACTACGATTTCCGAAACACAAGTTCTGTGCTCGAACGAACTGTCGCAAACAAGTATTACTACAGTACACGTTAATCCCTTTTTGGTACAGTAATTCGCTAGAGCTACATCCAGCAAGCCACATTGTGTTGATTTAGTAACATTCAAAACAATAACCATTTCACGCTTGACATATAAAATTTTGTTCGGAGAAATTGGCCCACGGCTCATATGAATACATTAAATAAATGTACAGTTGTTACATAAATATCGGTATTAAAATATATTTGTCAGTTTACATTTGATTTATAATAATATTAATAATAATAATAATAATTTAAAACGCTAACATATTATATACTATATGTGAGGCGAGTTGCGTCGTCGTTTCCGTTTACCTATTTGTGTGTATTTTACGAGTTATATTACAGCAAAAATTGTTAATGCAACGCTTTGTTTTATCATTTAGTTTTATTTGTATTACTAAATCTTCGGCAGATTCTATTATACCCGCCACTGATAAAACACCGGAAGAAATAGTAAAAATAATGATAAGTAGATAACTTATGTTAATCCTTAGAAACCACGCTGAGAGACGCATCAATACAAGAGTTGATCGATCTGAGAGTCAACAAACATCCAGTTGCCATCAGATTGATTGCTACGCCTGGGAGCTATGGTGGATAGGCAAGGTTGCCAAGGTATGTTTTTTAACAATAGAACGAAGCATAGCCCAAAAATAAACACCCTAGTCCCAATACTAGTATTGCCTTTAGGGAACAAAAAGTAAATCATAGAAACCGTGTTTAAAATTTGCTTTATACAAAACAGCTGCTAAATATTGCTATTATGCAGTGTCATACTTTATAACATACGTTTGTTGATATATTTTTATTTGAACGTTTTCCTTTATTATGTATATATATATATATATATATATATATATATATATATATATATATATATATATAATTAAATAATGATTACTATTACGCGAATTTATGATAATACGCATTGTGGAATGTAATAATAAGTTATATTTCAGTTGCAACAATACACAACTAAATAATAAATTATTGCAAGTAATACTATATAATGATAACCCTAACCTATTATACTCAATTGATGTATTTACGCTGGCTTGCTTAGGTGTACACAAATGTAGACCTACACACCTCATAATACGCATTTGAAAATAAATAAAACCTGTTAGCTATTATAGACTTTGTGAAACGACAGTCGAACTTTCGGTGCATCGCAATTGTCGAAGTAACTTTTAGTCAAAAACAGTTACGAAAGTATTGCGATATGGATATATTGAGGCAACAAATCGTGTTTAACTGTAATGTACAATTTAGCGTGTTCTGCGCTAACATTTAATCATCAGCATATCACATATTTCTCAAATAAACAGACAGAGAAGACGCGCCACAGACGGTTTGACAAGAGGCGAGCGTTAACGTTCTATGCACACCGTGTAACATTATAGGCAGGTTCTTCGCTCGATTTAAGAAGAAACAACAAATTCCTGTGCAGACGATGCTCTCGTAGAAAATACCCCATTCACGTCGTACGCGCCGAGTCTGCGGTTTCAGGAGAGACTTATCTGGCGAACCGCGCAATTGACATCGCCCAGTCAACCGCAAGTTGTCGGCGGTCACATTCTCTCCTAACGCTTCCTGCTGTCTTCAGTGACACTGCCGCCCGTGGACTATCAGTCATACTTATTACGTCACACATTATCTTGTGCTAATCAATTAAGCTGTAGTCACACTCTAACTGTCGCGATGAGAACACAACTCGCGTCCCTTAAACGGAATTCCGATTGTAATGCGTTGGCTATAATTTATGTCGCCACACGCACACGGTGTTCCAAAACTTTACCTCTCCTGGTTAGACTATAGACCAAATTGTCTTTATGTTTAAATATGTCAGACCTATCTTCACTGCACCAATTTCAGGTTAGTTCGTTGCAACTTCGTCACACCGACGATGGAGTAAATAGAACAAACGAAATTAAAACTATATAAATAATATCACCACTAAGTTTCGTAACCTATATTGACAAAATTAATCCAATCAGATAGATATACATGTGCAAGTAATACTTTTTTTATCGAATCTACAATGACAATAAAACTAAATAATTCTGATGACGCGGTCACCGCGTGCAAGCGACCTTTCGAGAAAGTGGCAGACGACGATTTAATTAAGTTTCGAACTCCCAAACATTAATTACGCGGATTCGCGGCAACCTTTGACCTTATCAACGAGGCATGGGGAACTGCGCGAGAAAGAAGTTCATTATTGTTACTATTTAGTTTTTGCACCCTAGAATCTAAGCGTTTTCAACAGACACGAAACACAACAGATACTTGAACATGCTAACATCATTATAGGCGTGTGGAATTATTACAGAACGAGTTTATTGCAACACATTCCCCTCTAACCGTATGCGACCAAACCGTTGGTTAATTTGGAAAAGCAATATTCACGGGAAATGCAATTCATAAACGTAATTTTGATTGATAAAAGTGTTTTGTAGTAATGCGTGAATTCTGTCAGGAACGTATTTCTAACAGGTATAATAATGTAAACAAACTTTAAACAATTTCGATGGTTTTATTCGTAAATATAGTTATACATATTATATGTATAACATGCTAATAAAAACGTATTTAGATAATCAACCATTTGCAGGTTTCATGTTTATGGTGAATGCTATTACCTTCAAGATAGTTGACAATGAATCACGTCGAAATTAATTTATTGTCAAACTGATAACATATTTAATTAATAAGGTGTCAGTTATTCGCGGAAGGGCGCGGCACAGAGCTCGTAATCAGCTCCAGCGTAAGGTCAACTAGTCTGACCATCCTGCTCAACCCGCCACGGAGGCACACGCTTACCGTGTAACCCCCTGCCTTGTTGCCCGGGGCGGCAAATTATGGGCGGCGGTAAAATAAGGATAATGATAATAATTGCCGTTGTTAAGATCGGCTGAACCTTTCATCAGTATTAGGACGCCTTTCAAAGGCCCGCAACTCTTTCACTTGACGCGGCGCGGCGGCCATTGTGGGCGCGTGAGCCGATCGCGTTGTCGGCCGCGGCTCGCTCGCTGCCAGACCAGACCGACTCGGGCTCGCTTAGCGCATCGGATGGCCCCCGCCTTGTCACGCAACCCACGCAGGCGCGCTGGGCCCGAGGTGGGAGGTCCGGTGGTGTCACAGAGACGACCTCGCGCCGAGGCGAGACACACGGAGCTAGCTACGTTTTATGCCCGGTTGCGAGGAGGTGGAAGTGGGGGAGATGGACATCGCGGGCGCCGCTAGAACAAAGGTCGCCGTTGAGCGAGGATGTCCGCGTCTATAAAGTTTTAGTTTTACATTTGCGCGCGCATTAGTGCTTTGTTCGCGAGTCTTGACGACGCGTATTTATTGCTCGCCGAAGGTGTCAATTCCGGGGGACGACGAAGTGTCAACACTGCCGTTCATCTTGCAAGTGTGTGCCACGGCAGATGAAGCACCAGCAGCAGCGGCAACAACAGATAAAGCACCGCCGTTGCAGCAACAACAACAGCAGCACAACAGCTGTAGCAGCAATCTTGCAAACATATCAAGAATAGCACAAGAAGCGCCGCCACGACAGATGAATAAAAATAGCTGTGTTATCGTCAGCGACACAAACACACCCAGCAACAACGTAATTATCACTTTGAAAAACATCAAAAAACAACTAAAGCGTATCGCCACAAACATCAGAAGCAAAGACATTAGTCAGTGACAGGCATAACTGGAGTGATACATGCAGTTTAAATATATTGTTTTCTTCTAAACTCGAAGAGAAGCTATAACTGTAGGCACATTGCCTATGTAAGTATACTGAGAAAGGCTTTAGTAACATTTTAATGGAATTTTGTTTGTGTCTTATATCATCGTTACGTGTTTTATACTTATCACATTTAAACACATTTTCCACTGAAAGTTATACATATAGATAACCTCTGGCTCAGAGATAATCCCGTTTTTGTTAACGTTTTCATAAAATCTATGAGTGAGTTTTTGACATTAATACATTCACACAGCTATCATAATATGCAATCAGTAGATAAGCCGTTCTATTCACACATCGTCCACCGAGAATGCTTCCTTATCTAATCAGCTCGGTCTCTTCTTTAATGTTACTCGCGTCATCTAGTTCTTCTTTTTTATTGAGAAAAAAACTCCCTCAACATTCTCGTAACCTTGGAGTATTTTAAACACGTATTGTTGATCTCCTTATCACACTTATCATTTGCAGTTAAATGAGAACAAACACAATAATGCATGGATTGAATGTAAATATATGTATTCGATAGAATTCTGATAATTCTTGTAACTGTACTTTGCTTTGTTCTTACATTTACATAACTGTTTTAAATTGGTTTTAATCAACGTCGGTAACATATGTTTACATAAATGTAAGACATTTGTCTGCATACAAACTCATAAAAGAAATAGAAACTAACAACACCATATAGCAGTATATTTATCATATATTTATATTTATTTGAATATATATATATAGTATATATTGCATATACTATACTATATATATATATATATACATATATATATTATATATATATATTATATATATGTATTGTATATCTAATGTGACATATATGCATATTTTGTATGTGTATAATTGATATATATAATATGTACATATACCATTATATATATATATATATATATATATATATATATATATATATATATATATATATATATATATATATCTTTATCAATACGATAATGCTGTTATTTTGTGATGTATATATATATACATTATATACTTATACAAATATATATATAATATATATATATATATATATATATATATATATATATATTATTTGTTACTATTCTTCACTGGAAAGTGTTCTAATATTAATTTGTATGCAGACAACTTTGGTTTATTCATTTGCGTAAACATGTAAGTGATAGTAATTGAAACACATTCGTCATCAGAAACAGAATAACTGCGTAGTTTACGTGGTTAAACCAGTGGATCGTGTTGCCTTTAATTACCTTAACAAATTACAACGCGTGTTTACAAACCAGCTGTCCGTCAGTCGTGGGCTTCTTGCTGTCATTTTACACTTGCGTCCATCTCCTGTTTGCTCGACAAGTGCATTTTTCACGACTATTCATCACGCCATATCCACTCGGAGACATCTTAATTTTATGCCTTCGCCACATCTGACAGTAGCAACGGTTTGGTGATGTATTGACAAATGTCAGCACACCGACGCTTTGTAGTCGCCATCGACTGGCAGTTTTGTCCAACAGACACTTGTTTGGTGTGATTCACCGAGTGATTTATTGTCGTACATTTGAACCCGTGGCCACTGGCCACCAAGGCACTTAATACCCTCTTGTTACGGCTTTATGCCGGAATAATTGTCCACTGTCGCGGTTTCAGCCATAAACCCGCGCCATATATCAGTGATTATAGTCGGTGGTATTTCGGCCGACGCACAAAGAATAGCAAGTGATAAATACAGCAAACTCCGCCGTGTCCACGATACTAGATGGGCTCACACAAATGGAAAAACAACATATACGTCGTCTGATGACACGTATAAACAATCAACGTAATTAAGAAGGATGTACCACGTACCTTGTCAACAACGTGTTGTTCTGGTAAAAGAAGTTGGGTTATCGTGTAAGTCTAAATCCGTGATCAAAGTGATGCGACATCATTTCCGTCTTCGTGTCCATGCCTTTCTGCGGCATGTCTGGGACGTTTTCCGGCTCCGATGAAGTGGACGTTATCGGGTTTTACTCGAGGAGACGTCGCTGGTCCGTTGTACATGCCAAATCACCAGAGAGGAGCTCGCAACTTATCTCATGGCACGACACTCTGTGTCAGCAAACGGCAATAACCACGAGCGAAGAACTCCAAGACCAGCGCGTCTTCAGCAGTGGTCGTTCGGCTCCTCCTGACCGTTCTCTGAGCCCGACGAGACGTCCGGAAACTGCGGTGTCCCTTGACGGGTCGAGCGGCTGGTGACGGCGACGGTGACAGAGGGCTGCGTGACAGACGACGACGGAGACACTTGTGACTGTCGTCACAGCTCTGAGCATCGGCGACACGCTCTGGTGACACCAACACGGCAGTGACCAAATGAAAGCGACATTAGGGGGCTTCTCAAAAATAGCGTCTGCTGCCTCCGATCGCCAGGTTTGGCAAAATATGATGAGGTGGTGTTATGTAATTATGATACTAATAATAATAGCCGGTCTGATATTGCGATTGGTCAATTCAACTTGCATTTTAACGCTTTACATGCAACACGCACGCACACACACACACGCACACGCACACGCACACGCACACGCACACGCACACGCACACGCACACGCACACAAACACAAACACAAACACACACACGTGTGTGTGTGTAAGTATGTGTATATATATATATATATATATATATATATATATATATATATATATATATATATATATATATATATATATATATATATATATATATATATATGTGTGTGTGTGTGTGTGCGTGCGTGTGTGTATGGTTGCATGTAAAGCGCTAGAATGCAATTTGAATTGACCAAACGCAATATCAGACCGGTTATTATTATTAGTATCATTGTTAGTTAGTAGCATTGTTAAAAATGAATACCGAAGTGAGTGTGTGTATATATATATATATATATATATATATATATATATATATATATATATATATATATATATATATATATATATATATATATATATATATATATATATACTCCTAGCAAGTAACTGGTACACTCACTTAGATATTCATTTTTATGCATTATCCTCCAGCTATTAGGAGACAGTACTCCCAGTTATCAACAAAACGTAATGATCTGCCATTTTGAGGATATTGTATTGTGCATCTTATATTGACCTGATGTAAATCTGAATGTAATACGTTTCTTAAAATGTGATTACAAGTGAAGCCAAAGTAACACCCAACAGAAAAGGGAGAAAGTTATCCATCTACCGTTACAATATTATTTGCTGAAACTATGTCTTTGACGTTGTAAGTTTGTTATAGAGGGTGATCATACTAATACGACCCATTTCTATGCAAGCTGGATGTATCACAGGAAATTTTGCTTTTATTTTTAACCCCTTTATACAAATAATAATAATATAAATAATAACAACATTAAACAACAATGATAACATAACATAAATATTCCACTAAATCATCTGAATTTGTAAATTAAATATTTTATCATTATTATTATTTTGTTATGATACATTCGTCCCTGTATACCCCACTAAAACATATAACAATATTTGTATTTTTGTTATCATAATAACAAGCAAGCCTAGGGACCAGAATCTGTGTGGTTGTATTGGTGGAACAGCTGTTACGTTGGCATGAAATGAGCATGGTTGTATTGGTGGAACAGCTGTTACGTTGGCATGAAATGAGCATGGTTGTATTGGTGAAACAGCGGTTACGTTGGCATGGAATGAGCATGGTTGTATTGATGGAACAGCTGTTATGTTGGCATGGAATGAGCATGGCTGTATTGGTAAAACAGCTGTTACGTTGGCATGAAATGAGCATGGTTGTATTGGTGAAACAGCTGTTACGTTGGCATGAAATGAGCATGGTTGTATTGGTGAAACAACTGTTACGTTGGCATGAAATGAGCATGGTTGTATTGGTGGAACAGCTGTTATGTTGGCATGAAATGAGCATGGTTGTATTGGTGAAACAGCTGTTATGTTGGCATGAAATGAGCATGGTTGTATTGGTGAAACAACTGTTACGTTGGCATGAAATGAGCATGGTTGTATTGGTGGAACAGCTGTTACGTTGGCAAGAAATGAGCATGGTTGTATTGGTGAAACAACTGTTACGTTGGCATGAAATGAGCATGGTTGTATTGGTGGAACAGCTGTTACGTTGGCAAGAAATGAGCATGGTTGTATTGGTGAAACAACTGTTACGTTGGCATGAAATGAGCATGGTTGTATTTGTGAAACAACTGTTACGTTGGCATGAAATGAGCATGGTTGTATTGGTGGAACAGCTGTTACGTTGGCATGAAATGAGCATGGTTGTATTGGTGGAACAGCTGTTCCGTTGGCATGAAATTAGCATGGTTGTATTGGTGGAACAGCTGTTACGTTTGCATGAAATGAGCATGGTTGTATTGGTGAAACAGCTGTTACGTTGGCATGAAATGAGCATGGTACGTACATACATACATACATACATACATACATACATACATACATACATACATACATACATACATACATACATACATGCATGCATGCATGCATGCATGCATGCATGCGTGCATATGTGCATACGTGCAAACTTGCAAGCACACACATACACACACACACACACACACACACACACACACACACACACACACACACACACACACACACACACACACACACACACATATATATATATACATACATACAAACGCAAAAAAAAACCATTTCTATCTAATTGATGTTGCCACATTATGGTTACAGCGTATATGTGAATCAAATAGCCCTATGGTTACGCTTTAGTTTCAAATGTCGATTTTGGTCTTAGTACGAATCTCCCACCCCACAATATTTTGTCTTTTTTGTGGTTGCATAATGTTGCAAAATGTATTTATTAATGATATCATTGTATATTTATATTATATATATATATATATATATATATATATATATATATATATATATATATGATGTATATTTTATTGGTTTGCTATTTCGTCAAATACGTGTGTCCTTGTTTATCTGGATGTGGACCGTAGTATAATGTCGATTTTATAATCACAATCCCAGCAAGAACAGCCATCTAGTCGTGGCAGACGTCTCCGACCAAGTTTCGTTTCCCCACGAATTGAACGGCAGTTTCAAGTCGATGGGTCGTCTTACAGCCCCCTGTCAATTCAATTCGTCCGCAATTAAAATGTTTGATTAATATTCGCGTATGATTTACAAAATGAGCCACCATGAATTGCGATACGGTATCATGGCTCTCCATTCTCCAATAAAGATGTACACTACTCCAATTTTGTTGTGAGGAGAAGAATAATGACATCTCTCTTTCAAGTGACACTTTCAGTCTTTCCCAATTTATTCGTTCTTATTCTGTAGTTACGATTTATGCTCATGAAAGCTTCTGTTTCACATGCATCGATCATCAACGTCGAAAACTGCTGAATATTCAAGGGAACTCTTCATGAGGCTCAGAAATCATTCAGATTCAAACAGAGTTCCTGCAACAGTATTCACACGTAGCACACATATTTTGTAGTAACAGTGTTTCGGTCTTGATGAATAAAACTACGTTATCCTCCATCACAAAATGCTGGTTACGTTACATGTTTAAAATATAAAGCCTCTTGTAAAGAAAAAAAACCCAGAATATTCGTTATTTCAAACAAAACCGTCGCAATATGCAAACGACGGTTCCATTAATTGCATAACAAATATCGTGACCCGCTATTGAATGTGTGAGCGATCCTTAAGAAAACAACGACCCTCAAATTGCAGCTTTTTAGTAATTGTTTGTCAAAACACGAAAACGTGGACTTTGATTATAAAATCGTTGTGTTATAGGCACGTATGCTTTCTAAACTTTAAACTTCAAGGGAAATAAAGCTTGATGGTAGGTTATGTAGAGAAGGTCAAAGCATTCGTTTGTAAGGTTGCATTATATGATTTCGTATACATCGAGAAAACATTTCGAAGTAAGCTACGGTGTGCATCACCAGAGACAAGACACAAGAACCTTCCAGAAGCTTTTGCATCAAATGGCTCACTGAACGAATACAAATTTTAATACTGGCGTTCATTTTGTGTAACTCATGTGTGATACGATATCAAATAAACGAATATTCTTCTCCTCCCAACTGTTTTTAAAGATGAAATATAACGGTTTATAGTGCAAAATACGCTTTGAAAACCACTAGTTTATGTAATATTAAAATAATTTACTTTGGTCGTTAGATCGGAAAACATGCTCTAGGTTGAACGGTCGTTGGGATGATATATACCCCATGAGTGGGCGACAGTTTAGCAGTCTTTTTGGTTTACTGCTGTATGTAAAATGTACATCCTATATGCTTAGGGGTTATTCGTAAGTGTCAGTATTTGTGAAGCTTATTTGACCATCTCCACAAAGACTACTCGCCAACCACTTGGCTACACTGTCTGTCTTCTCTACAGCCCAAGAAAACAATTCACAAAATCTAAAATGAGGCAGGCCTATTTCTACGACTTTCGGGTGACTATAGTTATATTTGAAAAGCCGTCAACCTACTGAGTGTACTCTGTACTGTTAGATACAACTAGAACGAACACGACAAAAATAATCACACGGTGAACTTAAATGATCCGACCTTCCGCACCGCAAGAAATTTACCCCGGGTGGGATGTGCTCGTAGCCGTATAAAGATTGACACAAATCTTAATAATGTGTTTTCGTAATTCCAATCCTAAGAATGACTTGGGAAAATACCACGTAGCCTTTAGACACCATTCCACTTACAGTGTGTCCTTAAATGCATAACATATTTCTCTCCAGAAGCGCTGTTAGTTGGGAGGCGAACTGGTGTTACTCCTGTGCGTTGCCACCGCTGTGAAGGCTCGAGTCGGCGCCCGACATCTCATAATGCATGTTCGTTATATGATAATTTCCTTGTACGATACATTCCTCTTCAAAAGGCTCTACAAATGACCCCATTCAGCCGTCACTCACCGCTAGTGGCGCAATAAAAAAACGTTTCAACCACTTAAAATGAACCCGCGGTGAACAGTTTCGATAATTGATATTCGCTGACGACAAAAACGGCGCCATTGTGGAGAGGGAAGTCGCGCCCGTTTGCGCACAAGTTGGCGTTTACGGGCCTTTCTCGGCAGCACAATAGCGCAGCGGGGGCCGAGAACACCAACACCTCCGCCGCCATTGCCACCAGTCTACTTGGCGCCCTCGCTGTAGCAGACGACAATTTTCACATGGCGACGTCACGATGTCGGCTGGGGATACATCATTGCTTCGTCGCCGGATCCGCGACAGGCGAACGGGGAAGATAGCTTGTGAACAGGAAAAGGGCATGTTTGCAGGCAACTTTGACTCTGGTGCTCGCAGGATTGTATTTCTAATGGCGGAGCAATGTAAGATGGAAGTAGAACTATGGAGATTGTAATTAGATAGTAATTCTAATGGCGGCGCAATATAAGATGGAAGTAGGACTATACCCTCTGTTAACAATAGTCAGGTTTGTCTTACCTACAAGTGACTGACTGGATTTTTAATGTTGGTATTTTTCGAACGCTAAATTGCGGAATGTTATGAAAACCCACTACTGCCAGTGATAAAATTCCACATTGGGCCACTTTTAAAATGTAATATCTTTAATCGACTATAGATTAGTGTCATGACAATATTAACTTCCTTGAATAGCCGAAAACATACCTCCACACAGATGTAAATAAAATTAACATTGCATTACACTTTGTGACGTTTCTGCAATCTTCGCATTTGTGAATACACAACAGTGCGCCGGAATTAACTCAGTTACGAGCAGCCAACCGTAATTTATGCAAGTAAAATTATTTACATGCTGTTGGTACGTCCCCCATGGCGCAGTATAGCGGTCTATTAGCTGCGCGAGATGTAAACGAACAAAAGCGCCACCTTTCTACTATAGCGGGCCTCTGACCCCCGACGAAACTCATCGACTAGCGCGGGCAAATTAGCGACGTCCGAGCAACATGCAGGGTAATTGATAAGTTTGTCGACAGACGGCTTTCAGTGTTCTCGCAATCATCCATTATTTTCATCGCTCGACCCCCAACAACAGCCCGAGCACTAAATGAGTCGTAATGACGGTGATTAGACGACGGAGAAATGGTAGAGGACCGCGTGAAATTCGCCGCCTTCGCCGGCTCCGTGATTGACGAGCCAGCGGGTAAACAGGCGGGGGAGGGCAACGTTTCAAAAACTGCTGCAAAACAGAGCGGGTTAAAAATAGTTGTCATCGTGAAGACAGCGCAGACGTTTTCCCTAAGCTAGTCGTTAGGTCGAGTAATACGACCACGATACAATCAGCTAGCGTTCTTTGGGTTTACCGGCGACAAACAACTTCAAACTATCTAAGTAAATAACAGAATAACATCGGACCAGGAATACCATACAAAAAAACGCAACTTTTCTGATCACAGAACCGTGTGATTTGAACAGATATTTGAAGTGATGTTTTATGAAAATATGCCTAGTAAAGCAATTAGACGGAATTACGTAACATCAACAAATATAAACATACATTACGAGGTATCTCAAAATGGCGGTCGATGTCGGTGGAAGACTTTGTGACCGCTAGGTGTCTCCACGGGCGTCGATCGGTGGGGACGGGGGGACGCGTCCCCCCCCCCCACTTTTCAGGGTGGGGGGACAGCATAGGAATTGCCCTCCCCCACTTTTCAGTTCAGAAAAATTGCGAGGCATATAGCATGACTCAACACTCCTCTCTCTTAAAAGCTGCTACATAGGACTAGCTAGACAATAAACTCGCGATATGAAGTTCAGCAAAGTTATTTATCGCAAATAAACACGAGGCAAACATATTTTATTTTGAGGCATGTTTTGCTGTTAGTGCGCCATAATCCCTGATAGTTATTTAAACAAACGTAATGTTTTAATGTATTGAACGGAATATTAGACAACTCTTCAAAGTAATCATCACAGGAGAGTTATCGAACAGCCCGTGGCATTTATACCAAAAATGTTTTGTTATTTAACTGCACATTGATGATTGTTAATTTGTCGCGCATACGCAGAAAGACCAATCGGAAAGTTTATAACTATCGAAATAATGTAAGCTGCTGCCGGGCTCTATCAACCTTGTGTTGATATTATTAATAGGCTTTAGCCATCAAATACATTTTAAATGATGAAATTTGTGTTGCACTTTGACCCCACGCCTGCTCGATGCTTATCGCCTGCGACAGAAGCGGCGGATTCCTTCACTTTGTGTAACTTATTCCCATTAATTTTTGAGTGACGAAAAATTTCTTGCCAAAATGTTGGGTTGGGAAGTTCTACACAGGCACAGCATGGGCGTCGATCAGTGGGGGACGAGGGGAACGCTGACCACCCCACGGCTTGAGGGGGTCAGCAGAGGAAATGTCCTCATACTTTTTCAGTTCATAAAACAAATTTATAGGCATATATAGCGAGACTGATCACTCCCCTCTCTTAAAAACCCTACATCGATCTAGTAGTAAAATTAATAATAAGATATAAACTTCCCACTACTTAGTGGGAAATCACTAGATAAATTGCTTGGTTGGCCCGCAACTTGATCTTAGTCCAGTAAATAGTCATCACGCCGGGCTCTGTCATTTTGCACCCTTGTGTTGATATATTAATAGGCATTAGCCATCAAGCACATTAAAGATTATTAATTTTGCTTGCCCTGTCATCCCTCGGATTGCAGCCTGGTCGCCCTGATCGATATTTATATCGCCTACGGCGGAACCAGCGGATATATGCACTTTGTGAAATTTGATCTCATTTTAGTGATGACAAATTTCTTTGCCAAAAGGTGGGATTGGGAAGTCCTATACAGGCACCCCTGTAAGCTCTGCATCTTATCACTCTGTGAATCAGACAAGCAGTGTTGGATCCAAAGTGTACCCCCCAAATGTTAAGTGATTGGGGTGGGCCATGGCCCCTCTTCAAATATATGTTGCCAACATAACTATTATAAATAGCATAACATAAAGGCTTTTTTCAGTTTATTTAGAATTAGCACCAGACCAACAATGAATTATGTTTTATATTTACAAAAAATAGTTACGTGTATTTTAGGTCATATATATACATATATATTATACATGTAATAAATATACATATATATGTATATATATATATATATATATATATATATATATATATATATATATACATATATATATATATATATATATATATATATATATATATATATATATATATATATATACATACACTTATATATATATGACATATTATAACATATATATATAATCTATATATATATTATGCATACATATATGTGTATACAAATTGGTCCCCCGTCCCCCCCCCCCCCACTTTTAAAACCGGATCGACGCCCCTGGGTGTCTCCCGTGGAAATGAGTTCGCGTAGTAATAATAGTAGGCCTAATAACAGTGTGTAAAATCACTTTGTCCGAGAAAGCAAGACTGACGTGTCAACCATATCTTGTCAACAATGCACACCATAAACCCAGAACCTAAAGAATACTTGTTGTGTACTTTGAAGGCCGGCAGCTGATCTGAGAGCGAGCGTGAATGGGCTATACGCTATCTAGTCCTCAGCTCGTCTCATCGCTGCTTGCAATCTCTGCGGTCCCGACACTGACAATCATATCTCAGACATTTACGCTGCTTAAAGGCCGGACCTGACAAATCTCGTCAATTTGTTTGGAATCGTGTCATCTGTACTTAACGTCTCGCCTGTATCATATCACTCGCTGTCGCTCTTATCGACGTGGGTTCGGATTTGTTCACGCCTCCCAAACGTGCCTGGTTTGATTTGATTTTACGCTTGGCGAACGAAACGTCGTCTGCAAAATCTGTGTAAATCGTAGACATAGTAAACCGGGCAATAGATTATTTATGGCTCGCTGGTAAAAGGACCATTTTGCTTCGCGCGAATTGCTGAAGCTGCAGTTATGAAATGGTGCGTGGACTCCACGTGGAACGTGAAACGTAATCACAAAATCGTTGTCTTCTCCTTGTCGCCTACGGGGCAGGGACATGTCAGTCTATCAGTACCGCCCTCTCGACAATTCGTCTCCGTCTGTCACGATCATTTCTAATTCTTTTTTTCCAACCGCCGTAAATAACAAGATTCGACCCATTCAAATGTATTATCTCGTACTATTCTCTGCATATAATACATATCATGCACTGATCCGATACGCCCGGTTACGTCCTCCGCCATTTCTTGTCGTTCCTCCGAGTGATCTGTCTGTTGGAACGACGCCTCGCGACAAACACAAACGATTCCAATTGGCCTTGAGCACCAAAGGAACTGCAAAAACAGCGACCTCCGGAAATTATGCACTGAATAATTTACAAGATGTTTCAAATAACAATGGATGACAAACTGTTTAATTCCCGAGGTGCCCCGACCACACGCACAAACAGCGACTGTTATAATAAACACCCAGTACAACCGTTTATAGCCAGCGAATTGCTATTTCCGGTCCCAATCGTATTCCGTCGCTTTACATCGCGGACAATGAAGCGCTTTAACAGGTGACATTCGCTACCTGTTGGAATTTGACTAACTTCTACCTAAGTTTGTCTACGCTATCTGTGAAATTGAATTGGATTTTGTATTATTGCTTTCAGTTGTCGTTTCTTTCAGTGCACAGGGTGTCCAACAGTGTCGGTATAGGCAGTGTGTGTGTGTGTGTGTGTGTGTGTGTGTGTGTGTGTGTGTGCGTGTGTGCGTGCGTGCGGGCGTGTGTGCGCGCGTGCGTGTGTGCGCGCGTGCGTGCGTGTGTGTGTGTGCGCGCGTTTGCGTGTGTATGTGCTGTGCACGTGCTCGTGTGCGTGTGCGTGTGCGTGTGCGCATGTAATGGCGTGTGTGTGTGCGTACGTTCGTATTTTTTGTACCTGGCTATAGACTATGGTAGATATCGTGCTATACGATAAGTATTCGCATCGTAGAGGGAATGTTCGATATATATATACATATATATATATATATATATATATATATATATATATATATATATATATATATATATTCGATATACGATATATATATATTCGATATACGATATATATCGAATATATATATCGAATATATATCGAATATATAACGAACATTGCCTCTACGACGCGAAAAGTGATTGACGGTTGCATCGTGTATAATGTTATTATACCATGTTTGTTCAAGACTACTCGTTATAATTCGGCTATAAGAAGTCGATCCGTAGAAGATCTGCTGCGTGTCCTGATTGAGACAGAGACGACCACTACAACCTCAGACCTCAGACCCCAAACCGCACAGCGGCACGCTTCGTCAGCGGTAAGCGGCATTGGATACCAGCAATTTAGTCACCACATTGATGTGCCTATGTAGACGGCGCACGCACAATGGTGGGCGACTTCCGGGCAAGAGCGGATGTACGGGACTCACATGTCTGCGCTGACAGCCAAGAGGTCTTCAGTGCTTGGCTGAATGGACAGGCGAGTTAGATTACAACGACACTGTGATGATCTTTGTAGCAAATCTGTCTAATAACGACGTATCCATTCCCCGTTCTAGTTCATGTGGACGAGTTATATGTGTCGTTTAGCTACATTTGAACAAACTATTCAAATTAATTACTGACCTTTTAGCAAGAATCAGTTCAAATCACAATGTGTAAGACACTGATCTCGGCGTGGCAACTGGATTTAGCAAGTTACCCGAAGAAGGGCTAGTGTCGATAATCATTTCTTTCAACCATTTTATCAAGAACTAATACACCTTATTATTAAACCGACTACTGATAATATTTAGATAATTCACGTTTTACTTATTTTGGTCATGCAAAACTGGATTCGCGACGAACTAAACGAGTTGAGGAATCAACTTCAGCAGGATACAGAATAACTCTGTACAGCTTCAGAACATCTCAAGTCTGGTCAGCTGCGGTAATTTCGAAATTTCTAGATGCGGCTCAGCGTTCTGGAGAGTGTCTGCTGCGCATGCCCTGCCAGCGACGCTGTCATTAGGGACGACATGCGGGGACAGACCACCGAATGGATTCCTACGCCATTGCCCTGCTTAGAAAACCCGCATTGTGCTTTCTTTTGTAAATATCTGGAAGCACTAAATGTAGGACTGGTTGAATGGAAATGATATGTCTGCGTAGCATGGTATCACAGCTGCGAAATAATGATATATGTCAACAGTGACCAGGTGCGTATGCATACAGGTGTAATTCGGCCTAGAGGTGTCAACATTGGCAATCGGCGGCTGATTGAAGCAAAAATGAAGGGGTGTCAGTTTAGAAACTGGATTGTAGGATAAAGAGATATGTCATTTTCACGAATTTTATAAACGACCTGTGAATGGAGGCTAATTAATGTCTGCAATTTTCAATACCGTGAATTAAAACCCTAGTGGGAAATCAAAGAAACGTTACAATGTCCGCCTATGGAAATCAATTGGTGATATCTACCCATACAAACTAATTCCGGCCATATTCGAGCTCTGCTCTATATGGACACCTTGGGTTAAGGTTGTTCGGCTGTTGGGGCTCATGGACATCACTTTGTCTGCTTTATGACTATGTCAATAGACAGAAGCATTACTAAGTATGCGATGTATCGCCACTGACAGCTGGTAGAGCGTGTCCAGCAATGTCCCTCTTTTGAACTTCACTACCTGGGCTCATGTTACTAGCTATTGTTGGGAGTATGTTCACACTGTGGCCATTAGAGTATACGGGTCAGGTTGAACATCGTGATAACTACGACAGGTTCTCATATGTGCCTTCGTCAGTTGACAACCTCACTACCGGTTATAGATTGCATGTACATTTATTATTAGTAGTAGTATTATCACTGCGTCTTCTGCTACTGTACTACATCTACTATTACAACAACAACAACTATATTATTACCTACCACTACCACTACCACTACCACTACCACTACCACTACCACTACCACTACCACTACCACTACCACTACCACTACCACTACCACTACCACTACCACTACCACTACCACTACCACTACTACTACTACTATGCACTGTGCGACGGTGTGTGACGCAGACAGTCGCATACACGAGTCAGCACCAAAGTCAACAAATGGCGACAGTCGTTTTCAAGTAGATCTCGCATTCCGCTCTTTCACTCGCATAGTTGTGGCCGATCAGTGATCGTAATCCAATTTTGCACATGACGTCTTCCAGGACGGCAGTTGAAGCACAATAGTTCACTGTATTGGTCGTCGTATCACCAATAGTAGTACTAGTAAATAACCAAGGTGCACATTTTTCTATACGTATCTTATCAGTAATGTGGAATATTGTGACTTTTATAACGTAGGCCTAACATTTGGCATTTCCTTTTCACTACGACGAACATGGTCGCCATTTTACCGCAATCCTTTCTCACGTATGCTATATAATATGCTATTAGAATTAGTCGTGACATCAAAGGTTTATGCAATAAAATTTTCCACATTGTTAGCTGTCATGTATAACGCTAATTATGCAACTATTTCATAGGTGAATAGTCTGTTTTAATACTTAAGGAACCAGTAATTAACTGTTCCCCGGTGATCCCCTGTTTGGAAATTGTAATTTCATTTGATTTAAATAGGATATTTCCATGCAACAATATTTTGTCTGTTTTATTTGTGCACAGTCCTCTCCATCAGTCCTTCTTTGGGAAATGCCAAATGTTCTGCTTACGTAAAAAAAAAGTCACAATATTCCACATTAAACAAAATGTAGGTACGGTAATAAATACTAGACATGACCGAAGTGACGATATCCCGAATGCTTCGTGCCAAAAATTATACGTCTAGATCCTCATGTAACCTATAATGAGTTTTGGTAATATTCACAAACAACTACAGTCGTTTTTCATTCAACCCGATTGATCCGAAGGTTCTCTCACCCGTCCTCGGAAAATGCATCACAATCCGAGCTGGTCTTTTCTCGTTCATCGTGGTGTTGAAAAAAAGAATGAACAGGGATTCACAATGGACTTATAGCACTGCGTGGAACTTACCTATTTCAACGAGGCGAATATTACCAAAACTCATAATAGGTTACACGAAGATCTAGACCTGTATAATATTTATCACTGACGAAAAAGGCAGAGTCAGCAATCAACCAGTTACTTATATTAGATAAAATCATGTTCAGTTTAAAATGACTGATAGTTGAAGACGGCGGGTAAACCATGGACGGAATCTGCAAGCCGGCCACCGAACCTCCAACCCCTGTCGGGGAGGAGGACATACGATTTCCCAGTACTTCTACAGCAAAAGGAGTTTACGCTCCTCCCGACCATGGTTAAACTAAATTACAACGATCTAAACTTCATAGTACTTCCATTAATTATGAATATTGCCAGTCCCTAATGCTTCCAACTTCTCCTCTTCTCTTGCCGTGGAATTTCGTTAAGAATGTTTTCCTCGAGTTCCTATCGCCGTGTCGCACGCGTTGTACAGCTTGTAGTCCACACCTCGCTGTCGCCATGGCCATTTAAATACTAGAACAACTCGAAGCGATGCAAAAGTAAGGACATTAATAATATGCAGATAACACGAAGATGAATAAGAAGAAAACTACCATGCACTGATCCTCTTCGACTTCATACACATCGTTCGCCCTATGCGTCGTCAGGCGGAAACCACAATGACGTGATCACTACTTGTGAGAACCCGCAGCTGCGCAGTGCGCAACTTCCTGTCAATGTCGTGCCCGTTTACGCATGCGCTTATTCCAGCATTTCCTATTTTTGCATTCGCGTGCGTGTACAAACGCGCGGGCCTGTATTTGTCTTCTTCAAAATAAATCTGTTACCATTTACCATTGAAAGTGTAGCCCTTTTGGACGCTGTCTTCCAGTTAGAATACAGTATAACATTTCTAGACGTACATGCGTGCGAGCGTATTCGCGCGGATGTATGTGCGGGCGCGCGCGGAAATGTATGGTCGTGCACGTGTGCTTTCGAATCAATATGGCGGCTCTTGGAAACTGTTCTGGTGTGGACAGAGCCGTCAGACATGTTGATTTTACATTGGCGGCTATTGTAGCCTATCCTGTACTGGATGGAACATTTTGACACAGATTTTCTTTTCTTCTTTCTCATGACATGAAACATGATTTAACTGAACTCGTGTGGAAAATTCCTGAAATTGTCTTACGTCATTTGTTTCATAAAAATCCGCCAAACCTAATACCCCTCATTTTGGTTCCGATCTGGTGAGGATTTTTAAATACTGGCGCGTCGTGAAAGATAGTCACTGAGCGGATACGCGAATCACAATTAAGCGTATATTTCTTTCGTGAAATATTTAATGCAGTATTATATTCAGTATTATTTCTACCAATAATATTGGTCATATTATGTCCTGTGAAAGTGTTCGAAACAATTTCGTATATCAGTAGCGGTAGTTGCCGCCAATGGAGACATTAATTGTGGTATGACATGTGCAATTCGTCAATAGGCCCTACCATCCATTGGCTCGATATCGCTTTCAAACACTTATGACAACGGAAAGGACAACGGAATAAAATACTAAAGTTCTATAAGGCTAAAAGTAGGTAAACAAATTCGATTTATGACATCTGTTTTCAACGAATCTTGAGTGAAATTATTGACACAGTTACAGCATTAAGCCACGACGGTGTAGTTAGGCACGAGAGTTTGACGAATTGATGCACCATGATTTTGAATGACAACCAAGAAACAGAGGCGCCACCTAGCTTCTGCCGCATAGAAACTTTTCAGTTTTGTCGCTGCAGTACTGCCACCTAGTGGATAATATATTATTACTATCACGAAAATGAAAACGTGTACACGAAATTGTTATCACAAAGTTGTCTGTTTATTCACAATATCCTTTCGCACAAACACTGTGCTACCTATATACAAACTTATAATACACACATTTTATGTATGCATGAAACCTAGTTTATAGTAAATCTAATAATTTCTGGTATTGAAATTATTTAATTATTATACCTGCATAGGTGCTGTTATTTATACTGCTACATATGTAATTTGTTCTCTTGATCAAATTAGTTAAACTAACTTTCACTTTTAAGGATTATGTACAGCTATATTACCATAAAAAATACAACAACCTTAATTCTTCAAGTAAATATAAAGTAAATAAAATTATAACTCATCATTATTTCTGACAGTGCATGCCTGAGGTGCTATCGGCAGACTATCGGAGCAGCACTATGCCGGCACTAGTGCCAGCACCAGGCCAGCACTAGTGCCAGCACTGCTGGACACTTGTAATCAGTTTAATTAGACATAGAATAAACAATTAACACACATATTACCATGATGAATGATGACGTCTGGCCGTAGTGTTAAGACTATATATAGCCTCGCTTATTACACAGCGGCCCAAAATGTCAAACAATGACAGGAACAACTAAGGCTGACTAATTGAGTGAGGCCTCATAAGATATATAATATAACATTGACCACAATACATTCATGGAAACAAATAAAACTAGAACTTTTAAATCCCTGTTCTAATGTAACCCATTTCACGAGATGTGAAGTGTGTGACTTCTAATGACGTACATGATGACCTCTGTCAACCCACTCTGTCTCTTCCTGCTGCTCTCAGCTCATCCTTTGTGTCAACTTTAATGTCACTTTGACCTCACACGTCTCGTGCTGTGTTCCACTCACTCCACCTCCCTCAACTCACTCAACTCACTCCACCTCCCCACTCACTCCACCTCCCTCAACTCACTCAACTCACTCCACCTCCCCAAACTCACTCCACCTCCCCACTCACTCCACCTCCCTCAACTCACTCAACTCACTCCACCACCCCAAACTCACTCCACCTCCCCAAACCCACTCCACCTCCCTACTCACTCCACCTCCCCAAACTCACTCCACCTCCCTACTCACTCCACCTCCCCACTCACTCCACCTCCCCACTCACTCCACCTCCCTACTCACTCCACCTCCCTACTCACTCCACCTCCCCACTCACTCCACCTCCCTAGTCACTCCACCTCCCTACTCACTCCACCTCCCTACTCACTCCACCTCCCTACTCACTCCACCTCCCCACTCACTCCACCTCCCCACTCACTCCACCTCCCCACTCA
This sequence comes from Oasisia sp. SBJ-2009, assembly GCA_964017155.1. NCBI lineage: Eukaryota > Metazoa > Annelida > Polychaeta > Sabellida > Siboglinidae > Oasisia > Oasisia sp. SBJ-2009. The sequence continues at coordinate 54,295,509 of OZ024857.1, forward strand.
CTCCACCTCCCTACTCACTCCACCTCCCCACTCACTCCACCTCCCTAGTCACTCCACCTCCCTAGTCACTCCACCTCCCTAGTCACTCCACCTCCCTAGTCACTCCACCTCCCCACTCACTCCACCTCCCTACTGACTCCACCTCCCTAGTCACTCCACCTCCCCACTCACTCCACCTCCCTACTCACTCCACCTCCCTAGTCACTCCACCTCCCTACTGACTCCACCTCCCTACTGACTCCACCTCCCCACTCACTCCACCTCCCTACTCACTCCACCTCCCCACTCACTCCACCTCCCTACTGACTCCACCTCCCTATACTCACTCCACCTCCCTACTCACTCCACCTCCCCAAACTCACTCCACCTCCCTACTCACTCCACCTCCCCAAACTCACTCCACCTCCCTACTCACTCCACCTCCCTACTCACTCCACCTCCCTAGTCACTCCACCTCCCCACTCACTCCACCTCCCCACTCACTCCACCTCCCTACTCACTCCACCTCCCTACTCACTCCACCTCCCTAGTCACTCCACCTCCCCACTCACTCCACCTCCCCACTCACTCCACCTCCCTACTCACTCCACCTCCCCACTCACTCCACCTCCCCACTCACTCCACCTCCGTACTCACTCCACCTCCCTAGTCACTCCACCTCCCCACTCACTCCACCTCCCCACTCACTCCACCTCCCTACTCACTCCACCTCCCTACTCACTCCATCTCCCTACTCACTCCACCTCCCCAAACTCACTCCACCTCCCTACTCACTCCACCTCCCTATACTCACTCCACCTCCCTACTCACTCCACCTCCCCAAACTCACTCCACCTCCCTCAAGTCACTCAACTCACTCCATCTCCCCACTCACTCCACCTCCCTACTCACTCCACCTCCCCAAACTCACTCCACCTCCCTACTCACTCCACCTCCCCAAACTCACTCCACCTCCCTACTCACTCCACCTCCCCAAACTCACTCCACCTCCCTACTCACTCCACCTCCCTATACTCACTCCACCTCCCTACTCACTCCACCTCCCTCAAGTCACTCAACTCACTCCATCTCCCCACTCACTCCAATCATCACTGCCCTTTATAGCCCATCGTTTTCTACACATGTGATATATGACTATTGCCTGAGAGCTTCTGTTAGACATTAGTGCTCGTATTAGTTCGGATTCCTGAAGACATAAGCGCTACAAACATTGTGTCATAATTATTAAGACTGTGCTACTGTTTCCCTTCTATCTAAACGTATGGCACTCAACAAGTTAACTTATTATTATACATGGAACAGTTTGACAAAGTCCCTACAGTTTGACAAAGTCCCTACTGGTGTCTCACAGCAAGGAGACTGTTCTGTGCACATTGGAGACTGTTCTGTCAGTCTGCCACTCATAGTGATTATGGACTAGCAACCTTTTGCAGCAAGCGACACTCCTAGTAACGTCCACAAGACAAGTGACATCCAGACTTCCAGTGGCTGGTCTCAGATACCTGCGTTGTCTTCACTAGATGCATTGAGGCGTTCCATGGAGGCAAACAGTGGGTTCGTGAACTCTGTCGTGTTGGGCAACTCCTGAAACAAGGACATAAAAGATGTCATCATTAATCAGGTCATTCCACACGATCAATGACGCGTCCATATACAAGTGCCGAGACAACTGCACCGAATTACATATTGTCGTACCGCTACCTAGGCTAATTATGATTAGGCAACGGCTGAGTAAATAAAGGGGATCAACTTAGTAGATAACTTACGATGTACTGGCGCAAGAGGATATATGAACAAACACCTATTTAAAAGTCGCCAGGAGCAATCTTTATTTTATACTTCAAAATAAAGATAATAAACTAACAGTCAAAGCATAATTTACATAAAAGTGCAAATCAAGCGGCACGTGGCTCCACACAAACTCCCCCCCCCCCCCCTCCCCGAACCAACGTGTTCACTCTCAGTCTCACCATATTAATCTCCTCGTGTCTTTCCCTGCCCTGGGATTTAAACCTTCTCCCAATGGCGGGAAACCTTCTGTCACATGATCATGATCAGCAATGCCCTCTGGTGGGCATCCCTTCAACTCTGAGAGAGCCCTGCTACACCCTCTGGTGGGCATCCCCTCAACTATGAGACCTGCTACGCCCTCTGGTGGACATCCCCTCAACTATGAGACCTGCCACGCCCTCTGGTGGGCTCCCCTCATCTTGGTGGCGGCCCTACCATGATATACACGATATAATCTTCACTGACTGTCAGGTAAGACTTTTGGCAGCCCATGTTGTGTGTCTTTGTGCCAGCCGAACTCCCTCACACCTACCACAGGACTAAGGACAGGTCGGTTTGAATTCGGGGACCATTTCCCTAACATTGTTAAGAGCTCTTAATCCCAATTTTGCTCCTTAAAATAAATACTGATAATGTCACCACGATGACTCGCCAGCGGGACATTGTCACTGGTGTGTCATGGAAATAGTGCCCTCAGTAATACGGAAATGGATATTTGTGGTTTTTTAAAGCTTACTTAATTTGACACAAAAAATTGTTTAAGATTTCTTTATCTTAGTAAAATAGTCCCCTGGGTCCTGTCAATTGGACTGTCTAGAGCCGCAAACAAATTATGCCCAATTATCTTGTCTGGAAGATGAGTATTTTTGTTAGTATTTGTACTAAATAGAAATACACACCAGGTGAGGAGGGCTGTTCCAGCCACTGTCTTCTACTGCAGATTGCGTTGACCCTCGCCGCTTTCTGCAACCAATCACAAACAGCGTTACAAATATTTAGTTGCGTCGATTTTCAAAAGAAAACGGTAAAGGGTAAAACTTATGTTTTATGGTATGTTCTTTTTTGGGGCAATTATTGTTGAAGCATTTCATCTCCTGTAAGTAAACTGTTTCTGGCCAAACATGTGTTATGAATACACATTTGTTGCTTTATTTCTGGCAATTTTAGGTCAGGGCTAAAGGAAAACATATACCTTGAAAGGGATTATTTACCAAATTTAACTCTGTAATGTACAATGTTTTTATTAATGCGAAATTATCATATTTATCAATTTTTTATAAGCTTAAAAAGAATCTGTTTAATGCAATCTTTAAATGGACAATAAAGTTATTATTAGTAGACAGCACGACAAACATTATTTGGAGCAAATGTCAAAATATATGCAATGTTTCGACATTTGCTACAAGTAGTATATTTACTGCTGTCTAGTGGAACCATATAAATTTATGTTCACATATTGTCAATGAATTTACTGGATCATCCACTGACCTGTAGTAGAGGATCCACACAGCAATCATAGAGACAACCATAAGTGCACCAACGATGACCACAAATGACACAACGAAAGGAATAACTGAAACATGACACAGTGTGTAAATAAAACAGCTTTAAAATAAGTTCACTGCATGAATTAATATTGGCTGCTACACCTTCATGTATTGTGTAATTTTTTTGATATATAATTAACTTGTAAAATCAGAAAACACAATTAACAGATATCCAACTACATGTATACGTAAATTGGACAAGAGAAAGTTATTAAAATCACACCCTCAGTTAGAATACATCAGTAACATCACTGACGACAGGGACGGTGCCGACTACTTACCCAGACTTCTCCTAGTTGTCACAGCACCAGTGTTCTCTCCTGGCACAGCACCAGAAGTCGAGTTTGGTGACAGCTCACACTGGTTACCATGGTAACCTGTAATAAATATTTGACAAAACAATAAAACCAAGCTACGAGTAGTCTGATTAAAAACCACAATCCTGCAATACATGCAACATCATCCATAGATAAGGCAGTAAATGATAAATGTGGAAAGTAAATAGACAGTTACAAGTAAGTAAAGCTGTGTAAAGTATATCGAGTTCTGATCTGTACCCTTCTTTTTGTTGATAGTACTTACTGTTTTCTATCCAACGTGTCTGAGTAATTTAAATTATGATGTCATCCGTCACATTTTAATAAAAGTTAAGACACTTCCACTTTCTTTCCCTTTTCGCATTTTTCTATTTCGTTGATATGTGTAGCACTTTACGCATTCCAAAATATATGTATTCCAGGGTTCGAAATAAGTCTGGTCCGATCGTCCAGGACGAGTAGTTTTAGAGCTCGGACTAGTACAGTTTTAGTAGAGTAGTCCGGTCGGACTAGCTATGACTTGACAATGGCAGTATTACTTTAATAAAACAATAGACCAAGATGATAGAGCATATACTACACTATTCCAATATACATATATATATATGTATATGTATATGTATATGTATATGTATATGTATATGTATATGTATATGTATATGTATATGTATATGTATATGTATATGTATATGTATATGTATATGTATATGTATATGTATATGTATATATATATATATATATATATATATATATATACATATATATACATATATATATATATATAAATATATACATATAATATGTTTAATTAATATGTAATAATGTCTAAGGACTAGTAAAACCAATTCAGGACTAGTCATCTATAAGTCAGCTAGTCCGACAGACTATCAGCTCGCGAAAAGTATCGTGCACCCAGTATTCATTCAGAAACCAGAGATAAGAGGAACTGACCATTAAAGCAAGAGCAGATAATTTGGCCAGTGGAATGGACGCAGCGTCCACCATGTTGACACTGACACATGTGGGGTAAAGACCGATTGACCACGGTCAGACCATCTGAAAACACACAGGAATATAAATGTAGACATGCCCACTGTGGGCGTGTCTATGCAAATATAGACACACCCACTTTGTCTATGCAATTTTTTGTCTATTTACAGATAAAATACAGCTTGTTTAATTAAAAACAATGGATAATATGAGTAAAAATTACCTCGTTTCTCAAAACTGCTTTTTTAAAGACTGCACCGATTTTAGCAATAAATACAAAATTACCCTATATATTTCAACAAATTTGGGTATCATTGACCCATGATCGACGGCATCCAAGACATCAGAGATGCAATTTCACAGTCTTGTGACTTTACTCCCAGTCTACTGGGGCGGGTCTAGTAAATGGATTTCAAGCAAAACAATATGACCAGTAATTTCATGACAAGATCGAGATGCAGATTATAATATATTTCCAGTCCAAAGTCAAAGAGAGGAACAGGGGAGTGGTGAGCACAAAGAGGTTTGTCAGGCTTTATGGTTGAGTGATAATTTTCGCGTTATTCCAATACCTTTATACCACTAGTCCGGGAGCAGAGAGGGTTAACCCTGCATTGTTGTATTAAGTTTTTTTTACTGTTGATTTTGGTAGCCAAGGGTCTCTATGTTCAAAAACTGCTTGATGACATGTTGTCACCCTTGAGCAATTTGAGAAATTCAAGATGGCGTCCAACATGGCCGCCATTACATATAAATGACCATAACTCCCTACCTGTTCATCATAGGAAGGAGATTTTTGTCTCTATACCTAGGTTTTAGGGGTCAAGTTATCCATTAGAACTAAGTATTATGTTGATATCGTATTACATAATGGTAATTTCCAAGATGGCTGCCAAGATGGCCGCCGTAACACAAAAACTGGCATATCTCCTTAACTATTTACTCCAAATTAGTCGTGAAGGTGTCTATCACTGGCTATTTTGGAGACACATCTATCTGTATCAGATCAAAGTTCATATACTGATGATGTCATCTAGAAATCCAAGATGGCTGCCAGTTTACAAGCACTGGTATATCTTCTAGACTATTCAATCTTGGGATAAATATGAAAAGGTACCACAGGTGTTATATTATAACAAATGTTCTTTAATTTTAAATCTGAATTCTCACAAAAGCATATTATACAATTCATATTTAAGGATGGCTACCACTTACCACCAAGTAATTTACGCTGTTGTACGTTGTGTTCCCCATGTGCATCGCAAATACATGCAATCAACTATGATGTCGGGTTACAGCAACCCTGATTATAGCTGGCGCAAAATATTGTGCATTTCATGTTTGCATAGTTGCAACTACAAGCACTTGAACTGCATGGAGTAGTACTGTGGCATCCACATTTTATTAGACGTAGTACCATCTCTGGGACTAGTTCGACTTCACCAGGGAGGGTGACTGGTTGAAGGGACTTGTTTTGGTCATCATTTACCCAACCATATTCCGTTGAGTCCAACTCAGGTGGATTCTGCGCTTCCAGTGACTGCCATACCAAAGCCTGATTGTGAGCTCTTTTAACAATTTCTTTGAATGCCTCAGTTGTTGGTGGCAAGGTACACAACGTCGGTGTTGATGACTCTTTGCCTGTTTTTGACAGCCATACCTTTAACATTGTCTCTGACATTGTATTACAGTTTGTTTGTCCATAGTGCGCGGAAATGAAGGAGGTAGCCTGTTGAATAACATATTCCACAGAATACCCTGGCGCACCCAACAAGTTAATCGAGTGCCCCGATCGAGTACAGTGGCCTTTCCAATTCCAAAATAGGAGGCAACGGTGTCACAGCCAGAAAGTGCATGTACCGGGAGTATTCCTTCGACTATCTGAGAATGCTTCTGCACAGTTTTGCCTATATCAACCACCGTCCTTCCTTTGATGGGAGGACTCCATCAATACAACATTCTTGAGATTTGCCATGTGATGATAATGCAGCAACAGTACAAAGACGTCAGTGTCATCGGCAACAACAATGATTTTGCTTTCTGCATTTTCCGCGACACAACTCAAGACCTGTTGGACAATGATGTTATATGCTTCTTCGTGTGAAGTTGCCAGATCTGCCCGTGAGATGACAACTCCACCTTCACTGATTTCGATTGGCACCGGATCTGCTCCTGTTACCACTAACTTGTCGTGTGTTGTCCTCGTGTGTTGTCCTTCTTATCCTGGACTACATCATCAACTATCAGTTGCATCAGTTGCTTTTTTTCTTTGGAAGAGGCTAGTAGAATCTTCTGCACTGGAAGTTTACTGTTGATTTGCAAATGATGCACCCTACTGACACCACTTGCTCTAGATCCTCTGGTAACACGCTTTGTGCTGTAATCATAGTCAGACAGACCCATCAGCAGGCCAAGGAACTACCCAGAGTATTGCTGAGCCATCGAGCACACTAACAGTTGCACCACCAGCAACTCTATCAGACACCTCAACTTGGAGAATTTTCTTCAAGGTAGATTTCGATTTCGCAATCCTCATATCTCCAGTATCATCAAACATGGACGTTGGAACTGGCGCAAGTTCATGACCAAGCACATTCTTAATGTCAATGTCCCACTCACAAGCCTGTAGGCCAATAACCCTTGGGTAAATCAAATTGGTATCAAATACTGTCACAGCTCTGACCTTCACATGCTTCCTTGCATGATCCATAGTAACAACCCTCTTCGTGATGGTTTCATAAAGTCCCTGCGGTAACCGACTTTCGAAAACCTTCATTTGTTCAGTTCCGATTGTGACAGCATTGTGGACATTGACTTCAGTTGAACCAATCTGGCCGCTAACTACATTGACTATACCACTGGGGTGTGCCGCAGAATCTAAAGGATTACTGCAAGTGTCGTTTTTTGTCTGATTCCATCTCGGTGTCTCTTGTCTTCAGCGATCCTAGCTTTTGCCTCTTCATTGTGTGTTGTCACCACCTTGCTTTCAGTGTCCTCATCCGTCATGTCTCCCAGCTCAGATTCCAACCAGCTGCATGCATGCAGACTAAGGGCCCATACCTTCAGCGTGATGCCAACTATCCCCCCCCCCCCCAGGAGCATGCCCATATCGCATGTAGGTCGTCTCAATAATCATATCGCTCCAGATGCCATTCCATAAGCCAGCAGAATGGTGCATGACATGCTCACCCTTCATGAAGTGTGACAACACCTCTTGTGGTAGCGGTTCCATCTCACGAAGGTAGCACAACACATATCTCGCATAGGTCACATGCCCCGCAGCAAAGACGTACGGTAGCATTTGCTTGTAGGATGCCAGATGAAGTGGCCAGTCACCTTCGCGCTCAGCCGTACGAACATCATGGTGAGCAGGACAGGTTTTATCAAGACATCGACCCAAAGTTTGGTAGTTTGACTCTTGCTGGCTTCGGTTTCGAGAATTTGCATGAGGTCACCACTGCAATGTAGTAGCTTCTCCTGAATGATTCCGCGAAATGCCTCTTCAGCTACCATTCGTAATTCTCTGACGTTCTGGGGAAACCTTTTTGTTATAATATAACACCTGTGGTCGTTTACCTTTTCATATTTTTCCCAAGATTGAATAGTATAGAAGATATACCAGTGCTTGTAAACTGGCAGCCATCTTGGGTTTCTAGATGACATCATCAGTATATGAACTTTGATCTGATACAGATAGATGTGTCTCCAAAATAGCCAGTGATAGACACCTTCACGACTAATGTGGAGTAAATAGTTAAAGAGATATGCCAGTTTTTGTGTTACGGCGGCCATCTTGGCAGCCATCTTGGAAATTACCATTATGTAATACGATATTAACATAATACTTAGTTCTAATGGATAGCTTGACCCCTAAAACCTAGGTATAGAGACAAAAATCTCCTTCCTAGGGTGAATACGTAGGGAGTTATGGTCATCTATAGGTAATGGCGGCAATCTTGGACGCCATCTTGGATTTCTAGATGACATCATCAGTATATGAACTTTGATCTGATACAGATAGATGTGTCTCCAAAATACCCAGTGATAAACACCTTCACGACTAATTTCGAGTAAATAGTTAAGGAGATATGCCACTCTTAGTGTTACGGCGGCCATCTTGGCAGCCATCTTGGAAAGTACCATTATGTAATACGATATTAACATAATACTCAGTCCTAATGAATAGCTTGACCCCTAAAACCTAGGTATAGAGACAAAAATCTCCTTCCTAGGGTGAATACGTAGGGAGTTATGGTCATCTATAGGTAATGGCGGCAATCTTGGACGCCATCTTGGATTTCTAGATGACATCATCAGTATATGAACTTTGATCTGATACAGATAGATGTGTCTCCAAAATACCCAGTGATAAACACCTTCACGACTAATTTCGAGTAAATAGTTAAGGAGATATGCCACTCTTAGTGTTACGGCGGCCATATTGGCAGCCATCTTGGAAAGTACCATTATGTAATACGATATTAACATAATACTCAGTCCTAATGAATAGCTTGACCCCTAAAACCTAGGTATAGAGAAAAAATCACCTTCATAGGGTGAATAGGTAGGGAGTTATGGTCATTTATAGGTAATGGTGGCCATCTTGGACGCCATCTTGAATTTCTCAAATTGCTCAAGGATGACAACATGTCATCAAGCAGTTTCTGAAAATAGAGACCCTTGGCTACCAAAATCAACAGTAAAAAAAACTTAATACAACAATGCAAGGTTAAGGGAAAAAATGGCATTTGGCTCCCAGACTACACTGGCTATTTTCCACAGTTATGTTCAGATGACAACCACTAGATAGGAGTCCTACCATCAGGACATGGTTACTCTGGTATCTGGTGGTACCAGTACCGGCTCTCATACCGACAGTACTGGTACCACTGGTACACTGGTCACTGGAAGAGCCACCAGGGGCACCGCCACGGGGGCACACGCCAGCGTGACTATGCACGGTGTCGCCATCACTGCGGAAAACAGCCGAAATTTCATCGGTAAATCGGTAAATTGATTGTGAAATAGAAAAACGTATCGCTCATTTGCGAGCGGCGCTTACCGAGATTACACTTGTATTCGGAGATACGAGTGGCGCCATCTGGACACTCACAGGTGGCGCCATCTGGTGTCAGCAGACATAGACCGTGGCAGGTCCTCGGAGCGCAGCGGTTGGCGACTGAAATATTGATTAGTTGCGTTTCTACACTGCACGGTAGCAGGGTGGACACATGTGGGCATTCTTGAAATATTTCAGGACGTAATAAATTATGAAGTACAGTATTTGCATGATGTAGCGACTGAAAAATCAGCAAGATTCTAAAACAAATTACGTTGGTGAAAGTTTAAAAAAAGTTTTTTTTTTTATTGAATTGAAATTTTGAATTGAAATTTATTTCAACAACAACTACTACTACATTTTAAAAATACTTATCATGTTTACCCTTATATTTGCTTAGTTTCATACATAAAGCATCTGAACAGTGCAATAGAAGGTGCAACATCATTATTTATATGTGTAACCATACAGTATTTAAATAGAAAAAAGACATTTTGACATTTATTTGACATAATGCAGGAAAAAGATAAGGCTTGGCTCTTGTATGCTATACATGTCCGTATAGTATTAGTCATACGTGTAGGTGCCATCCCACTGTGATTAGTACAAATCTATGTACTTCTTTCTGAATACCCCAAATTAGATATGAAAATAAGGAAATATAATAATGTATACAGCTACAGTTGCACTATCAAGTGTGAAAAGTATGTGTCAATATAACTCATACAAACAGCCATTTTTTATTTCAAATACTGCAAGTCCCCACCACGTATTGGTGGGGGAGGGGGGGGGGGAGGGACGAATGCTAGCATTTTCTTGACTTTGTAGAGTTATGACAAGTATAAAACTAATGACCTGAACATTACCAATATTGACTTATTCTATGAGTAGTACTGGTGTGGGTTCTTACTCTGTGAGTAGTACTGGTGTGGTATTTCCTTTGTGAGTAGTGTTGGTGTGGTACTTTTTCTGGGAGTAGTACTGGTGTGGGTACCTACTTACTCTGCAAGTAGTATGGTGGTGGTACTTACTCTGTGAGTAGTATTGGTGTGGGTATTTACTCTGTGGGTATTGTTGACGTGGTACCTACTCTGCTAGTAGTACTGGCGTGGTACTTACTCTGTGAGTAGTACTGGCGTGGTACTTACTCTGCTAGTAGTACTTGTGTGGTACTTACTCTGTGAGTAGTACTGGTGTGGTACTTGCTCTGTGAGTAGTACTGGTGTGGTACTTACTCTGTGAGTAGTACTGGCGTGGTACTTACTCTGTGAGTAGTACTGGTGTGGCACTTACAGTAACTTACTCTGTGGGTAGTACTGGTGTGGTACTTACTCTGCTAGTAGTACTGGTATGGTACTTGCTCTGTGAGTAGTACTGGTGTGGTACTTACTCTGCTAGTAGTACTTGTGTGGTACTTGCTCTGTGAGTAATGCTGGTGTGGTACTTACTCTGCTAGTAGTACTGGTGTGGTACTTACTCTGTGAGTAGTACTGGTGTGGTATTTACTCTGCTAGTAGTACTGGTGTGGTACTTGCTCTGTGAGTAGTACTGGTGTGGTACTTACAGTAACTTACTCTGTGAGTAGTACTGGTGTGGTACTTACTCTGCTAGTAGTACTGGTGTGGTACTTACTCTGTGAGTAGTACTGGTGTGGTACTTACTCTGTAAGTAGTGTTGGTGTGGTACTTACGCTGTGAGTAATACTGGTGTGGTACTTACTATGTGAGTAGTACTGGTGTGGTACTTACTATGTGAGTAGTACTGGTGTGGTACTTACTATGTGAATAGTACTGGTGTGGTACTTACTATGTGAGTAGTACTGGTGTGGTACTTACTATGTGAGTAGTACTGGTGTGGTACTTACTATGTGAGTAGTACTGGTGTGGTACTTACTATGTGAATAGTACTGGTTTGATACTTACTATGTGAGTAGTACTGGTGTGGTACTTACTATGTGAGTAGTACTGGTTTGGTACTTACTATGTGAGTAGTACTGGTGTGGTACTTACTATGTGAGTATTACTGGTGTGGTACTTACTATGTGAGTAGTACTGGTGTGGGTAGAAGACCTTGACAGATGCCGCGTGCCTCAAGTGACCGAGCACAGACAGCTCGACACCGCGGCCAAACTTGTCCTGTTTGTACAAGACTTGCTCTTGACCGGAGGTCAGCCAGAACAAATGTCCCGCAAACACGTCCAGACTGACCACTCCAAGCAAACCTACAGACAGAGACAACATCCACATCACATGTCCACATCACATGTCCACATCACATGTCCACATCACATGTCCACATCACATGTCCACATCACATGTCCACATCACATGTCCACATCACATGTCCACATCACATGTCCACACAAAATAAGTGCTGCGGTAATAACATGACTTGCAAAAAGAAGGAATGAGCTTGGACAAAAACAGATCTGTGGTCGTTGTCGCCGACACTGATGTGAGGGAAAACAATCTTAATGAAATTTGCCAAGTGTCATGTGGTGTAAGAGTTCATTTAACCCAACTTAACTTCTATTCAAATAAACTCTTTAAATAGTATAAATTCTTTAACAAGTCTGTGACTTTTAAATATAATGACTTCTTATGTGCCAATATCCTCGAAGATCAAGTTCAGTGGCGTGACAAAACCAATGGATTAAGCAATCTCGTAATCATAAAACAATGCGCGAGTCATCGACAGATGGATGAAGATTTTAGGATGCTAACTTCTTCCATGAGA
>OZ024857.1:54312948-54320448 GCA_964017155.1 Oasisia sp. SBJ-2009
TACGGCAGCCGAGTTCATCGGAGCGGTCTCCACAGTTGTCCTGGTTGTCACACAGCTGGACGGCCGCCACACAGCGTCTGTTGGAACACTTGAACTCATCCTCACCACAGACTGGACGACTGGACACACCTAGGGCAGGGAACACAGGCTGGACTCACCTAGGGCAGGGAACACAGGCTGGACTCACCTAGGGCAGGGAACACAGGCTGGACTCACCTAGGGCAGGGAACACAGGCTGGACTCACCTAGGGCAGGGAACACAGGCTGGACTCACCTAGGGCAGGGAACACAGGCTGGACTCACCTAGGGCAGGGAACACAGGCTGGACTCACCTAGGGCAGGGAACACAGGCTGGACACACCTAGGGCAGGGAACACAGGCTGGACTCACCTAGGGCAGGAAACACAGGCTGGACACACCTAGGGCAGGGAACACAGGCTGGACTCACCTAGGGCAGGGAACACAGGCTGGACTCACCTAGGGCAGGGAACACAGGCTGGACTCACCTAGGGCAGGGAACACAGGCTGGACACACCTAGGGCAGGGAACACAGGCTGGACTCACCTAGGGCAGGAAACACAGGCTGGACACACCTAGGGCAGGAAACACTGACTCCTGGACACCACATACACCGCATGCACAGTACACAGTGACCTCACACACGCTGAGGTCACCTTGACCAAGGAATGTAGGTGTGTTCACAGGTCTACACGTGAACACACGCAGGCTTGTGAGAACACACATGCACGTGAACACACGCAGGCTTGTGAGCACACACATGCACGTGAACACACGCAGGCTTGTGAGAACACACATGCACGTGAACACATGCAGACATGTGAACACACACATGCACGTGAACACATGCAGACATGTGAACACATGCAGACGTGTGAACACACGCACAGGAACATACGCAGCCATATGAACATATGTACGTGAACACATGCAGGCTTGCGAACACACACGCACACGCACACACACGAACACATGCAAGCATGTGTTCACTTGCAAACATATAAACACGAGACACATGAATACATGCATGCATGCACTGCGCTGTATACATGCAATTACAAATGTGCGTATGTAGGTACATGAGAAAGCAAGGTGCCCAATTTCCTATGCAAAAAACAGGTGACAGGATGAACACGCATGCATGCACAGGCACACACATGCATGTACACACATAAACGCACACACACTTTTTCACTCTTTCAAAAAGTGTAAAACTACTGCAAACCCATCTTGGAGTATTCACCTCTGGCAACTGTCATGCTGCCAGTCTCTGCCACTGGGCGGCAATTGCAACGACCAACGCTACATTCAAATAGCCTGGTGGTGATTCTCTACCACAAATCAAGTGAGATTTTAATAAAGCGGATTTCACTTGTGTCTTTTTTACACACGATCAACGAAACTGAAATATCCAGCATCAAACGAGACACGTACAGAGAGTTGTATTTTCGTCGGATGAATCGCCGCAGTTGTCTCTGCCGTTGCACAGCTCCCAGCGCGGGACGCAGGCGAAGTTCCCGCACAGGAAGTGGGTCTTCTGGTCACATGACCGCGGTCGACACAATTCCACCGCTTCGTCGGAGCCGTCCTTGCAGTCGTCAGTGCCGTCACACTCCCAGTCCCTCGAGATACACACCTGACAGGACACAGGACACACACCTGGGGTCAGACCGCAGTTGTTAACAGGACACACACACCTGGGGTCAGACTGCAATTATTAACAGGACACACACACACCTGGGGTCAGACCGCAATTATTAACAGGACACACACCTGGGGTCAGACCGCAATTATTAACAGCACACACACCTGGGGTCAGACCGCAATTATTAATAGGACACACACCTAGGGTCAGACCGCAATTATTAACAGAACACACACCTGGGGTCAGACCGCAATTATTAACAGGACACACACCTGGGGTCAGACCACAATTATTAACAGGACACACACCTGGGGTCAGACCGCAATTATTAACAGGACACACACCTGGCTCAGACCACAATTATTAACAGGACACACACCTGGGGTCAGACCGTAATTATTAACAGGACACACACCTGGGGTCAGACCGCAATTGTTAACAGGACACACACCTGGGGTCAGACCGCAATTATTAACAGGACACACACCTGGGGTCAGACCACAACTATTATCATGATGCACACTAGTTCCCTGCATGGGCATGGACTTACAAACTAGCATTTAACTCAAGCTCACGAATGTTTGTACCAACCCCCAGACCAAGCAATGTCTCAGGCCTGGCTCATACACACAGGCCAAAAACAGGCAAACCTGCAGCCCACAAGCACGTTACCTGCAAAACACAAGCTGCCACCTGAAAAATTTGGAACTTTAACATAATATTTTATCGTATAAACTACAGCTAAACACGTTACCTGCTAAACACAAGCTGTGAACTTAAAAACTTGGAACTTTAACATTTCGCATAAACTACTGCTAAGCCACAATACAGAGGTTTTTCTCTCAGGACACGAATATCATATTAATATCGATCCTAGATCCACTGAGGTCAACAAGCATGGACCATGCTCAGCACCAACACTGAGAGGTCAGTTTGGTAAAAAATTAACTTCCAAAAGATCAAACGAGACCTCATACAACCATAACATTAATTGCAACCTTAATACACAAAGACTAATCAGTGACTAGCGAAGCACTGGAAACCACTAGGGCAAGGAGAACCTTGTTGGCGCACTGGAACTGGGAGGCGGGACACAGACGGCCGTGGGGGAAGTGGGTGGGGCAGTCATCGTGTTCGTCGGAGAAGTCGTCACAGTTCTTCCAGCCATCACACTCGTCCTGCTTACTGATGCACTGGCCGTTGCGACACTGGAACTTTCCCGCGCCACACGTCGCGTTCCCTGTCACAACAGGCCGGCTTTTTAATCAACAGAATTTATGTAATTCCTCGTCAGCGATCACATGTTTAAAATTACTCTGGTTGTATTGGGAGTTTTTGTTTAGTCAGCTTCATATGCTAAACATCGTGCATAAAATATGTTAATTTGTTTGTAATAATGGGTGTATGACTTCTATTGATTGGACACATACACAAAGCCTTTCAACACAACACAGCCAGAATATAATGTGTTAGTACCAAGTCTAATGTGTCTACACCCAGTCTAATGTGTCAACACCAAGTCTAATGTGTCAACACCAAGTCCTGTCAACACTGTGTGACAGGTCTGTAATCCCAGGAACTGGCAGAACAAAGTGCAACCACAGTGGAATCACCTGAGCATTCAGAGAGTAGAATTCTAATATAACAGAACTTGTCAGTCGATATAAACCCACAAGCATTACCCGGTTTACAATACGTCATTTAATGCAGTGGAACAATGGTGAAGACAGCGGCAGACAGCAGCCATGGTTTTGCCATTCAGCTACATGTACTGAAATGGAATTGCCAAACATGGCACACTATATCAGACGGTCAGTGGACGTTGTATCTGACTAAACAGCAGCGGTCAACTGACCACGTGAAGTGTCACTCACTACAATTGGCCTCGTCTGAGTGGTCCCCACAATCGTCTCCCGCGTCACACACAAATGTCCGGTGGATGCAGCGACCGTTGTCACAGGTGAACTCCGCCAAGGAACAGGTGCGTGAGTGGTTCCCTGCAGTCACAGGTAAACACATGACGACTAGAGAAGGTGACCAATAAGCAGGTGAAATGTAGCCAACAAAATTAGCAAATACACTAAGGTGATAGACACATAGCAATTAAGCAAAGGTGAAATATAATTAAGGTGACAAATAAACAAAGGTGACAAATAAATAAAGGTGACAAATAAACAAAGGTGACAAACAAACAAACGTGACAAATAAACAAAGGTGACAAATAAACAAAGGTGCCAAACAAACAAAGGTGACAAATAAACAAAGTTGACAAACAAACAAAGGTGACAATTAAACAAAGGTGACAAAGAATCAAAGGTTACAAACAAACAAAGGTGACAAACAAACAAAGGTGACAATTAAACAAAGGTGACAAACAAACAAAGGTGACAAACAAACAAAGGTGACAAACAAACAAAGGTGACAATTAAACAAAGGTGACAAACAAACAAAGGTGACAAACAAACAAAAGTGACAAACAAACAAAGGTGACAAACAAACAAAGGTGACAAACAAACAAAGGTGACAAAGAAACAAAGGTGACAAACAAACAAAGGTGACAAACAAACAAAGGTGACAAACAAACAAAGGTGACAAACAAACAAAGGTGACAAAGAAACAAAGGTGACAAAGAAACAAAGGTGACAAAGAATCAAAGGTGACAAACAAACAAAGGTGACAAACAAACAAAGGTGACAAAGAAACAAAGGTGACAAACAAACAAAGGTGACAAACAAACAAAGGTGACAAACAAACAAAGGTGACAAAGAATCAAAGGTGACAAACAAACAAAGGTGACAAACAAACAAAGGTGACAAAGAAACAAAGGTGACAAACAAACAAAGGTACAAACAAACAAAGGTGACAAAGAAACAAAGGTGACAAACAAACAAAGGTGACAAACAAACAAAGGTGACAAACAAACAAAGGTGACAAACAAACAAAGGTGACAAAGAATCAAAGGTGACAAACAAACAAAGGTGACAAACAAACAAAGGTGACAAAGAAACAAAGGTGACAAACAAACAAAGGTACAAACAAACAAAGGTGACAAAGAAACAAAGGTGACAAAGAAACAAAGGTGACAAACAAACAAAGGTGACAAACAAACAAAGGTACAAACAAACAAAGGTGACAAAGAAACAAAGGTGACAAACAAACAAAGGTGACAAACAAACAAAGGTACAAACAAACAAAGGTGACAAAGAAACAAAGGTGACAAAGAAACAAAGGTGACAAACAAACAAAGGTGACAAACAAACAAAGGTGACAAACAAACAAAGGTGACAAAGAATCAAAGGTGACAAAGAAACAAAGGTGACAAACAAACAAAGGTGACAAAGAAACAAAGGTGACAAACAAACAAAGGTACAAACAAACAAAGATGACAAAGAAACAAAGGTGACAAAGAAACAAAGGTGACAAACAAACAAAGGTGACAAAGAATCAAAGGTGACAAAGAAACAAAGGTACAAAGAAACAAAGGTGACAAAGAAACAAAGGTGACAAACAAACAAAGGTGACAAAGAAACAAAGGTGACAAACAAACAAAGGTACAAACAAACAAAGATGACAAAGAAACAAAGGTGACAAAGAAACAAAGGTGACAAACAAACAAAGGTGACAAAGAAACAAAGGTGACAAAGAAACAAAGGTGACAAACAAACAAAGGTACAAACAAACAAAGATGACAAAGAAACAAAGGTGACAAAGAAACAAAGGTGACAAAGAAACAAAGGTGACAAACAAACAAAGGTGACAAACAAACAAAGGTGACAAACAAACAAAGGTGACAAACAAACAAACGTGACAAACAAACAAAGGTGACAAAGAAACAAAGGTGACAAACAAACAAAGGTGACAAAGAAACAAAGGTGACAAAGAAACAAAGGTGACAAAGAAACAAAGGTGACAAACAAACAAAGGTGACAAAGAAACAAAGGTGACAAACAAACAAAGGTGACAAACAAACAAAGGTGACAAACAAACAAAGGTGACAAAGAAACAAAGGTGACAAAGAATCAAAGGTGACAAACAAACAAAGGTGACAAACAAACAAAGGTGACAAACAAACAAAGGTGACAAACAAACAAAGGTGACAAACAAACAAAGGTGACAAACAAACAAAGGTGACAAACAAACAAAGGTGACAAACAAACAAAGGTGACAAACAAACAAAGGTGACAAACAAACAAAGGTGACAAACAAACAAAGGTGACAAACAAACAAAGGTGACAAACAAACAAAGGTGACAACGAAACAAAGGTGACAAACAAACAAAGGTGACAAACAAACAAAGGTGACAAACAAACAAAGGTGACAAAGAAACAAAGGTGACAAAGAAACAAAGGTGACAAAGAAACAAAGGTTACAAACAAACAAAGGTGACAAAGAATCAAAGGAGACAAAAAACAAAGGTGACAAACAAACAAAGGTACAAATAAACAAAGGTACAAATAAACAAAGGTGGCAAACAAACATAGGTGACAAACATAGGTGACAAACAAACAAAGGTGACAAACAAACAAAGATGACTAACAAACAAAGGTACAAATAAACAAAGGTGGCAAACAAACAAAGGTGGCAAACAAACATAGGTGACAAAGAAACAAAGGTGACAAAGAAACAAAGGTGACAAACAAACAAAGGTGACAAAGAAACAAAGGTGACAAAGAAACAAAGGTGACAAACAAACAAAGGTGACAAAGAAACAAAGGTGACAAACAAACAAAGGTGACAAAGAAACAAAGGTGACAAAGAAACAAAGGTGACAAACAAACAAAGGTGACAAAGAAACAAAGGTGACAAACAAACAAAGGTGACAAAGAAACAAAGGTGACAAAGAAACAAAGGTGACAAACAAACAAAGGTGACAAACAAACAAAGGTGACAAAGAAACAAAGGTGACAAAGAATCAAAGGTGACAAACAAACAAAGGTGACAAACAAACAAAGGTGACAAACAAACAAAGGTGACAAACAAACAAAGGTGACAAACAAACAAAGGTGACAAACAAACAAAGGTGACAAACAAACAAAGGTGACAAACAAACAAAGGTGACAAACAAACAAAGGTGACAAACAAACAAAGGTGACAACGAAACAAAGGTGACAAACAAACAAAGGTGACAAACAAACAAAGGTGACAAACAAACAAAGGTGACAAACAAACAAAGGTGACAAACAAACAAAGGTGACAAAGAAACAAAGGTTACAAACAAACAAAGGTGACAAAGAATCAAAGGAGACAAAAAACAAAGGTGACAAACAAACAAAGGTACAAATAAACAAAGGTACAAATAAACAAAGGTGGCAAACAAACATAGGTGACAAACATAGGTGACAAACAAACAAAGGTGACAAACAAACAAAGATGACTAACAAACAAAGGTACAAATAAACAAAGGTGGCAAACAAACAAAGGTGGCAAACAAACATAGGTGACAAACAAACAAAGGTGACAAACAAACAAAGGTGACAAACAAACAAAGGTGACAAACATAGGTGACAAATAAACATAGGTGACTAACTAATTTAAGAAAGGTGACAAACAAACAAAGGTGAAAAAAAGAAACAAATAAACATACGCCTGATATGACTACTTTTTCCAACTTTAACTATCTGAAAGAATGTAAATAAATTTACAATTACAACCGTGACATTAGTGGAAAATTCAGACAATCTTACGACATATGGACAGTTTTTCGTCGGATCCGTCCGTGCAGTCCGCATTGAAGTCACACACCCAGGCCCGAGGGATGCACTTCCCACTGGAGCACGTGAAGTGGGTCGTGGGGTCACACTGAGGACAGTTGACCTTGACCTCATCCCAGCCGTTAC
>OZ024857.1:54325448-54345448 GCA_964017155.1 Oasisia sp. SBJ-2009
CCTGTTTGTGCCATCCAGGTCAGCGTACCTGCAAACAGAGAAATTGTTTTGCACAAACGTTCCTACTTTATTTAACATTTCTACAGTGCAAAATGTCTTGCTGCCGTAAGTTTCAAACCATTCATTCCACAACATGCTCCAATTCGTTCGGAAGGAGCACCTGGTTATAGTGGTGGATATTTGTGTACTAGTAATCTTTGTGTAGTAGTTGCGGCATGGTTGAACAGTTACCAAATAAAATGTCGTGTTTTGAGCAGTAGGTGAACCTGTGACCTTTTACTTGAAACATTGTGTTTTTACAACCTGTTTAAATGGATGATGTTGCCATAAATATTTGGCAACACCATGGAGTAACTGTCAACTAATTGGAGTGTGCACAGACGAGTGACACACCTAGACGCTGACTCTTGACATCGTCAATTTCTGCTTTAAGGAAAGGTCATATTAGATGCCAGTGCTGATGACGACTGACTCATCAGCACCCCTAAGACATCCATAAATGACCGACTCATCAGCACCCTTAAGACATCCATAAATGACTGACTCATCAGCACCCTTAAGACATCCATAAATGACTGACTCATCAGCACCCTTAAGACATCCATAAATGATATACCTTGCAGCAGACAGCAACACTGACCCACAATGACAGTTCTAAGCTGTCAGTTTGTGAGAACTAGATTCTGCAGATGTACAATAACACGGCTAAAACATCTGCTTCTAGAGAAACTCTAAACATAAATGTTATTACTTAAAATGATATAGTGACACATAATGAAACTTGTGTTTCAAATTCAATTAGCGGAACATTTTAAAACATGTACATTACCCAAAGATAAGTTAAAACATGTTAGCAACTAAACCAGAAAAAAAAACAATGCTTTGCGTATCCATTAAGCATTCTGACAAGAATCATAGTTTTAGATTTACATGTAGAAAACTACAAAAAGCCTTGTTCAGGGAGGCAAGACAAAAGCTACAGATAAAAAACTACCTTATTCCAAATTACTAAAAGACGTATCTGGCGCATTGCGTAAGGAACCCAACTACATGTTCATTTCATATAGAAATCCTTCTATAGAACATGCTATACAGGCTTACTCTATTCGATCGAGTTTGATGTCAGTCCACCATATGTGATCTCTCTGGTAGTCCACAGTGATGCCAGAAGGGGTGCCAATGCCTGTGTCAATGATCCTGGTCACTCCCTGGCCATCCATGCCTACTCGACCAATGAAAGGAAGCAGGCCCCAGTCGGTCCAGAAGATGTACCTACAGCAGACCAGGTCTTGTTACAGAAGCAACATTTGTGAGTGTTAACTAAATGCCCAAGAAAAACCTGGATCGATTGCGTGGCATAGAGTAGCATGGCATAGAGTAGCGTGGCATAGAGTAGCGTGGCATAGAGTAGCATGGCATAGAGTAGCATGGCATAGAGTAGCATGGCATAGAGTAGCATGGCATAGAGTAGCATGGCATAGAGTAGCATGGCATAGAGTAGCATGGCATAGAGTAGCATGGCATAGAGTAGCATGGCATAGAGTAGCGTGGCATAGAGTAGCGTGGCATAGAGTAGCGTGGCATAGAGTAGCGTGGCATAGAGTAGCGTGGCATAGAGTAGCGTGGCATAGAGTAGCGTGGCATAGAGTAGCGTGGCATAGAGTAGCATGGCATAGAGTAGCATGGCATAGAGTAGCATGGCATAGAGTAGCATGGCATAGAGTAGCGTGGCATAGAGTAGCGTGGAGTAGTGTAGCGTGGAGTAGTGTAGCGTGGAGCAGTGTAGCGTGGAGCAGTGTAGCGTGGAGCAGTGTAGCGTGGAGCAGTGTAGCGTGGAGCAGTGCAGCGTGGAGCAGTGTAGCGTGGAGCAGTGTAGCGTGGAGCAGTGTAGCGTGGAGCAGTGTAGCGTGGAGCAGTGTAGCGTGGAGTAGTGTAGCGTGTAGTGTAGTGTGGAGTAGTGTAGTGTGGAGTAGTGCAGTGTGGAGTAGTGTAGTGTGGAGTAGTGTAGTGCGGAGTAGTGTAGTGTGGAGTAGTGTAGTGTGGAGTAGTGTAGTGCGGAGTAGTGTAGTGTGGAGCAGTGTAGTGTGGTGTAGTGTAGTGTGGTGTAGTGTAGTGCGGAGTAGTGTAGTGCGGAGTAGTGTAGTGTGGAGTAGTGTAGTGTGGAGTAGTGTAGTGTGGAGTAGTGTAGTGTGGTGTAGTGTAGTGTGGAGTAGTGTAGTGTGGAGTAGTGCAGTGTGGAGTAGTGTAGTGTGGAGTAGTGTAGTGCGGAGTAGTGTAGTGTGGAGTAGTGTAGTGTGGAGTAGTGTAGTGCGGAGTAGTGTAGTGTGGAGCAGTGTAGTGTGGTGTAGTGTAGTGTGGTGTAGTGTAGTGCGGAGTAGTGTAGTGTGGAGCAGTGTGTTGCGGAGTAGTGTAGTGTGGAGTAGTGTAGTGTGGAGTAGAGTAGAGTAGTGTAGTGCGGAGTAGTGTAGTGTGGAGTAGTGTAGTGTGGAGTAGTGTGTAGTGTGGAGTAGAGTAGAGTAGTGTAGTGCGGAGTAGTGTAGTGTGGAGTAGTGTAGTGTAGTGTGGAGTAGTGCAGTGTTGAGTAGTGTAGTGTGGAGTAGTGTAGTGTGGAGTAGAGTAGCGTAGAGTAGTGTAGTGTGGAGTAGTGTAGTGTGGAGTAGAGTAGTGTAGTGTGGAGTAGTATAGTGTTGTGTAGTGTGGTGTAGTGTAGTGCGGAGTAGTGTAGTGTTGAGTAGTGTGTTGCGGAGTAGTGTAGTGTGGAGTAGTGTAGTGTGGAGTAGAGTAGAGTAGTGTAGTGCGGAGTAGTGTAGTGTGGAGTAGTGTAGTGTGGAGTAGTGTAGTGTGGAGTAGTGTAGTGTGGAGTAGTGTAGTGTGGAGTAGTGTAGTGTGGAGTAGTGTAGTGTGGAATAGTGTAGTGTGGAGTAGAGTATAGTAGTGTAATGCGGAGTAGTGTAGTGTGGAGTAGTGTAGTGTAGTGTGGAGTAGTGTAGTGCGGAGTAGTGTAGTGTGGAGTAGTGTGTTGCGGAGTAGTGTAGTGTGGAGTAGTGTAGTGTGGAGTAGAGTAGAGTAGTGTAGTGCGGAGTAGTGTAGTGTGGAGTAGTGTAGTGTGGAGTAGTGTAGTGTGGAGTAGTGTAGTGTGGAATAGTGTAGTGTGGAGTAGAGTAGAGTAGTGTAGTGCGGAGTAGTGTAGTGTGGAGTAGTGTAGTGTAGTGTAGTGTGGAGTAGTGCAGTGTTGAGTAGTGTAATGTGGAGTAGTGTAATGTGGAGTAGAGTAGCGTAGAGTAGTGTAGTGTGGAGTAGTGTAGTGTGGAGTAGTGTAGTGTTGTGTAGTGTGGTGTAGTGTAGTGCGGAGTAGTGTAGTGTGGAGTAGTGTGTTGCGGAGTAGTGTAGTGTGGAGTAGTGTAGTGTGGAGTAGTGTAGTGCGGAGTAGTGTAGTGTGGAGTAGTGTAGTGTGGAGTAGTGTAGTGTGGAGTAGTATAGTGTTGTGTAGTGTGGTGTAGTGTAGTGCGGAGTAGTGTAGTGTGGAGTAGTGTAGTGTGGAGTAGTGTAGTGTGGAGTAGTATAGTGTTGTGTAGTGTGGTGTAGTGTAGTGCGGAGTAGTGTAGTGTGGAGTAGTGTGTTGCGGAGTAGTGTAGTGTGGAGTAGTGTAGTGTGGAGTAGAGTAGTGTAGTGCGGAGTAGTGTAGTGTGGAGTAGTGTAGTGTGGAGTAGTGTAGTGTGGAGTAGTGTAGTGTGGAATAGTGTAGTGTGGAGTAGAGTATAGTAGTGTAGTGCGGAGTAGTGTAGTGTGGAGTAGTGTAGTGTAGTGTGGAGTAGTGTAGTTCGGAGTAGTGTAGTGTGGAGTAGTATAGTGCGGAGTAGTGTAGAGCGGAGTAGTGTAGTGCGGAGTAGTGTAGTGCGGAGTAGTGTAGTGTGGAGTAGTGTAGTGTGGAGTAGAGTAGTGTAGTGTGGAGTAGTGTAGTGTGGAGTAGTGTAGTGTTGTGTAGTGTGGTGTAGTGTAGTGCGGAGTAGTGTAGTGTGGAGTAGTGTGGTGCGGAGTAGTGTAGTGTGGAGTAGTGTAGTGTGGAGTAGAGTAGAGTAGTGTAGTGCGGAGTAGTGTAGTGTGGAGTAGTGTACTGTGGAGTAGTGTAGTGTGGAGTAGTGTAGTGTGGAGTAGTGTAGTGTGGAGTAGTGTAGTGTGGAGTAGAGTAGTGTAGTGCAGAGTAGTGTAGTGTGGAGTAGTGTAGTGTGGAGTAGTGTAGTGTGGAATAGTGTAGTGTGGAGTAGAGTATAGTAGTGTAGTGCGGAGTAGTGTAGTGTGGAGTAGTGTAGTGCGGAGTAGTGTAGTGTGGAGTAGTATAGTGCGGAGTAGTGTAGTGTGGAGTAGTGTAGTGTGGAGTAGTGTAGTGTGGAGTAGTGTAGTGCGGAGTAGTGTAGTGCGGAGTAGTGTAGTGCGGAGTAGTGTAGTGTGGAGTAGAGTAGAGTGGTGTAGTGCGGAGTAGTGTAGTGTGGAGTAGTGTAGTGTGGAGTAGTGTAGTGTGGAGTAGTATAGTGCGGAGTAGTGTAGTGCGGAGTAGTGTAGTGTGGAGTAGTGTAGTGTGGAGTAGTGTAGTGTTGAGTAGTGTAGTGTGGAGTAGTGTAGTGTGGAGTAGTGTAGTGTGGAGTAGTGTAGTGAGGAGTAGTGTAGTGTGGAGTAGTGTAGTGTTGTGTAGTGTGGTGTAGTGTAGTGCGGAGTAGTGTAGTGTGGGGTAGTGTGTTGCGGAGTAGTGTAGTGTGGAGTAGTGTAGTGTGGAGTAGTGTAGTGTGGAGTAGTGGAGTGTGGTGTAGTGGAGTGTGGAGTAGTGTAGAGTAGTGTAGTGCGGAGTAGTGTAGTGTGGAGTAGTGTAGTGTGGAGTAGTGTAGTGTGGAGTAGTGTAGTGTGGAGTAGTGTAGTGTGGAGTAGAGTAGTCTAGTGCGGAGTAGTGTAGTGTGGAGTAGTGTAGTGTGGAGTAGTGTAGTGTGGAGAAGTGTAGTGCGGAGTAGTGTAGTGTGGAGTAGTGTAGTGCGGAGTAGTGTAGTGCGGAGTAGTGTAGTGCGGAGTAGTGTAGTGTGGAGTAGTGTAGTGTGGAGTAGTGTAGTGCGGAGTAGTGTAGTGCGGAGTAGTGTAGTGCGGAGTAGTGTAGTGCGGAGTAGTGTAGTGTGGAGTAGAGTAGAGTAGTGTAGTGCGGAATAGTGTAGTGCGGAATAGTGTAGTGTAGTGTGGAGTAGTGTAGTGTGGAGTAGTGTAGTGTGGAGTAGTATAGTGTTGTGTAGTGTGGTGTAGTGTAGTGCGGAGTAGTGTAGTGTGGAGTAGTGTGTTGCGGAGTAGTGTAGTGTGGAGTAGTGTAGTGTGGAGTAGAGTAGTGTAGTGTGGAGTAGTGTAGTGTGGAGTAGTGTAGTGTGGAGTAGTGTAGTGTGGAGTAGTGTAGTGTGGAGTAGAGTAGTGTAGTGCGGAGTAGTGTAGTGTGGAGTAGTGTAGTGTGGAGTAGTGTAGTGTGGAATAGTGTAGTGTGGAGTAGAGTATAGTAGTGTAGTGCGGAGTAGTGTAGTGTGGAGTAGTGTAGTGTAGTGTGGAGTAGTGTAGTTCGGAGTAGTGTAGTGTGGAGTAGTATAGTACGGAGTAGTGTAGTGCGGAGTAGTGTAGTGTGGAGTAGTGTAGTGTGGAGTAGTGTAGTGTGGAGTAGTGTAGTGTGGAGTAGTGTAGTGCGGAGTAGTGTAGTGCGGAGTAGTGTAGTGCGGAGTAGTGTAGTGCGGAGTAGTGTAGTGTGGAGTAGTGTAGTGTGGAGTAGAGTAGTGTAGTGTGGAGTAGTGTAGTGTGGAGTAGTGTAGTGTTGTGTAGTGTGGTGTAGTGTAGTGCGGAGTAGTGTAGTGTGGAGTAGTGTGTTGCGGAGTAGTGTAGTGTGGAGTAGTGTAGTGTGGAGTAGAGTAGAGTAGTGTAGTGCGGAGTAGTGTAGTGTGGAGTAGTGTAGTGTGGAGTAGTGTAGTGTGGAGTAGTGTAGTGTGGAGTAGTGTAGTGTGGAGTAGTGTAGTGTGGAGTAGTGTAGTGTGGAGTAGAGTAGTGTAGTGCGGAGTAGTGTAGTGTGGAGTAGTGTAGTGTGGAGTAGTGTAGTGTGGAATAGTGTAGTGTGGAGTAGAGTATAGTAGTGTAGTGCGGAGTAGTGTAGTGTGGAGTAGTGTAGTGCGGAGTAGTGTAGTGTGGAGTAGTATAGTGCGGAGTAGTGTAGTGTGGAGTAGTGTAGTGTGGAGTAGTGTAGTGTGGAGTAGTGTAGTGCGGAGTAGTGTAGTGCGGAGTAGTGTAGTGCGGAGTAGTGTAGTGTGGAGTAGAGTAGAGTGGTGTAGTGCGGAGTAGTGTAGTGTGGAGTAGTGTAGTGTGGAGTAGTGTAGTGTGGAGTAGTATAGTGCGGAGTAGTGTAGTGTGGAGTAGTGTAGTGTGGAGTAGTGTAGTGTGGAGTAGTGTAGTGTGGAGTAGTGTAGTGTGGAGTAGTGTAGTGTGGAGTAGAGTAGTGTAGTGCGGAGTAGTGTAGTGTGGAGTAGTGTAGTGTGGAGTAGTGTAGTGTGGAATAGTGTAGTGTGGAGTAGAGTATAGTAGTGTAGTGCGGAGTAGTGTAGTGTGGAGTAGTGTAGTGTGGAGTAGTGTAGTGTGGAGTAGTGTAGTGCGGAGTAGTGTAGTGCGGAGTAGTGTAGTGCGGAGTAGTGTAGTGTGGAGTAGAGTAGAGTGGTGTAGTGCGGAGTAGTGTAGTGTGGAGTAGTGTAGTGTGGAGTAGTGTAGTGTGGAGTAGTATAGTGCGGAGTAGTGTAGTGCGGAGTAGTGTAGTGTGGAGTAGTGTAGTGTGGAGTAGTGTAGTGTTGAGTAGTGTAGTGTGGAGTAGTGTAGTGTGGAGTAGTGTAGTGTGGAGTAGTGTAGTGAGGAGTAGTGTAGTGTGGAGTAGTGTAGTGTTGTGTAGTGTGGTGTAGTGTAGTGCGGAGTAGTGTAGTGTGGGGTAGTGTGTTGCGGAGTAGTGTAGTGTGGAGTAGTGTAGTGTGGAGTAGTGTAGTGTGGAGTAGTGGAGTGTGGTGTAGTGGAGTGTGGAGTAGTGTAGAGTAGTGTAGTGCGGAGTAGTGTAGTGTGGAGTAGTGTAGTGTGGAGTAGTGTAGTGTGGAGTAGAGTAGTCTAGTGCGGAGTAGTGTAGTGTGGAGTAGTGTAGTGTGGAGTAGTGTAGTGTGGAGAAGTGTAGTGCAGAGTAGTGTAGTGTGGAGTAGTGTAGTGCGGAGTAGTGTAGTGCGGAGTAGTGTAGTGCGGAGTAGTGTAGTGTGGAGTAGTGTAGTGTGGAGTAGTGTAGTGCGGAGTAGTGTAGTGCGGAGTAGTGTAGTGCGGAGTAGTGTAGTGCGGAGTAGTGTAGTGTGGAGTAGAGTACAGTAGTGTAGTGCGGAATAGTGTAGTGCGGAATAGTGTAGTGCGGAGTAGTGTAGTGCGGAGTAGTGTAGTGTGGAGTAGTGTAGTGTGGAGTAGTGTAGTGTGGAGTAGTGTAGTGTGGAGTAGTGTAGTGTGGAGTAGAGTAGAGTAGTGTAGTGTGGAGTAGTGTAGTGTGGAGTAATGTAGTGTGGAGTAGTGTAGTGTGGAGTAGTGTAGTGTGGAGTAGTGTAGTGCGGAGTAGTGTAGTGTGGAGTAGTGTAGTGTGGAGTAGTGTAGTGTGGAGTAGTGTAGTGCGGAGTAGTGTAGTGTGGAGTAGTGTAGTGCGGAGTAGTGTAGTGTGTAGTGTGTAGTGTAGTGTGGAGTAGTGTATGATTCTGTGTATTCGAATATTTACTTCTATATCCCAAACACTGCATGTAACACGAGAAGTGTATAACTGAAATAACTAAAATTCTATCACAGACCAGACTCTGACCACACTCACCATGAGCGATTTCATTGGCTGAGCTTTAAAGAGGAGTTTTGCAAAGGGATGTCTCAGGAGTATAGCTGGCTGGTACTGACGTCACAGTGACCCCTGACCTACGAGGATGCCAAGAACGTGACTTACAAATTATGAATACCTTGAGTCACAGTGTCTGTCAGCAACTGCAAACAATCCCAAACTCACCCTTTGCGTGGATGGACCGCGATGCCTTTTGGCTTAGGAGACTGGGCTCGAACCAGAACTTTAACGTGAGTTCCGTTCAACTGAGCCACAAATATTCCTCTCACACTTCTCATTGTCCAGTAGAGCTTCCTGTGGAACAACCGGAGATAACAACTGGAGATAACATCCAGAGATAACAACCAGAGATAACAAATGTGTCAAACCATTGTAACTGTAGATAACAATTAGACTGACTAACAACTTTGCCAATATTCAAGTAGAAGCATCTGACGTTGTTGTAGAAAGTTACCAAGTGCTTCAATAAAGTGTGTAAAATTCACTATTAAAACCAAAACAATTCACAGACATGCAATACACAATCTGTGAATCACTCAGTATGCAAGAGTTTTATTTACTGGCATGTAATCATAATTCACAACAATGGCTCATTTCATAGGCCGGCAATAAATAATTAGCATGCAAAATTCATATATATATATATATATATATATATATATAATTATATATATATATATATATATATATATATATATATATATAAACAATGAGTTTATAGCATAAACAATGAACTTATAGCATTCACAGACATGCAATAAACAAAGAGCTTGATTCACAGGCATGCAATTAACAAGAGTAAAATTCACATACATGCAATAAACAAAGAGCAAGGTTCCAGACTTGCAATTAACAAGAGTACAATTCACAGATATGCAATAAACAAAGAGCTTGATTCACAGTCATGCAGTTAACAAGAACACAATTCACAGACATGCAATAAACGAAGAGCTTGATTCACAGGCATGCAATTAACAAGAGTACAATTCACAGACATGCAATAAACAAAGAGCTTGATTCACAGGCATGCAATTAACAAGAGTACAATTCACAGACATGCAATAAACAAAGAGCTTGATTCACAGTCATGCAATTAACAAGAACACAATTCACAGACATGCAATAAACAAAGAGCTTGATTCACAGGCATGCAATTAACAAGAGTACAATTCACAGACATGCAATAAACAAAGAGCTTGATTCACAGGCATGCAATTAACAAGAACACAATTCACAGACATGCAATAAACAAAGAGCTTGATTCACAGCCATGCAATTAACAAGAGTACAATTCACAGACATGCAATAAACAAAGAGCAAGGTTCCAGACATGCAATTAACAAGAGTACAATTCACAGATGCACAATTAACCACCAAGAGTTCGATTCACAGGCATGCAATTAAAAAAGTGTAACAATTCAAAGACTTGCAGTAAATAGGACCTCAACACACTGACAGGACATACAATAAACAAGTGCAAAATTTACATAGTATGAGAGTAAAATTAAATATAACAAAAAAAAATTCAACCAGTGTTCTATATACAACAGACAACCACAGGTAAAATATTAATGAAAATTACTATTAATTTTTAAAAACATGTATGCAGCAATCTGTATGTTAATATGCTAACTTTCTACCACTGTAACTGAATCCCATCCCCGGTGCCGCGGTCCACTCGTCTTTTTCATTTGCTTCCTTTGACCATGGCAACTGGTCTACCGATGCATTTCCATTGTTACTTATAGTTGGTAATGTTAATAGACTTTTCTAATAGGTCATTCTCACGCCTGAGTTTATTGCATGATGATCGACTCGGACTGTGTGAATTATAACAAGTTTAACTCTTTACAGGGTAGACAGCCTTCTTATTTTACACCCTGCTGTGTGGGCAGACAATTTTAAGATGGCAGCCATCTGTGAATTATGCTGCATGTTGCTTGCATTAAAACTCGAATAACTCGACAACCGATGCATGAAAACATATGAAATTAATTGCACTGTATGTGGAATGATTGTGTGAATAAAATGTGTTATTAAAATGTATGTGTTGCAATCAATTACATTTCAGATCACGAAGCTAACTTCAATTGACAATTATGATGACAAAATAAATAAGCAACTTCATCATGCTACATATTAAAACATCTTAGAACACACAACAGTGATCATGTGACTGTGTAACTAATGTAGCCATGTATATTAGTTTTATCCTAGTAAAACATTTATCAAATTTTGACGGTTAGTTTTCTTAACATTAAAATATCTGGTTTCGCTCATTACCGTGTGATCCAGTCGACTGCCATGCCGGCGACGTTGAAGCTGTGGTGTTGTTCCACCGTCTCCAGGTGTGACCCGTCCGTGTCCATACTCTGTGACTTTTTGAAAGTGTCGTCAGTGAAATAGATCTTCTTGGTAGCGAGGTCGTAGTCAAGCACATACACAGCCTTGTGACCTCGTGAGATGACCTCATAATGGCTGCCATCCAGAGACAGTCTCCCAATGTGCTTGTGGTTAGCAAACAACAGCCACGGCGAGACCGGTGCTGAAATCACCAATGTGTGCGAGATCAATGTACTGCAAGGAAGCATGGCCATATCACATATGGGTGGGTAGAAACCGTTGTGGACGGGTAGAAATATGGGTGGACGGGTGGTGGACGGGTAAAAAAAATGAAGGAACATAAAAAGGTCTTCCAAAACCATAGATATTGTTAGTTATGCCTTGAAAGTGAGTGTAAATGGTGTCATGTGTGTTTGTAGCCCATTTCAGGTCATCAGACACATTTTAAAGTTTTGAACTGGCTTAACAGTTAACATCCATGTGCCCACCAAAACATGTGTGACTGGCAATAATTTGATCCTGCATAAAGCCCTGAGCATGGCCACCTTTCAGTTTCAATGACTGTTTGTAAAATGAAATTTTTCATATAATTATGTTGAAGTAGTTACTCACTGACACAGTTACTCACAATTAAGGGTAAAAGCAAATCCATGCAAAACATGCAAAACATTAACAAATTTAAATCATGATTTTTTTGGATTCTGCAAATAAAACAGAAACAGAAGGCCAAACTAATAAATTATGTTTATATTATTATGTCTTTCTGATTTCTTTCTGAAATTAACATGAAATCATATTTTTAAATGTTAGGATATTTAAGTTTCATTCTGACATATAGCATATTGTGTGATCCAAGTCTGTGCATCGTCCAATACAATGTTTCCTTGGAATACTGTGTTACTTCCATGTTACTTTGTAAAAAGTAAAGGCAAGTTCTTATATAGCGCAGTATCCAGTCCTCAGGACCGTTCAAAACGCTTTACACTTTACTTCCCTGACAGACCTGTTCACTCAAGACACCATCTCAGCTTCTCTCAGAAGCATCCAGCCATATGCTGCAATTAATGCGCAAAGGCTGCTCGTACACATATCCACCACTGTCTATAGTCAGGTACTCATTTAAACAGCTGAGTGAACTGGAGCAATGTAGAGTGAAAAACCTTGCCCGAGGTTTTAGCACCGCAGCCAGGATTCGAACCCGGGTTCTCGTAGTCGAGAGTCCGAAGCTCTACCCCTGAGCCATTGCGCTAGCAACTGACCTACACATCAGTTGACCTGTTATCTAGCAAAAGGTTTGCCAAGCCATTAAAATGGACAATGGTCATGTTTATATTTTCTCTTGTTTATAGTGTATGTATTGGTCAAAATGATAGCTCAAAAAGTGTTGTCTTCGTGTAAAACAAATCAGTCAATGTTTTTTTTTATAGAAACTGCTGTGCATAAATGTTTGATCTAGCAAATGTCATACATAAAAAAGTCTATATAAACAAAAGGATTAAAGGAATGTAGTTGTAGACGTTGCTGACAAATCCTGATTGTGATGTACCCTGTAGTGTCAATTGACTAACATGCTATGTTGTAGTGCTTCATAATGCATGTACATACATCACAATCAAAATTATGCAAATTACCTCCATCTAGCTTTGCCAATTATGGATGTAAAAAAGTAAGGAATGTTCACCACCTGTTTTTTATGATTTGGTGGACCTTTTGCTGAGCAACAGGTCACATGACAGATAGTTTGATCATTTATTATCAATTACTATAAAATATACCTGCTAACATGTTAATTGTAACGCAGGATAAATGTTTTCCGTTTGACTAGTACACAAGTAAATATGACCAATCTATCCTAGCTATATGGTAATAATAACCCTGTGGGCCCTATAGGGGGGGGGGGGGCAATGTTGTGTAATCATTGTATACAAATACTTGATAACAAAGTTGTGTTTGACCTCAATAAATCTACTGCCTAGACCTAGTACTGGAAGCCATATGTCACACTGTCACTATATACTATAATACCAGCTCAAGTTAAACATATAGTCATAATGTCGCCATAAATGGCATAATAACAGTCTAGAGTATAGACTACTGCATGTTGACTTCTGTTTTAAATTTACTTGTGTAATGATGCAGGTTCGCCTGTGTGTAAAGCTATAAACTTGCATCACCCCATGTGGTTAAAATAGCATTCCTCCTCCAGCAAGAACAATAAATATTCACGACACAGTGTATATTAACGCCTCCTTTGGCGTTGGCGTCAACATCAACACTTTGTCGACTTCGGACAACCATTAAACACACAAAAAGCACCGACGTATATTGTGCGTATAACGTTATTCCGGTCTCTATACGTTCATGTACTGTCTCTGTGTTACTATCGTTTAGTGTAGAAACAGACAGTTGCAACTTCACGTACTGAAATAATTATGTAATATTAATGTACCGAAATTAAGCGCATCGAATCGTGGTAACACTGCACCGCCACAGTCGAGATTGGACCAAGTATTTCGTAAACAAATGAGGACAAGCCGCCGATGTCAACGTCAAACGGAGAAAGTGGCCAGATACTCAAGTCGAGTCTCAACTCGATCACGACACGACTAGAGCTATGACTATGTTTAAACGACTGGGTCAGGACTCAGGTGTAAAACAAACGCAAACTGTCAACTGAATAAGTACCGCGCGTCCAGCGATGTCTGACCCGTGACAGATACCTGGCTACCTGCGGCCGCAACCTTGCAAACATGCACCTACTGGCTACTACCACTGACACTGGTGACTGGCGCAGGTATAACTTTCCCTGGCCAGTCGGAAATGTCTCAGTCTACTAAGAACGTGACATACCTCGATGGTCGGCGAAGCTTTGTTTTTGCAGGATGACCAGCCAGCACACAAGACACACCGACACGCATCGTGTGTACGCTGACATATTTAGGTGCCTCTAGACTAGTTAACGTTTAGACTTCGGTTAACAGCAACAGTTACGTAAGACAGACATATAGTTGCGAGGCGAGGGCACGTGTAGCCAGGGGCAGCCGAGTCGGGGCAGTGTGTCAATGCTGTTTATTTCAAGTGTCGCCTGTTACGTCCCGTGTGCAGTCATGCGTGGAAACAACGGTAGCGCAGTGCTGCTCATAGATTCACTGTTTATTGCTGTTCACGCTTTCGGGCGTGGGCGTCGGAGGGGGTTGGGGGCTGATCGTTGTTTTTTTAAAGTGCACCTCGCTATTTTTAGTGTGCATGCTGCATGCAGGTGTGTCTGGATATGTTTTCCTCCCAATATTTTGGCAAGGACCAAGGTGCATGTGCAATATTGCCAGTTTTTTGTATTCATATTACAAAAAATATAAACCCTCGAACGTCATCAATAAACAAATTAAATAAACTTACGAATATTTTATTTATTGTTATGCTACTATATATTCAATTAAGGCATTTAATTTACAAAATAATAAATAATTATATATAGTTAATCAGTCAAACATTATAATATTTGATCATCACCATGACATATAATGTATCGTAAAACAATCGTAAACAGAAAAATAGGCTCATTATCATGCATATCAGTCTAAATTAAAGTCATTTTAGGAGTTAAACCATTTGAATAAAATAATTAATCAAAATATAATGGGATTTTTCAAGTCGTCCCAAACAGCTGGTGGTGTCTCAACATCATTATGCAGTTCATTTCACAGATCTTTGTTACTTAATTTAAAACTACAGACAATCTTGAACCCACTCCCTTGCCATCTTAATTCATATATAGGCTGTAAATATTATATGTCACTAAGGTAGCAGCACAAGAGCACGAAACCGTGGAGTTGACGCGTTTGGGGAGCCTCTAAAGGTGCATCTACAGTTGAAGTGTTTCAGTGAGCTTTAATATATTGGCCCAACATGTCCTTACTTCATGATCAATTTAATAATAATTTTATTTAGACAATCCATTCCAAAGTACGCTATATGCAATGGTGTTAATAATGTTTCCAAAATATGAATACTTATAATGTAATGATTAATAAAGGTTCGGAAATGTGAGTAATAAAATAAGACATACATCTGTACATCTTGCTAAACTAAAATATGTGTTTGTGAACTGAGGCTGCATCCAAGAATATCAGTTTTTGTTTTACCAAAAATACTTATGTGCATGTGAGTGCATATACATACCTGAATCTACATGCACATTCCTGTGCATGCATGCATACATGTAGGATTATAACAAAAAGTAATTGAGATAACTAACAATAAAAAGCTTAAGAAATTGATTAGACACAAAATTACCTACCAATAATCCGTTATTACTCTTTATAAAACATTAACAATAACACACCTTATAACTAGCCACTTTAATCCACAATGATATTTCCGGTAAATGCATCTAAACGGTGAACAAAGAAAGTTCTTTGCCATCGTTTTGACAAATGATATGGTAGTGGCAAATCAGCAATTACAAACCACCCATATTCAAATGCCATAAAGTTTTGTCAACTTGTCAAATTTGTCCAAAGCGTCGTTCTGCCCAGCCTCTGTGTGTAGACTCTGCAGGCCATCTTGTATCTGGTTGAACAGCTTCACCCCTGTTTCTTTCTCGGCGGCACTCAGGAACTGCACAGACAGACTAAATCTGCCCGCATGCGACAGACTTGATAAAATGTCAGTAACTTGAGTAATGTCCTCAGGACACATGTGTTGTTGTAACTCCAGCAGGATGTCACCAAGCAGTCCAAAGCTGATTTCAGACTTGAACACGTCTCCAAGATGCTGAGCACCAATGTCCAAGAGGTATTTGTATTTGTCTGTGCCTTTCTTGTTGAATCGTCTCCAGCTCAGGGCAAACTCATGTCCATTGGCTGGTAGTTTGGCCACGCCCTGCAGGAATGTAGAAACAAATACAATCATGTTAGAATAACACATGCATGCATGCATGCACGCATACACACACACGCACGCACACAATATGTAAACTATACAATTATATTTTTTGAATATATATTTCTTAAAATTGCCAAATAATGGTATTGTCTTGGGTGGAATTTGGATAGGACTGGATAGAGAGTGTGTGATTAGAAAAAGTGAGAGAAAGAGAGATATGAGGCAGGCAGGCAGGCAGGCAGGCAGGCAGGCAGGCAGGCAGGCAGGCAGGCAGGCAGGCAGGCAGGCAGGCAGGCAGGCAGGCAGGCAGGCAGGCAGGCAGGCAGGCAGGCAGGCAGGCAGGCAGGCAGGCAGGCAGGCAGGCAGGCAGGCAGGCAGGCAGGCAGGCAGGCAGGCAGGCAGGCAGGCAGGCAGGCAGGCAGGCAGGCAGGCAGGCAGGCAGGCAGGCAGGCAGGCAGGCAGGCATACGAGATGACTGAGACAAGGAGAGAGGAGAGAGGGAGGGAGAGAGAGAGGGAGAGAGAGAGAGGGAGAGAGGGAGACAGAGAGGGAGAGAGAGAGGGAGAGAGAGAGGGAGACAGAGAGGGAGAGAGAGAGGAAGAGAGAGAGGGAGACAGAGAGGGAGAGAGAGAGGGAGAGAGAGAGGAAGAGAGAGATGGAGGAAGAGAGAGATGGAGACAGAGAGGGAGACAGAGAGAGGGTAGTGATAGTGGCTGTGAAGCAGATTCAATGATAAAAGAAGAATAACAATTACCAGTAGGGATCTATACATCAATACCAGCCTTGAGCTCTTTGAAATTGCTTACATGCCCGCACGTATACACGGACCCACGCATGCATGCATGCACGCACCCACACACACACAAACACTCATACCATACATAACATTTTGCTAAATATGATTTTATGTGATACTGTACTGATAGCACCCAACATTTAACATCGCACACATAAAGTTCAGTCCTACCAGAGATATGTCTTGAGACTGCCTTGAAGGACCAGCAGCAGAACCATCGGCCATTGTATTCCACGGTTGACGGAAACCTGTTGTTGGCATCTTGTCCTCTTTATCAAGTGGTTTCAAGTGTGATGCAAGCACAATCTCCCTAGAAACATGATCCACATTTTTTTACCCACAAATACAAGTAATGCTGAGGTCAATTCTGTTGTCAACAATGATGTAAAATAAATTACTAGCTGCCGTCATAAAATTGTGCCATAGTGTATCCAGGAAAGTATCGTATTTTGTAAATGTATTGTTGTGATAGAAATTATCACCTAGGTATACATTATTTGATTCAAATATAAATATGTGTTTTGGTTACTGTTATTTTATATATATTTATATTACATCAAAAACAAATCTATTATCATAATGACCAATTGTGTATTAATCAGTCATAAAGTTTTCATTTAATAACAAATTTATAAATTTAAATAATTTAATTAAATGGAAATTTTGATTTTATATAGTAACAATAAATGTAATCCCTAATGAAAAAGTAATCTCTACTGGTAATTAAACAATGATCCATAATTAAAACAATAATCAATAATTAAAAATAATTAAGAATAGAAATAATAATGTTGTCTAGATATGAAAACAAAAAACGTTGTGACAACATAGGGCTAGTGACTTTTCCAGCAACGTGAGATGTTTTCTTTCCTCACCTGAACTCATCATATGTGGCAACTTTTTGATCCACGGCCCGGAATTTGGCATCATTTTCTGTCCAGTATCGCTGCTCCTGGGCCAGTGCATCAGTCAGTTCCTTCTCCAACTTGTCAAAATCAACTGCATCATCGTGTTTGGAAACCATTTTCTGAAACAGTTATCAATTGTATTGATCGATCAGTAAATAACACTTTACTTAAATAAGTAGAAACGTTACAACTATAATGTTGTTGAAAATTGTTATTACCTCAAGGTTTGCTACTACAGTGACATTGGCAAATTGATTTGCTAGATAAAAACACACATCATGTGTGTGTGTGTGTGTGTGTGTGTGTGTGTGTGTGTGTGTGTGTGTGTGTGTGTGTGTGTGTGTGTGTGTGTGATGTGTGTGTGTGTGTGTGTGTTTTTTTTTTTTTGGCGCAGAATGTATGCCATAACATTAATATTTTAAAAAGTCATGAATCAATTCCAGTAGGTACACTACATTACAAGAGATAAGAACCTTTTTTCGACCATACGAGGCACTACCAGTGATCCTTAACATATATGATTGCGGTGCCATATATAATTATCTAATTATGAGGACTATAGCTTACAATCTTAAAAAGTGGCTTCGCACTATTAATTGTAGGTAGATCAGAATCCGCTAGATGGCGTATTGAAATCTCGCGGTCATTTCCGTTCTAAAAGTTGCGACCATGATGTCTTCCCACGTTAGCTGTCGTCAGAAATCACATGGTCACGCAATTTGCTTTGCCGCTGCATACTGATTAGGAAAACAGTGTCTTTTGACCGTGGAATCGACCAATGGATTTTGATTACTTCGACCGCTTTTCTGTGCATTGAAGTGAAGTTTGATGTTTTCTTTACTCGTGAAATAAACACATAAATCTAAATAGGTAATCTATGAAACCTGATAGGTAGTCTATTATGGTATATTAGCTTTAAAATGGCATATGTAGCATTATTGTGCGTGCCTGGCCGGCGACACACCGAGGTGGGCAACTTTGGCACCCTTTGCCGTCATGTGCGTTTATTTACAACAGCCTATGCAGTAACACGCCGGCTGCACAGCCATCAGCGATGGTGTCGGTTGGCGCTTTCCAGCATTAATTAAATCCACTTTCATCACAATCATCGTGTATTGTTGCTGTTATTGTTCACTTGTGTAATTATATATGTGTACATATAATTACAGTTTAGCCATTTTGGGCTTATGTTAGAACGTCATTCTAAAATATTTGAAGGAAAATGTTTATAAACTTCGTCTTCACGTTTGCATTGACAATCGCGTTTCATAGGAGCGTTGTTAAAATCAGTAAGCATCTTAAACTTTAAAAACAAATTAATTTGCCCATATCATATTTATATATTTTAAGCATATCTTGATTGGTTGACCAATATTATTTTATAATAACAATTTTTTTTCCATGTTGTGTATTTCTTTTTTTCAATCTAGCAATTGATACAGTGTTGGATGTTCAAAAGTGTAGTCCAAGCATAAAACATAAAATACATAAAACGGGTGAAAATAAGTATAAATATTTAAACTATTCAATCCCAGGTACAGTTTATTAATTGATCTTTCTACTAATTATTTTCACTCGTTTTATGTAATTAATCCTAATAAATAGGTCAAATGCTCAATATAGGTCAACTAATTGGGTCATCAACAAACTTCATATTTTACAAGATGAGAATCAGTGTATTCATTCATAATTATATAATTATAAATTAAAGTAGTCAACCCCATGTATAATTGATCTCTTTACTAATTATTTCCCAATTTTATCTACTTAATCCTAGAAAGTAGGTCAAATGTTAATCATAGGTCAACTAGTTATGCCATCAAAATTACATAAAGTATGTAATAATGTGGCATAGAAGTCCTTTTTTCATTAATTAGACTCAAGTTATGTGGTTATTCTGAAAAAATGTAAAATATGCAATGAAGGTCAACTAATTAGGTCATGGTCAAATCATATTCACATGTTTTTTGGATCACATAACGTTTGATTTCACCCCAATATCTTCAGTAGAAGCAATTATATTACCATTTTCATACATACTCAAACACAGTGCTCCAGCTTCCTGGTCGCAAGAAATGGACAGAATTCAATAACAAAAATCGCCCTTTTTCTTAGCACAAAAAGTGGAATTACTTCAGAAATAATAAAGATATCAAGAAAATTCAGTGCTATAAACTACATAATAAACTCTATCTTGTGGTATAATTTGAATGAGATTGGACGTTTTTGATTTTTTTTTCTGATGTACCTATTAATTGTATTTGAATGGTGTGTGATGAGAGTTGTCAACGGGCCTCTGTAATTTGCGGAACGTTCCGGCGGAACTGCCGGAACACTGTGTTTCTGGCTTAAAACACAGCTATGCGCTTCGTATGAAATTGATACTTTATGTATAGTTTAATATTGCTATAATGTAACCCCTCTGCAAGTATGAAGACATAATATATTGAATAAGATATATTTATGAGCGCCGGAACGTCGAGGACCGTCAATATTGAGCAAGATGGCAGCTTTATTATGGCTGTTCCACGCATTGAACATACTCCCACACCTACCGGCCATACCGGTAACCAGCTTGGCGCCTGACAAGTAAGCATGTTATTAGAGGTGTTGTTATACCAAAATTGAAGAAAAAAATAGATGTGGGTGTGAATAACGTGGATTTTTTTTAAACACGAGTATTCCACTCAGTACACGAATGTGTGGATAATTTAATTATTATAATAATTAAAATGTTCTACCAATGTCTGTATACCCTGTGTAATTATTTTATGAGTGGGTGGGATCAATCCTTCTTTTTTTATAATACAGAGGTTGTTATAAGCTGGTTACCAAGCCACATCTAGTTTTAATTTTTTTATTTACAAAACTCCTAATTACATGTTTACTTGTCAGGCGCCAAGCCGGTTAACGGTATGGCCGGTAGGTGTGGGAGTATGTTCAATGCGTGGAACAGCCATAATAAAGCCGCCATCTTGCTCAATATTGACGGTCTGTCATCGGCCCGCGACGTTCCGGCGCTCATAAATATACCTTATTCAATATATTATGTCTTCATACTTGCAGAGGTGTTACATTATAGCAATATTAAACTATACATAAAGTATCAATTTCATACGAATCGTATAGCTGTGTTTTAAGACCGAAACACAGCGTTCCGGCAGTTCCGCCGGAA
>OZ024857.1:54350448-54375448 GCA_964017155.1 Oasisia sp. SBJ-2009
CCATAGATTCTTATAGTGTCACATGTCTCAGTAAAAAAAAGTTTACAAATATCACTCATGTAAATCAGTTGAAATTTGATGACAGTTTGTGCGAATTCAGAGACATTATTTGTTCGTTCGGTCGTTCGTTCATTCGTTCTTTCGTTCCTAATCCTGTTGGCTGTTGCAGTTACAATATTGTTGTCAAAGTAATTTTATAGATGTTGAACAAGATTTATATACCCTCACATCTCCCCGTGTGCTCAGGATGTCGGAGGCAGAAGTGGCTCTGACTGGGAACATCTTCCAGAAGCACAGATCATCGCCTGAAGATCTCATTAATGACTTTGGAGAAGTCGCTCCATTTACTTTCCGTCTGCTGGCCAAGATCTACAGGTACGGAACAGTCCCAATGTGGAGAATATCACTCATTACATCGTGGTGACGCTATCTTTCTGTACATTTAGAGCCATAAATCATTTACGTAAGCTAATCGAAGCTTACGTTTTAGGTGAACAATTCAATAGGATATGCACATATTTATAAATTCTCATCATGGTGCATAAATAATTATGTTAAATCAAGTATCTTACAGCATGCCGTATTCTATTGGCTGTTAATATAAAATGTTTTGCTGTGCATAAAATACTTACATAAAATTATTTCCTATTGCTACATTAATTCCAGTTTTCCCTAAGGCTGTTGTCCCCCCCCCCCAACCAGCTGTTGGCAAAGAAATCAGACACACACAGTGAATGGTGTTTAATATACACTCTTGCTAATATGTGGGTAGCTAAATTTAGGATGTGTTCTATTTCTCTGGGTATGTTTTTTATTCTAGAGGAATGTAATATAAGTTCGACTACATTGCAGACACATGGTTTGTCAATTACATGATTAAATATATCTGGTTGCAGGCAATGTCATCATAGTGTGTAATGTAACTGCTGTGTTCAATTGTTGCAGCAAAACGGAGAGAAATACAAAGGCGGTGGAGAGTCATAGGAAATGTTTGAAGTTGAACCCTTTCATGTGGTCAGCATTTGAGGCCCTTTGCCAGTTAGGTGAGTGAAGGCCGTTGTCCTTACTGCCATTTAGTTGTGTGGGAAATTTAAACTTTGCAAAGAATTTTTACCTGTGTTGTTTCACCATCATTGGGCAGAATCAGATCCTAGTTGTATGTGAGTGGCTGGTGGAGATAGTGGACTGCCGTGAGGGTTCTATGTAGTCAGGCTCACTCATAACACACCCTCAAATTTAAAATGTATATTCAGACATTATTTTGGTCACCCTCGAAGAGCGCAATGGCTCAGGGGTAGAGCTTCGGACTCTCGACTAAGAGGACCCGGGTTCGAATCCTGTGCTGTGGTGTTAAAACCTTGGACATGTTTTTCCACTCTACATTGCTCCAGTTCAATCAGCTGTATAAAGGAGTACCTGGCTATAGACAGTGGTGGATATGTGTACGATCAGCCATTGCGCATTAATTGTAGCATATCAAAACGTTAACACACGCACGTATGCTGGCTCAATTCAGCGTACATTTGTGTAGTCAGTTTGCTAGAATTAGTATGTGAATTGCTGTTCCTTTTGCCGTGCAGACGAGAAGCCCGACCCAGAGAAGGTGTTCACGACTGTGTCGACCCAACACGTCAGTGAGATGTGCCAGACAGCCTGTGGCACCCCCCAGGCCCAGGCCCCCCTGGTGCGAC
Organism: Oasisia sp. SBJ-2009; assembly: GCA_964017155.1. Classification (NCBI taxonomy): domain Eukaryota; kingdom Metazoa; phylum Annelida; class Polychaeta; order Sabellida; family Siboglinidae; genus Oasisia; species Oasisia sp. SBJ-2009. The sequence goes on from OZ024857.1 coordinate 54,352,140, forward strand.
TCAGTCAGTCCGCCGCCCCCTCACTACACGTGAGTCACTCGGTCTTCATGAACTGTTTATGTTATTTCAGTACGGGTGGTTCTATGTAGACGTCTGGGTTTGGAATAATTGGAAGAAAACCAGACATGTGTATAATACTCATACGGTAACATATTCTAGTGGCTGCTACTGACAGGATGTTTATGTATATTCACAGAACACGTTATATCGTAAAATAATAGACAGTGTTTTATGCAAAATGCATCAAACTCGGTTGAAATCATCTTTATCTATTAATTACTTTGTGCAATAACTACATGTTTTTTCTCAAAGAGCATAATTATTACCATATTACTATTGATGATCACTAATGTTGGCCAAATTAAGGACAAGCTCAGTTGGCCCTAACATTTATATGTTTTTCACATCATATAAATGATTTCTTCTTGGGTCACAGACCCTTGTTTCATTTCCAGGGCACAGTGGCCTGATTTCAAGGTTTTCAAATAAGTAGCCATTGTTAAACTCAAGGCGTGCTGTCTGTGTTGTTTATTTACAATTACACAACCTGTGTTTCCTAGCAACGTCATTATTGTGATTACAGGAGATGTCCCCAGTTATACCAGTGACACCGACACTACTGAGTGATGTCTCCGACAACGTCTCTGACATGTCGTACGTGATGGGGCCACCAGAGGACCCAGAGATCACGTCAAAGTCGAAGCCCCAGCTCCGCTCCGGCAGACACTTACACAGCAACACCCTCAAGAGAAGTCCACTGACACCAAGGTGAGACCAGTCTCACTAAAATAAAAAGCTCTTAAAATCATCTTTAAAAATGTTGTTTTATTTAATATATATTTTCAAAAATGCTAATATGCATTGCCGTATTACCAAGGAAACTATTTCCATGACACATCGCTGACAATGTCCCACTCATACGTCATGTTGACAGTTTTCAGGTATTCAGGATCACTGTTAAGGATCAAAATCGATTTTAACAATGTTAAATGGTGCCCTGGCTGCAGCTGGCTGGTTGTCCAGGTTTATATTCTCGATCATGCTCCCTGCTACATCCACTGCCTGCCTGTTTCACTGCTGCTCTTACCACATCTCTCATCACAGTTGTCTCTTTCTCCCTCCACACTCCTCCCATCTCAGTGTGTTGTTGCTTGTAGTTTTGGGGTCCTTGCACTCAGTGTGTTGTTGCTTGTAGTTTTGGGGTCCTTGCACTCAGTGTGTTGTTGCTTGTAGTTTTGGGGTCCTTGCACTCAGTGTGTTGTTGCTTGTAGTTTTGGGGTCCTTGCACTCAGTGTGTTGTTGCTTGTAGTTTTGGGGTCCTTGCACTCAGTGTGTTGTTGCTTGTAGTTTTGGGGTCCTTGCACTCAGTGTGTTGTTGCTTGTAGTTTTGGGGTCCTTGCACTCAGTGTGTTGTTGCTTGTAGTTTTGGGGTCCTTGCACTCAGTGTGTTGTTGCTTGTAGTTTTGGGGTCCTTGCACTCAGTGTGTTGTTGCTTGTAGTTTTGGGGTCCTAGCACTCAGTGTGTTGTTGCTTGTAGTTTTGGGGTCCTTGCACTCAGTGTGTTGTTGCTTGTAGTTTTGGGGGCCTTGCACTCAGTGTGTTGTTGCTTGTAGTTTTGGGGTCCTTGCACTCAGTGTGTTGTTGCTTGTAGTTTTGGGGTCCTTGCACTCAGTGTGTTGTTGGTTGTAGTTTTGGGGTCCTTGCACTCAGTGTGTTGTTGGTTGTAGTTTTCGGGTCCTTGCACTCAGTGTGTTGTTGGTTGTAGTTTTCGGGTCCTTGCACTCAGTGTGTTGTTGGTTGTAGTTTTCGGGTCCTTGCACTCAGTGTGTTGTTGGTTGTAGTTTTCGGGTCCTTGCACTCAGTGTGTTGTTGGTTGTAGTTTTCGGGTCCTTGCACTCAGTGTGTTGTTGCTTGTAGTTTTGGGGTCCTTGCACTCAGTGTGTTGTTGGTTGTAGTTTTGCGGTCCTTGCACTCAGTGCATTGTTGCTTGTAGTTTTGCGGTCCTTGCACTCAGTGTGTTGTTGGTTGTAGTTTTGCGGTCCTTGCACTCAGTGCATTGTTGCTTGTAGTTTTGGGGTCCTTGCACTCAGTGTGTTGTTGGTTGTAGTTTTGCGGTCCTTGCACTCAGTGCATTGTTGCTTGTAGTTTTGGGGTCCTTGCACTCAGTGTGTTGTTGGTTGTAGTTTTGCGGTCCTTGCACTCAGTGCATTGTTGCTTGTAGTTTTGGGGTCCTTGCTGCACTCAGTGCATTGTTGCTTGTAGTTTTGGGGTCCTTGCTGCACTCAGTGCATTGTTGCTTGTAGTTTTGCGGTCCTTGCACTCAGTGTGTTGTTGCTTGTAGTTTTGGGGTCCTTGCACTCAGTGTGTTGTTGGTTGTAGTTTTGCGGTCCTTGCACTCAGTGCATTGTTGCTTGTAGTTTTGGGGTCCTTGCACTCAGTGTGTTGTTGGTTGTAGTTTTGCGGTCCTTGCACTCAGTGCATTGTTGCTTGTAGTTTTGGGGTCCTTGCTGCACTCAGTGCATTGTTGCTTGTAGTTTTGCGGTCCTTGCACTCAGTGTGTTGTTGGTTGTAGTTTTGCGGTCCTTGCACTCAGTGCATTGTTGCTTGTAGTGTTGGGGTCCTTGCACTCAGTGCATTGTTGCTTGTAGTGTTGGGGTCCTTGCACTCAGTGTATTGTTACTTGTAGTTTTGGGGTCCTTGCACTCAGTGCATTGTTGCTTGTAGTTTTGGGGTCCTTGCACTCAATGCATTGTTGCTTGTAATTTTGGGGTCCTTGCACTCAATGCATTGTTGCTTGTAATTTTGGGGTCCTTGCACTCAGTGTGTTGTTGCTTGTAGTTTTGCGGTCCTTGCACTCAATGCATTGTTGCTTGTAATTTTGGGGTCCTTGCACTCTGTATTGTTGCTTGTAGTTTTGGGGTCCTTGCACTGGACATCTCGTCCAGCCCCAACAGTCCACAGACCGTTGTGTCGTTTACAACGCCGTCACCCGTACCACCGCTCATTGAGACCATGGCACATGACGGCAGGGCACCTGTCAAGAAGGTGAGTGTCACTTGTCTTTGTAACTGTGGACTGTGTTGACTGTGTTGTTGTCATGAATTACACACAAAAATCTATTGTGTATCTGGTGTTAATCACGACCATGTTAAAGCATTTATTCATAGATTTTGGGGTCGTGCCATTTGCATTAACTTGAAACCATGTCCAGAGCATGACATTTGTGAGTGTTCCACAGGCTTTTTTTTGTATTATGCAAATGCAACGTCCTCATACTAACATTACTCTTCTGTTACACAGACATAACAGAAAACAAAAAGGGTGAGAATCGCCTGTGATCAATAAATCTATCATTCTACATCTATCATGGTAATTTAATTTTGCGTAATAATTTATTAGAGACGGGACATATAAAGTTAATCTTGATCAAGAGAACCTGGGTTCAAATCATGTTCCAGCTGTTTCAAAACAGAAGATTTTCATTCTTCGTTGCTGCAGTTCTCTGAACTGTGAATGAGTACCTAGCTGTAGGCAGTGGTGGATATATATGTATAGGTAGGCTGTACACTAATTACACCATGGCTGACTTCTTTCTGGAAATGGTGTTCGATTGAACATGTCTGCCAGGGAATTAAGTATATAATGCTTTGCCTACTGCGCTATATAAGAACCTACCTTTTTATAGGAAAGACCCTGTTGCTGTTTACTCGCTGACGTTGTTGCTATGTGTCACTGACAGCTTGCCTAAGAGTGTGAGAACAACTGAGACACTGGCAGCTTTCCGAAAACAACTAAAAACTCACTCATTTCGTTTACACTACCTGCCTTGATGACAGTGATTTGTATTCTATGACGCTACTTGGTTTTAAATTGTTCGTTTTGGAATTGTATTTTTACACACTAATTTATTGTTTTATAATTATTTATCTTAGCTTATTTATTTACTTTTACTTACTTATTGCTCTTATATTACTTATTTATTTAAATTAGATTACTGATTTGATCTTACCTTATGTATTTAATTAGTCTATATTTTAGATTTGGTCAACACGTCATACTAATGTGTTTTTATTGATCTTAACTTATTTACTTATTTATGTTAGCTTATTTATTGTTATCTTACCTTATGTATTTAGTTAATTTATATTTTAGATTTAGTGAACACATCGTATTAATGTGAAGCGCTTTGATTGATATTTAGTTAGCTAAAAAGCGCTATATAAAGCAACGGAATTATTATTATTGTTACTGACTACATTGCCATTGCAGCGGCACACACAACAACAGCAGCAGCAACAACAGCTGGTGCAGAGCACACACACCCGCCCCTCTGTCTTCAGTCAGTCCGGCAACACCATGATGAGAGACATCCCTGTGTCGTCTATGCACCAAGTCAGGTGAGACATTTGACTGGGTCCAGTGGGTCCACAAACTCACAGTCAGTCGTACGGTCATCAAGTAAAGTATTGTATTGTGTGTAAAGAAAGGTAATCTAAAAATTAACATTTTCTAAAAACAAATGTCATTTTTATTCTCTCTCTACATACTTTGGTGCATTGTAACTGTTTACCCTCCTCTGAGGCACATTGCAAGTTCATACCCTGCTCTGAGGCACATTGTATCATCTTTCCAGTTGGTGTTTCTGTAAAGACTGACTAGTTCAATGAGACCTCATAAGATCATAACATTGTAACCACAATATGTACACACTTGTCAGTTTATGGAACCCTGTCAAGTGCTGGAAACTACTGTAATGGCAACAACTTGAATCCTTTGTTTGTCACTGAGCAGTTACCGCAGTGTTAACAAGAAAGTACTCATTAACATATGCTGGCATTTCCAAAAGAGTTGCTGTTAAGTTCCACTGTTATTTTGTTTATGCTTTGTGTGCACAACTTGTTGGTGTTAAATTTGCATTGTTGTGTTTGTTCGCCTGCAGTAATAACATGCCTGGACTTAGGAGGAGTTCGAGGCTCTTCAGTAGTGGAGGCAGTTCTGTGAAGGTACGATAACGATAATTTTACTCTGGCATAAACGTAGCATAATATAAAGAAGGTTCACATGCAGAATAATTTGTTCATGTTAGTTTTGATTTACTTTTATCTGGCTTATTTTGTGCACATTTTGGATGAAGCTTTTAAAAAAAATTAACTTAAGCATTATTTGATATACATGTTTTCTTTATACTTTCTCGAAATAAATTTATAAAAAAATAATTTTAAATAAAGGGGATATGGGATTTCATGAGTTTTGAAGTGCTAGGCTATTAGTGGTTTTGTCATCTTCAAATAGAATTTCTTGTGAAGTACAGTGGGTAGAGAGAATATTGAAATAGAAAACTGAGTCTAAAGTTTGCTCTTTCTACAAGGACTCATCAGGAACATCCCCTTAAAAGGAACGTGTTTAAAAACACACCTCTGATGTTCTTCTTAAAATCCATGGTCCGTCCTTGCAAAGCACACTGGATGTAATGGACGTAGATGCAGTGACAGCATGTTCCTTGTAATGACAATCCATTCCATATAATTCTCAGACGCCAACAGTTCATCAACCGTTGTTACTAAGCTTGTACAAGTGTCTTTTCGCCCCTCCCCTACAGGAGAACAACAACAAGACAGCGAGTCAGCGTAAGTTTGTGAGTACGAAGGCGCCGATGAAGAAACTGAGGACTCGACTTGTGCGCACGCAACAGGAGCTGAACGAACTCAACAAGTCAGACATGTGCTCCCTCGACGGCAAGGCCAAGACCTCCGTCAGCAGCCTCCAACAGCAGATCACCTGTCTCCAGCGGCAGTCAGCAGGTGGCGCTAGTTGTTGCATTTGTAAACGCTAAATGATGTGTTGCCAAAATGTGTCTGTGCTTGAGTATCGTTCGATGTTCATTTGTATTTTGATTTATTTATGTACATTGCATTTAATCTGAAGTCACAGTATAGTACATGCAGAGATGGAGTAATCGTACTTGTGTACTCTTGGAGTACTCGTACTCGTACTCGAGTACGAAGCAAAGTAATCGTACTCGTACTCGAGTACGATTACCAAAGTAATCGTACTCACGATTACTTCTCACGATTACATTTTGTTCATATGAACAGTTGCATGCAAATATATTAGACAGATAAAATGACAATATTAGAAATAATCTAATGAATGTAATATTAATTGAGCTATTAATTTTCTATTACTGTTAAGCATTTCAGTTAAATAAATATTCAGTCACATTTCCCTAATTAAAACATTCACTCCCCAGAGAAGCCACATCTCCTGACCCTCCTGCTTACTGTAGTACTGGTAGTATAAAGTTATATTGCCACAGTCCCTGGGAAGCCATGCAGTAGATAAGCATCCCCTAACATCTTGCTTTGTAATCTTAGACTCCATGACACAGCCCCACCTGTACTGTTTGCTCTGTCAGTATGGTGTGAATGACTGGTCATGGTTCCTATGTATCCAGAATCCTGACTGGGTCTGGGCAGTTAGCTGCTAAATCCCTGTCTATTGTGTTTAATTAAGTGTAAACTGTAAACCTGCCTACAGAGGTAAAGGCCAAAATATGTTGTATGTTATGTTAAGCCAGGAGGTATGTAATAAAATGCCTATGTTGTCCTCAGAAGAGACACTACTAATCACTGCTAGGATCTTGTGAGGAAGTGTGACAGTTCACCTTCAAATTCAGCCAGGAAACCAGAATAGCTAAAGAACAAAGGGTCAGGTGCTAATCTGTCCTCTGGCTCTGAGCAAACAAAAGTTGTGGTCAGTGCAGGGCCAAGGAGGACATCTGCTGTGAAGTGTCTTCATCAGTAATTAGCACTGTTGGGTGAAGTTGCAGTGATGGTAATTAGTTTGGCAGGCATTATATGTGACAGTGAAAACAAAATGTTGATACTGACAATGTATTTGAAAAAGTATTTGAATTCAAATATAAATAGTTTACAAACGTATTTAAATACTATCAAATACAAATGTATTGGACCCCATGTCCCACTCCTATATACTATAGAGTTGAATTGGATACTCTTTTAAATGTGACCCCCTGGAGTTGAAATGTTGTTGTTGTAATGTATTTGATCATGTGTTTTTAACATTTAAAATAAACAGAGGACATTTTAAATTCTTAAATGCATCATATTTGTATTTGATTCAGAAACCATACCAACCCGCCCCAAAATCATCTGATTATTAATAATAATAACACCTGGATAGTGGATAGCAGTAATCTGTTAGAACACTAGATAGTGCCACAGCAACAGAACAAGAATGACACCTAGGGATTCCATGAAAGTCGTCTTTATGTTAGAAACAGGATATTCAATAAAGTAATCATGAAAGTAATCATGATTACATTCTAATGTAATCGTACTCGTACTCGAGTACATTGTAAAGTAATCGTACTCGTACTCGAGTACATTTGTTTTCTAAGTACTCGTACTCATGCATGTTCAAAGTAATCGTACTCGTACTCGAGTACATTTGTATTGTACTCGCTCCATCTCTGATTACATGTAAACTTTACATACTTATGTACATGAAAACTACGTGCAAACATGTTGAGTGTTTGGGTTTTATTTTTTATTGACAGACTGAATTAATTGATTGCATAACTAATAGAAAATTTTTCTTAGCTGATTGTTGCTGAGCATCTTGTTGGTGTGTGTGTGTGTGTGTGTGTGTGTGTGTGTGTGTGTGTGTGTGTGTGTGTGTGTGTGTGTGTGTGTGTGTGTGTGTGTGTGTGTGTGTGGATGTGTTGTTGTTGTTGCTGACTTGTGTCTCTGGTTGTTGCTTGTGTGTGTCTGCTGTTGTTGATTGTGCCTGTTGCTAAACTGCTGTTGCTTGTGTGTGTCTGCTGTTGTTGATTGTCTGTGTTGCTAAGCTGTTGTTGATTGTGTGTGTTACTAAGCTGTTGTTATATGTCTGTTGCTAAGCTGTGGTTGCTTGTGTATGTCTGCTGTTGTTGATTGTGCTTGTTGCTAAGCTGCTGTTGCTCGTGTGTGTCTGTTGTTGTTGTTTGTGTCTGTCACTAAGCCGTGCCTGTCCTTCCAGATGGCCTCCTGCAGCTGCTCCAGGACATTGGCCGGGCCTACCTGAGTCTGTGTCAGTACGACTGCAGCAAGGCCATCCAGCTGTTCAACGACCTGCCCATGCACCAACACAACACGGGCTGGGTGCGCTGTCAGATCGGCAAGGCCTACTTCGAGATGTCAGAGTACCAGAAGGTCAGTCACTCTCAGTGTCTTTGTGGTCCTAGTAGTGGTAGTGGTAGTAGTAGTAGTAGTACTGGGGTAGTAGTAGTAGTAGTAATAATAGTAGTAGTAGTAGCAGCAGTAGCCAGGCCTGGTGTGGAGCAGTGAGTCCACTGTGAGTCCCCTGGACTGTCAGTCAACTGAACCGGGATATGAGACCATCTACTGTCATTGCTATTCGTCAGTTTTGTTCCTGTGTCTTAGAGGAGACGACAAACACAGCTGATGTCTTCTACTGGAGTATGCACTGGAAATAGAAAACCTTTACTCCATTTATCCTACATTTCTCCAGTTCACTCAGTTATACGAATGAGTACCTGGTTGTAGGCAGTGTTGGATGTTTATGTCCGAATAATTGTCTCACATTAATTGCACCATGGCTGGATGCTTCCCACGGAAGCCGAGATGGTGTTCGACGAAACAGGTCTGCCATGGATTAATTAGTAAACCGCCTTGATCAGTCCTGAGGACTGAATACTGGGCTATACCTTTCTACGTTCACCTGTGTGTGATGACATGACTGACACGTTGTGTTGGTGTTGTAGGCAGAGAAAGTGTTCAGTGAGGTGTGTGTGATGACATGACTGACACATGTGCTGGTGTTGTAGGCAGAGAAAGTGTTCAGTGAGGTGTGTGTGATGAGGTGACTGACACATGTGCTGGTGTTGTAGGCAGAGAAAGTGTTCAGTGAGGTGTGTGTGATGAGGTGACTGACACATGTGCTGGTGTTGTAGGCAGAGAAAGTGTTCAGTGAGGTGTGTGTGATGAGGTGACTGACACATGTGCTGGTATTGTAGGCAGAGAAAGTGTTCAGTGAGGTGTGTGTGATGAGGTGACTGACATATGTGCTGGTGTTGTAGGCAGAGATAGTGTTCAGTGAGGTGTGTGTGATGAGGTGACTGACATATGTGCTGGTGTTGTAGGCAGAGAAAGTGTTCAGTGAGGTGTGTGTGATGAGGTGACTGACATATGTGTTGGTGTTGTAGGCAGAGAAAGTGTTCGGTGAGGTGTGTGTGATGAGGTGACTGACATATGTGTTGGTGTTGTAGGCAGAGAAAGTGTTCGGTGAGGTGTGTGTGATGAGGTGACTGACACGTTGTGTTGGTGTTGTAGGCAGAGAAAGTGTTCAGTGAGGTGTGTGTGATGAGGTGACTGACACGTTGTGTTGGTGTTGTAGGCAGAGAAAGTGTTCAGTGAGGTGTGTGTGATGAGGTGACTGACACGTTGTGTTGGTGTTGTAGGCAGAGAAAGTGTTCAGTGAGGTGTGTGTGATGAGGTGACTGACACGTTGTGTTGGTGTTGTAGGCGGAGAAAGTGTTCAGTGAGGTGTGTGTGATGAGGTGACTGACACATGTGCTGGTGTTGTAGGCAGAGAAAGTGTTCAGTGAGGTGTGTGTGATGAGGTGACTGACATATGTGCTGGTGTTGTAGGCAGAGATAGTGTTCAGTGAGGTGTGTGTGATGAGGTGACTGACATATGTGCTGGTGTTGTAGGCAGAGAAAGTGTTCAGTGAGGTGTGTGTGATGAGGTGACTGACATATGTGCTGGTGTTGTAGGCAGAGAAAGTGTTCAGTGAGGTGTGTGTGATGAGGTGACTGACATATGTGTTGGTGTTGTAGGCAGAGAAAGTGTTCAGTGAGGTGTGTGTGATGAGGTGACTGACACGTTGTGTTGGTGTTGTAGGCAGAGAAAGTGTTCAGTGAGGTGTGTGTGATGAGGTGACTGACACGTTGTGTTGGTGTTGTAGGCAGAGAAAGTGTTCAGTGAGGTGTGTGTGATGAGGTGACTGACATGTTGTGTTGGTGTTGTAGGCAGAGAAAGTGTTCAGTGAGGTGTGTGTGATGAGGTGACTGACACGTTGTGTTGGTGTTGTAGGCAGAGAAAGTGTTCAGTGAGGTGTGTGTGATGAGGTGACTGACACGTTGTGTTGGTGTTGTAGGCAGAGAAAGTGTTCAGTGAGGTGTGTGTGTGATGAGGTGACTGACACGTTGTGTTGGTGTTGTAGGCAGAGAAAGTGTTCAGTGAGGTGTGTGTGATGAGGTGACTGACACGTTGTGCTGGTGTTGTAGGCGGAGAAAGTGTTCAGTGAGGTGCAGCAGTTGGCGCGACACCACATCGAGGGCATGGAGATCTACAGCACCACCTTGTGGCATCTCCAGAAGGAGGTCCAACTCTCGACTCTCGCCCAGGAGCTGGCCGAGTTCAACAAAAACTCACCAGAGGTCAGCACACATCTCATTAGCTTTTACAAGTAATTTTATATCTAATAATGTATTTATAATTTGTTCTTATCCTTCTCACACCTATAAATGAGATAACCATTGTTTGTGTGTGTTATATATAATAATTGGTTATATTATTAATTTTTTAGTGTTATTACTAAAAAAAATCCAGCACACTAATGAAGCAGAAACAAATATTTATTATCCTATTCTCAACTTCGTAAATTTAACTAACTCTATCAGGAAGCAGATGAAATTGACTCGATTCAATTCAATTTGATTAATTGAAAATGAAAGGAACTTAACAAAATGTTTATACAATTAAAATATCCAGATGCTTCAAAAAGCAGATAGTTGTAGAAGCAATGTCACTTTCTATGATGGAATGAGTGAATGACTGACCACTGACAGTGACTTGACACAAGTGTTGTCTGTGCAGGCGTGGTGTGCCATGGGCAACTGCTTCAGTCTACAGAAAGAGCATGATGTCGCCATCAAGTTCTTCCAGAGAGCAGTCCAGGTGGGTGCATTTGCTCTTATAACTGAAGAAGTCCCTTGGGAAGTTTGGGATCAGTTGAACAGGTCTGTCGTGGGATAGAGGGTTAATTCACAGAGCTGTCTGGAAAATATGGATACTAGATTATATTATCTTTTCTTTATTGTAACACATTCTCTCCCACTGTTGTTTTACTGTATTTTGTTGAGAAAGGAAACTGCCCTAGTCCTGTCAAGTATTAAAAATAAAAGTTGACAGTGACTGCAGGCCACAGATGAGGTGTGAATCTAGGGGATAATAATGTCAATGTTTATAGCGCCGGTGTCTGCCACGTGATGGTGCTTTTACCACATAGTGGTCATCAGACATACAAAACATCATGCTAAAACAATACTATTAATGTTAAAAAAGCAATATTTTATATAAAAAAATATATAATTGCCATTCATTGTAGTATTAATAAAAACGGTGATGTCGTTATTAGTGTAAAGTAAAGTTTCCAAAAGTATATGCAATAAAAAACAGATGCTTGTATTATAGGAAAGTAGTTTTAAAATTAGTTTCATAAAATGTATACAGTCAATTCATCCAGAACATGTCCAGGAAAAGCCCACATGTATTACTCAATGTAAGCTTTGAAAAGATGTGTATTCAGTGCTGCCTTGAAGATACTGATTTTTGCGCTGGCTCTGATATTGTTTGGAAGTGTATTCCAGGCCTTTGCTGCGGATACAGTGAATGATTAGGACGTGTAGATATTAATGTTTGTGTAATTGACTTCATCAGGTGGACAAAGACTTTGCGTACGCCTACACTCTGCTGGGCCACGAGTACGTGTTGACGGAAGAGTTGGACCGCGCAATGGCGTGCTTCAGGAACGCCCTGCGCATCAACCCTAGACACTACAACGGCTGGTGGGTGACGTCTGTGGTTGAGAAACGTCACTGTTGTCTTGTTGGATTATTATGACAATTATAAAAACATACAAAACATCTATTTTACACTCTATTGTCTCATCTATACACTCACTCAGAAATGGTTGCAGTGTAATAATTCCAGAAGTTTTAGTCATGGGCTAAATGATAATTCAACTATAATATGTTCATGTGTAGTAAGTAGCATCTAACATTGATAAACAGCGTCTGTATGATAGATGAGTTGATGTCGTCCAATTTACATTAGTGTGTTCGTGTGTGTGTGCACGTGTGTGTGTGTGTTCATGTGTGTTCGTATGATGTATGTGTTCGTATGATGTGTTTTGTATGCATGTGTGTGTGTGTTCTTGTGCATGTTTGTGCGTGCATGCGTGTGTGTATGACTACAAATCAAATTACACCTTTTATTTAATTAATCACTTATTACTCATCAGAATGTTTTGTAGATAGTTGTACATCTCTACTCAACACGTGTCAAAAATCTGTCACTCCAGACATGTCAGTGACCCTACCCCCTCTGTCTCTCAGGTATGGCCTGGGCATGATCTACTACAAGCAGGAGAAGTTCACCCTGGCGGAGGTCCACTTCCGCAAGGCGCTGGCCATCAACCCGTACAGCTGTGTGCTGCTGTGTCACATTGGCGTGGTAGGTGGATGGTTGTGTGTCACATTGGCGTGGTAGGTGGATGGTTGTGTGTCACATTGGCGTGGTAGGTGGATGGTTGTGTGTCACATTGGCGTGGTAGGTGGATGGTTGTGTGTGACATTGGCGTGGTAGGTGGATGGTTGTGTGTCACATTGGTGTGGTAGGTGGATGGTTGTGTGTGACATTGGCGTGGTAGGTGGATGGTTGTGTGTCACATTGGTGTGGTAGGTGGATGGTTGTGTGTGACATTGGCGTGGTAGGTGGATGGTTGTGTGTGACATTGGTGTGGATGGTTGTGTGTGACATTGGCGTGGTAGGTGGATGGTTGTGTGTCACATTGGTGTGGTAGGTGGATGGTTGTGTGTCACATTGGCGTGGTAGGTGGATGGTTGTGTGTCACATTGGCGTGGTAGGTGGATGGTTGTGTGTCACATTGGCGTGGTAGGTGGATGGTTGTGTGTCATATTGGCGTGGTAGGTGGATGGTTGTGTGTCACATTGGCGTGGTAGGTGGATGGTTGTGTGTCACATTGGCGTGGTAGGTGGATGGTTGTGTGTCACATTGGTGTGGTAGGTGGATGGTTGTGTGTCATATTGGCATGGTAGGTGGATGGTTGTGTGTAGATTGAGTTTTTGCTGACCATAGCCAAGCAGTGGATTGGTCAGTTTTCAAAGAAGTTGTACACCTTCATCATGATGACTTAACAAAGGGACTGTTGACAGTTATTGTATTTCACTTCTTGTTAGGTTGTGTCTGTAATTGATTATATTTATTTCAAAATTATGCCAACTAGCTGTCACTAGTTAGCATGATTGCAGGTGTTGATATTTGTGTGTTGAGAGTAATTTATTTTGGCTGTGACCTTGACATGTGTCATCAGTGTCCAGTCACAAGTGACATGTGTCATCAGTGTCCAGTCACAAGTGACATGTGTCATCAGTGTCCAGTCACAAGTGACATGTGTCATCTGTGTCCAGACACATGTGTCATGTGTCATCAGTGTCCGGTCATTAGTGACATGTGTCATCTGTGTCCAGACACATGTGTCATCAGTGTCCAGTCACAAGTGACATGTGTCATCACTGTCCAGTCACAAGTGACATGTGTCATCACTGTCCAGTCACAAGTGACATGTGTCATCACTGTCCAGTCACAAGTGACATGTGTCATCTGTGTCCAGACACATGTGTCATCAGTGTCCGGTCATTAGTGACATGTGTCATCAGTGTCCAGTGTCATCAGTGTCCAGTCACAAGTGACAGGTGTCATCAGTGTCCAGTCACAAGTGACATGTGTCATCTGTGTCCAGACACATGTGTCATCAGTGTCCGGTCATTAGTGACATGTGTCATCAGTGTCATGTGTCATCAGTGTCCAGTCACAAGTGACAGGTGTCATCAGTGTCCAGTCACAAGTGACATGTGTCATCTGTGTCCAGACACATGTGTCATCAGTGTCCGGTCATTAGTGACATGTGTCATCAGTGTCCAGTGTCATGTGTCATCAGTGTCCAGTCACAAGTGACAGGTGTCATCAGTGTCCAGTCACAAGTGACATGTGTCATCTGTGTCCAGACACATGTGTCATCAGTGTCCGGTCATTAGTGACATGTGTCATCAGTGTCCAGTGTCATGTGTAATCAGTGTCCAGTCACAAGTGACATATGTCATCAGTGTCCATCCATACGCAGTAGCTGAGTTGTATGTGTTGACTGTGTCCAGGTACAACATGCCCTGAAGAAGTCAGAAAGTGCCCTCTCCACTCTAAACAGAGCCATCGCAGCTGACCCGAAAAACCCACTCTGCAAGTTCCACAGAGCATCGATTCTGTTTGCCAACGACAGACATAAAGTAGGTGTTTGTTCCTTGAACGTGTGGACATTGGTGTTTATAGCGGTTGTTGGTGGATTTCATTAACGATTGACTATAGAGACACATGCTTCACTGACAATGGCTGTGTGAAATGGCCAACTTATTCGCAGTTGTGTCTTGTAACTGTATATATACTACTTATGTTGTTCTTAAAAAAAAATTGTCAGTGTTTGTGCCGAAACTGCATTTCTGGTTTTGTTCGTAGGCCACCTCAAATGTATGTGTCTGTCTTCCAAATTGACAAATCTTTGGCAGCTGTCTCATTGTGTATCTCTGATCAGCCAGCCATCGACATAAGGCAAATTACTATAAGGTAAACTTATAATTTATTCTAGATATTATCGTGAGATTCACAGAAGTAATGTGTGTGTGTTTGTCGCCAGGAAGCACTGAAGGAGCTGGAAGAACTGAAGGAGATTGTTCCTAAAGAATCACTCGTCTACTTCCTAATTGGCAAGGTACACCTGTCATTCTTCCCAAGTCACATGGGCTGTTCTTTTGCGCTCATAGAGGCTCTACATTCTTCCCAAGTCACATGGGCTATTCTTTTGCGCTCATAGAGGCTCTACATTCTTCCCAAGTCACATGGGCTATTCTTTTGCGCTCATAGAGGCTCTACATTCTTCCCAAGTCACATGGGCTGTTCTTTTGCGCTCATAGAGGCTCTACATTCTTCCCAAGTCACATGGGCTATTCTTTTGCGCTCATAGAGGCTCTACATTCTTCCCAAGTCACATGGGCTATTCTTTTGCGCTCATAGAGGCTCTACATTCTTCCCAAGTCACATGGGCTGTTCTTTTGCGCTCATAGAGGCTCTACATTCTTCCCAAGTCACATGGGCTATTCTTTTGCGCTCATAGAGGCTCTACATCTGGGCAGTTTATGCGATTTGCTTTTTGAAGTTTGTTCACTATATTGATAATAAATTTATATCCTATATCCTCTGAATGAAAATTGTTCTAGATTTGTGGCGCTTTATATATTTGCTTATTACTACATCCACTGCTGTGCTTTTGTTGCAATGCGTTTATATTATTATAGTGTTAGTTGAATTTAATTATGATAACAGTAACCTTTGCTGTTGCGTAGGTTCATAAAAAGCTTGGCAACACACATCTGGCCCTCATGAACTTATGATAACAATAACCTTTGCTGTTACAATAGGTTCACAAAAAGGTTGGCAACACACATCTGGCCCTCATGAACTTATGATAACAATAACCTTTGCTGTTACAATAGGTTCATAAAAAGCTTGGCAACACACATCTGGCCCTCATGAACTTCTCGTGGGCGATGGACCTCGACCCCAAGGGTGCCAACAATCAGATCAAGGAGGCAATCGACAAGCGATATGTGAATGACGAGGATGAGCCGGCAACTGGTGGGTGCAGCCTCACTTTGCTCTGCTCTTTTATGAGCAACAAGACTGTGGTGATATGTGAAAGCCGACTTTATCATTAGTTGGTGCCACCTATGTCATTATTTTAGTTTTAAATGTTCATAAAGGTTATTCCTGTATTATTGAATTTATTATACTATATTACAAAACAGTGTTTCATTATGTGTTTGTCCGTTTGTGAATTGACATCTCTGTCAGTTTGGCATGTGTCAAGCAGAGATTTTGTTCATAGATTTAGACTTGTCACAATTCATCTGGAGTGTTGGATAAGTTGGCTGACTCAGTATTTCAAGAGGCCGTGCGTGGAGTTCCTGCCGTGGAATTTCATTTTGTTTCTGAAAAAAATAATTAAGCCATCTCTTAATATAAAAATGGGTGTATATGCAGCTTTTGCAAAGTTTTGAAGTTATTGGTTTTTTTTAAATCGTCACTGCTTAACACAGTGTCACTGGTCACATCTGCATCTCACAAGTGCCACCCTCTTTCACGTTTCATGAATTTACTACAGGTAGAGCTTTGTCGTACCTATACATATATGTTATAAAACAAAACAGTCAGTTCTCTGTTT
This sequence comes from Oasisia sp. SBJ-2009, assembly GCA_964017155.1. Lineage (NCBI taxonomy): Eukaryota > Metazoa > Annelida > Polychaeta > Sabellida > Siboglinidae > Oasisia > Oasisia sp. SBJ-2009. The sequence continues at coordinate 54,368,518 of OZ024857.1, forward strand.
GTGCACCCCTATCTCAGTAAGGTCTGCATGGATCTGCCTGAAATTTCAGACTACAGAACAACTAGTGAAAGTTTATTGGTGTGCGTGGGCTGGAAATATTTTGGAAGGGTTTGGGGTGGCATATGACTCGCGTATTCGCCAGGGGAAGACGGATACCATTCCTACTAGACCATGAGTTGATGACACGAGGGTGGATTGGGGATAAATGGGATAGTATTGCAAGTCATCTTACTACTGCATTACTGTTGTGATAGTGCCACAACTGGTGTGGTAGTATCGCAACATAATTGTAAACTTAAGTAGCGCCAAGCCTAGGTGCCTTTTGGTGGGGTCATGTATGTCTTTGACGCCCAAAATGCTGTATCCCTGAATGACACAGCTATGTGTAAAATGAGAAAGTTAAATTGAGCACACTTTAAATCGTGGCCTGTGTGTAAATGTGTCGTCTTCGTGCCAGGACTGAACGAGGCATCGTTCCTGGAGGGAGCCATCGAGGGGTCGAGCAACGACTCTTCACTGATGGAGGCAGAAGACATCCAACTGCGAGCCGTGGAGAGTGACGAATCGCTCTAGCAGGGCGACACTCGCTCCATTCTCACATCGCTGCTTCCCGATAGTTGCGTTAACCCTGAGTGGTCCACCCAGAGAGAGACAGTTGCTGAGACTTGTACGACACTTGTCAACTATTCAGTATGAGTTATTTGCCGTTATTGGTGTGTATGGTCGATTCCCAAAAACGTACAGTGTACTGCGAGTTATTGGCAATATCCACACATTGTGCTGAATAAACATGTTTCTTGCGTGCAGCTATAATGTATGTCTTGTATTCTCCTAAAAGTCCAACATTCTTTTGGTACTAGAAAGGTTGTCTAACAATAATAAATTAAAAAATGATTTCCTCATTTGAGTGTTCAGGTGTTCCAAATACCATTTCGGTACATACTGAAATACATTTGTGGTTTCTCTATGATTTTTAACAAACATGACATATGGCTAAAAAGAATAGTAATATTTCATAACCAATGAATTTTTGTTTAATGGCATCATAAACATTTATCAGAATATTCAGCATAATCAATAAAACAAGTGTATAATTTATCTAAAAGAACTTCCCTAATTATTAAGTATATTATAATTAGTGCTCCGCCTTTTTGAGATTCGACCCTACGTTTGCGTTTACATGTGCAAATGTGCATATTTTACGCACAGTGTACACACAATGTATACATGCATGCATACATTCACACAGATCTATACAGACATACACAGACACAGACACAGACACACAAATTGAAACACAAACTCTTGTACATTTGTATGCATTAATGAAACGTGTCCTGAGACACTTGAAATGTCTCGATAGATCCACTTCTGTCGTGTTGGTTTAGTCGTGTTAATTTAGATATCACTAACATGTGTCTCGCATCAGTTCAGATGTCACAGAGGAAGTGGTTTCTTGTGTCTGTTTTATATCGCCGAACAATACTTCGTCTCTCGGCAATTTAGATATTTCTGAAGAAGCTGTCTTTTGTATCGTTTTTGATATCGCTCCAAAGTGATATTTATGTCGGTCAAGATCACCAAACAAATGGTCTATAAATATATAAATATCATAGACATAGTAGTTAGTCAGAATAGACGAATGTCTAGAAAGAGGGGCCTGTATTTGGCCGCTCATATGAAGTGGACAAAGGTCAATTGGAGATCAGAGTCCGTGAATGTCGGAATGGAATTGACGAGAGCGGTCAATGTTCTAGGTACATTTTCTAGGCACTGCTTGTATATGGTTTATTACTGATATTTAAAATAGTCTGTACATTTGAGTTTGATTGTGGACTGGGCAGCCACGTTCTGTCTCGGTGACATTCGTCGGGTTGACTGAACGTGATGTGTACACGGCCTTTGTGTGAGTGAGTGCGCCTGGTGTAGACTGGTGTACATGCAGTGTGGTGTGTGTGCACGAGTTCGTGTACATGCAGACAGTGTACGGCATTCACGCATGATGACGTACATGCTATGTAGCACGTTTGTGTGTGACTTGAATCTGAAAGTGTACACACAACATACTGCGTGTACAGAGTACGAAGTGGATATCATGTGCTGCATGTACACCATGTGCATGTAGTGAGTGTGTACGCAAGTGTACATAACATGGCATGTGTACACACCACATACTAATTGTACAGAAACAGTCGTTGAGCAGACGTCGTGTGTGGACTACGTACAAAGATTAGAATGTGATTACAGTGAAATAAATTATCTTTAGAAGACAATAAACCGTGTTTTTGTGTTTGTCATTCAGCAGACAAACTTGACCTTGCTGATAGAGGTCAGAGCTGCATAGAATGTTGACTGGACCTGGTCAAAAATTGTTTATTTCACCAAAATGAAGTAGCAAAAGTATATCAATGGGGCTGCACATTGTGGATGATTCTTCGTAATACTTTGTTTAGTTATTATTTTGAAATGAGGAAAAAAATAGAAACAGCTGTCATTTAGCTGCTGTTACTCAATTTTGAGGAAAACATTTTAAGTAGTTAATTCAGTAATATCACATTTGTTACTGGATTGAGTGGATATTTTTGATGAATGAAAATTGTTTTTGTTAATTTACATTTTGAAGAATAAACCTAGATATAAAATTCTAGGAAACTGCTGTATGTATTTAAATTATTGATTAATTCACAAGGATGACATTAAAAAAGGTTGTTGATACAAACTAATTCATATCGGTGTTGTTCAACAAAATACATACTTCAAATTTTAATATGAGAAGTTAATATATAAGGCTCTTAATAACTCAGAGCAAAATTGTGGAAACAACAAATAGCAAGGCAAATTTGTTCAGATTAATAGTAAATTTAATACTATAAATAGTAAATGAAAGTGTATGCAACAGTATCTGTTTAATGTCCGACTGCTATCAATATATACACATTTTATAGTTAATATGTCTACAAATGTTAACTGTTTGCTGCCAGTCATATATATGAATTACAATTCAAAGAAACCTCAATTTTTTTATGTGGAAATCATTTCAAAGTTAGTGTGTCAATTTACAGAAAAAATCACAAAATAATCTACATATTATAGAAACGATGTCTGTTTTGGTGTCCTCCCAAGGCCTCTGTCTGTCAGTAACCACATAACAATGTAATCCAAACTTCAACAAGACTACGTGAACATCTGACATGTTACAGTAGTATTTTGCATATAAATGATGAGCTTCATGACGTACGAACAGACATACACAGCCTGAATTCGATTCAAGATAAATAAACAAGACAACATGGTAATAGGTATTTTAGCTCGGCCTCAGCATGTTTGTCTATTTTGTGCGAGCCTTTTCATTTGCAAGAGCCAGTCTCCTGATGTTGGCGATGCAACCGGCCGCAGCCTCTTGAAGGATCTCATCCTTGGAACCAACCATCTCCATCAGAGGCTGTGAGAGAGAGAGAGTAAATGTGAGACGTTGTTACGCAGATGACTACCAAGTTGAAACCATCCTTCTCTGTTCTTTTTTAATTTAAATGTGATGTTTTTAGTCTTAGAATAAATGTGTTGAATGTACACTCCAGCCTGAATTACAGTTACGTGCTGGAATAATGGATGCGACTGAGTGATAGATATGATTGTTGTGGCAACATCATTTATACAACATCTATTCCACCTAGGAACCATTAGAAAAGAAAATAATGACTTGAATTAGTGACGAAAAAGCAACCTACAAAATTAATAGTTGTTTACGTACAAAACACCTTCGAACTATACATGCTTTCTATATACAAAGTACATGCAGTAATTACATATAAAATAAATAAATGCAATAAAACAAATTCATTTTTTTACAAATATCCTGCAATATTTTGTAAACAATTAAACACTTGCTAATTTGAAATATTCCTCAAGAATTAGATCGATTGTTGCTTTGTTTGAGTTACATTTGTTTGTTACCGAATAAAGGAATGCATGTATAAATATATAAATAAACAATGCAGTAACGAACCTTGACAACCGACGCCTCGTGCATTGTGATGCAGTTGTTCGGGTCACGTGACAGCTGGTGGAGCGCCCTGGCGGTGGACCGATGAACCGCCTGATCGGTGGATCTGAGGTACTTGACGAGAGGAGCCACTGCGTCGTGCTGGCCGAACGCCACGCGGTTGTTGCCCCAGTTACAGCATCGCGCAATCGCTTCCGCCAGGTGGCGCCTCAGTTTGTCATCCGTCTGAAACATTCGGTTAGCTTCGTTATGGTATAGGACTATTTTCGTTTCATTTCAACGTCAAACGGATCAGTATATCTTGTTTAGATTAACGTTTCCCAATCACGTAATAATTGACTGTTGAAATTGGGCTTGGAAAGGTTAATTGTTATTATGTGATTTTTCTAATGTTGTCTGTACGTTGTAGTTGAACATTTATTGCATGTATTTTGTAGGGAAAGCATGCATAGTTCAAATGTATTTTGTACGTAAATAGCTATCTGTAGGTATTTTAAATGTAAATCATATTTTGTATTTGTTTTCTTCTCTTGTCAGATTTTGATCCGGATCTTATATATTTTTTGTTATTGGTCATTTTTCTTGTAGGGTAAGATCATAGATCATGCACACATATCATAGATCATTTGTACAGATCACAGATCATTGATGATGCATGCAGATCATAGATCATTTGTACAGATCATGCATCATGCATACAGATCATGGATCATTCGTATAGAGCATACATACCAATCATTGATCATGCATACATATCATAGATCTTTTGTACAGATCACACAACATGCATACAGATCATAGATCATTCATAAAGATCATACATACCAATCATTGATCATGCATACATATCATAGATCACATGTACAGATCACGGATCATGCATACAGATCATAGATCATGTGTACAGATCACAGATCATGTATACAGATCATGGATCAATCATACAGATCATACCTACCGATCAGTAATCATGCATACCGATACTAGATCATTTGTGCAGATCATAGATCATGCAGGCGGATCATGAGGGTGATCCCAGACAACTACTCACAGTGTTGGTCAGACTGGCCAGCATGGGCACGACGCCGTGGTCAGTGATGACCGCCAGGTTCTCCTCGTCGTTGGCGATGTTGGCGATGGCCGCACACACACTGGCCAGAACCTCCTTCTCGGTCGACTTGAGCAGACTCACGATCAACTCTAGACCTCCCACGAAGCTCCGTACCATCTCACCCGCATCCTGGCGATGAGAGAGGGGGGGGACATGAGAAGAGGTCAGACCACCACTTTAATTTCACAACATTTTCCCATGTTTTTGGTAGAATATATTTATAAAGTATAAATCATACTGCAAGCCATTTTAAAGTAATATATTTTGTTTAATGCTACATTACGTGTACATTTACTAAACATAGTGACAAACAGACATTCAATATGTATTTTCCCATGATTGACAATAAAGTATTAATATTCCGCACAGCATATTCTATGTGTGGTAAAGTCACTATTATTTTTAGGAACAACACCCATAGCCATTGATCCTAGATTTATTCATTTTTAGTATAGTGTGCCAATTTAAGTCGGTATTTAAAAGTATCATATTTGTTCTTGTATTTGTCCTCATTTTATCAAAGTAGTAATATATTAACTTGTTAGTATTATTATTATTTACATATATATATTTATTATTATTATGTTATTAGTATGTATTTTTATTATCATTATTTTAGGAATAATCATTGTAAAGCGCCCCAGAACAATTATGTGGATGGGGCGCTATATAAGAAATAAACTATTATTATTATGTACACCCACCTGTAGAATTTTTTTTTTTAATGGTGCATTATATAATTATAGCCATTGTACTGATATACAAACAGTCAATGGTTATTTCCTGCCATTTGGCAAACTAAATATCCAACAAAGTAAAACTTATCTTAAACATTAATTGATCCAAAACTGCTTTTAAAATGATAATCCAATTCTCACGTGTGTAGAATTGTACAGTGCACTAAACAGTCACATGAAGTGGAGATTTTATGTACGTTTTCTCTGTGAAAACATGAATAAATTGTACGCACCTTGGCATTTTCGATGCAGGGACAAATGGCCCATGCTGCACTCGCCTGAACTTCTGTGTTCTGGTTCTTGAGAAGGGACCATAACAATCGCACCCCATCCAATTTGTCTATGACCCTGGTGACAATAGCGACACAAAACATAATTCACAACCCACACTCATGCTGAGTATTTTGTAGCCAAAAATGATAAATATATTAAAATTTATGTTGTAAAAATCCATCTGAACAAAGATGTTTAAAGACGATTACATGAAGGAAACTCCTGAATCTAAACTCACATTTAATGAATAATTTACCTGCAAGTTTATTCTTAATATTTTATTTTCTGTTTCTTCGAATATTCCATAGCATGGATCGTTTAATTTACATTAATTTAAACAGTATGAAATCACTACGATAATATCTTCGAACTGTCTACAGTAAAGATAAGTCATATAAAAGATTACAATAGCAGAAAATTGCAAAAAATCTGTACAGTGATACCATGGTAATTGATATTAAAAATACTATCTGGACTGAGTAAACAACATGTCAAAAAAACATTCACAGGCACATTACACTTTACATGAATATGCAGATTACCTTAAATTAAAATAGAGACGTAGCAGTAAAATAAACAGATCAATAAAAAAAATTCAATATAAATAAATAATATTAGTCTTAATAATACTAAAATACTAAAACTGATAAATAATAGTCAATTATGTTACAATTTAAAAATAAATAAATAATAAAATAGTTGATAAATAGTAAATATTAAAAATAGTAGATATTAAGAATAAACAATAGTTATTTATTTTACAATAAAAAAAAAAAAATAGTTGATAAATAGTAGATATTAAAAATA
>OZ024857.1:54380448-54560448 GCA_964017155.1 Oasisia sp. SBJ-2009
CAATAAATGCATGAAAGCAAAACCAGTGACACATATATTATGCTATATTCTATACAGGTTGGCTTGCATTGATCTAACAGGAATTCCCCCCAAAGAAGACCTTTTCAAAACATACATTTTAACACTTTTCCATGTATCCAGGAATTTTCTTAGTATTTTTTTATTCAACTCCAAACCATTGGTTCTGTTTGTTAAAATTTGTTAAAATATCATCACTCTTTCACTAGTATCGTCCAATCGGGAGATGATATATGTCTACCTTCTCTACAGTAATGACATTCTATGTAGTGAACCACTCCTGCCGTTACCTTGCACTTGATTTGGTCTGTGTCGAGGAGATTGATGAGAACTTCGAGTCCCCCGACGTCACGGATCGCCAGTTGACAGGTGTCTTGGACGAGGTTGAAGTCCATCAGCGCACACAGGGCAATGATGGTGGCTGTCTGGTTGCCTCCCTGGGGAACGTGGGGTACATGTGAAATAGTTTTCAAGTGTGTTTACATGTACAATCAGAGTTTGTATTGTTGCTACGAAGAAGTATTTTTGTAGTTGAGTAATAGTAGTAGCTGGAAAAAAACTGTTTTTTTTTTAAATAAATTACAGCCACTGAGCCAGGCAACTAGAATGCCAGACTGCCAGCCAGACAGACATACACACATAAACACACATATACACACACATACACACACGCACGCACGCGTGCGTGCGTGCACATACGCGCGCACACACACAGACAGACAGCAACAGCCTGCCAGCCAATTCATCTTTGTTTTAGGCAAAACAGGGTACATATCATATTTATGTCCATAATGAAAAGTCAAAAAGGTTTGTTACTGCATGTATATAGCTCTAATCCACTTCCACATAATACTTGTTTATCCAAGTACAGTAAAGTTTGACATATGTAATGAAGTGCAAGTATTTTATTACATATACTGACCCTGCTTATAATGCATAATTTACCTGGGTTTGTGCACAAATGTGCTAATATGATAAAAGTAAGCTTACATATGGCAGCCACAGCACGATTAAATGACATCAGATATCAAAAAAATTAAGTAGCCAACTGTTTACCTTCAAGTATTTCACCAACTTCTGGATCTGCCAGTATTCAGATGGTAGGTCGGCGTTGGCCTCGCTTCGCCGATCTGGTGCCTCTTCTTCTTCCTCACTCTCTGAAGAGCTCGGCTCAAACGAGTCTTCTGTGTCACTGGATGTTGGCTTCTTTTCTCTGCAGTTGACAGACACAGATCACAGTGACTTCTCACATTAGATGTTTCGAGTGGTGACGTAAACTGACAGCTTATAATATGCCATATGATTCCATCAGTGTTTGTTAAGTAAACCGATATTCTTGGAAAAAATCTAGAGGAAGGCCGGTGAGACATTGGAGAGACAAACTAGACGACTACTGGAAGGGTACCATCTGGCAGAGGATAGTGTAAGATAGGCAGATGTGAAAACAGCATGTTGAGGCCTTCACCCAACCACGGGACACTACAGCTGCACAATGATGATTTATAATTATATATATATATATATATATATATATGTATATATGTATATATATATATATACATATAATTAAACATAATTATATTATAGATATATATCATATATATATCATATATATATATATATACATGTATATATATATATATATATTAAAATATAGATATATTAAATATATATATATATATTAACATAATTGATCAATTTGTGCAGTACATGGATGTGGATCTACCATAGAATAATGAAAGTGAAACTAAGTGACCCTGGTTGTTACTCACTTGTCCTTCCTCTTCCTCCGTGGGATGTTGATCATTCTCTTGCCTGACTTTTCCCTGAAAACATTCATTTGTTCAAATAATACTGCTGCACAAAGTCTGAAATAGTAAACAATTTATGTTACACACATACCTTTGCCATTCAGTTTAATAAAGACATTGAAAGTCAATTACTTGACTCACCTTATTACTTATTCTAGTCTATAGTTTTACATCATGACACTTCATACAACTTTTATGTTTTTGAAATGACTATTATGTTACTTATTACCTTTCTAAATTATTACTCAAATCACTACCCTTGATCTCGTAATTCCAAAGAAACTACAACGTCAGCTTCTGGTAATTTAAATTGGGCCGGGAAAAGTGCTGATTTAATTATGTCATGTTTGTTAAATGTAAGATATAATTACACTGTGTTCTTAATCTATGCATAGGTAGTGTAGGATGGCGTTTTGCTACTTGAAGATAACACATCACGTCTGCAATAACGATTATTGCCATAGAAGTGTGGGTTAACTTCACTAACATTTCTATGAAGCCGTACATCAGATCCTTCTCTTTAAAGAGAGGGCACATTGCCAGCTCCTATGCCCAGAATTGGCCAAGCGGTAATTTGTAATACAAAGTCTGCTGTCTAGGATGTGGGTAAAGTATTTAAAGTATTGCAGTTAACTCTGCTCACCTTGGCATTATTGCCGATCAATTTTGATTTGAAATTGGATGTTATGTTTAACATTTAAACATGTTGCAGGCTGAATCATTTAAATTGCAAATATATACCAGATAGAACAGTGACATGGTACTAGCAGATCGTAGAATGTTTACAGATCTTCTTAAATTGAATATTTCATGATGGATTTTCCTTGTAATAATCTTATAATCTTTCAGAAACGCTCACCCAATATGTCCACGGTGAGATAGTTCACCTCTGTATGAGTCTCACTTACTTCTGCTCGTCAATGCCAAGTTTCTTCCACTTCAGAGAAGGTTCCTGTTGTTTCTTCTTTTCCTTCTCCTTCTTCTTCGCTTCATCAGAAGTCGCCATGTCATCGGTGTGAGTGACAGTTTTCGCAACACGAACCTGGCGATCATCCCCAGCCCCCCGCACTTCTGTGTGATTCACCGCGTCCACAATCGACTTGTCTGTGCCGTCTGTGCGCAGCTTGAAGAAATCCTGCATTGATCCAAATTAGTTGGTGTCAACATGCATCAAGTGTCAACATGCATCAAGTGTCAACATGCCTCAAGTGTCAACATGCCTCAAGTGTCAACATGCCTCAAGTGTCAACATGCCTCAAGTGTCAACATGCCTCAAGTGTCAACATGCCTCAAGTGTCAACATGCATCAAGTGTCAACATGCCTCAAGTGTCACCAGGTCTCAAGTGTCACCATACCTCAAATGTCACCATGCCTTAAGTGTCACCATGCATCAAGTGTCACCATGCCTCAAGTGTCACCATGCCTCTAGTGTCTCTGTGTCAACATTACTACATTTGGGCGGAACTATACCTTTTTAAATTTATGATTCAACCCAAATTTGTATTCAAAAAACACCTTGTGTTATTAAGGTCATTCTGGGCATGATGATATTTCTTTGGCTTCCTAGAGTTCACTTTTTCTTTTCTCTTAAAATGTGAACAATAACAACTAAATAAAGATCAATAAACAAAGTACACATTAATTGTTTCCAGTCTTTTACAGTGTTTATTTAACTGGTGTGTGTCTGTGTATATTGAGGTTAACATATCAAGGCGTCCTGAGGTCTTATTCAACTATAGTCCACCTTTTCCAGAACAGCATTGCTAAGTTGACTTTCTCTGGGGAGGAGTGTGGTCAGTGGTCAGTGGTCAGTGGTCAGTGGTCAGTGGTCAGTGGTCAGTGGTCAGTGGTCAGTGGGCACTGCCAGGGTGTTTGCATACGAGGGATACACACGCAGTCCCTGAAGCTGTGAGCGAGACTTTACTCCAAATACACCAAGCCTGTCTTCAACTCTGAACATTGTCACGACAGGTCGATGTACTAACCACTAGACTACTGCACTCTCATAATGATAATGACATTTTTAACACAGCAGGTGTAAAGACATTTTTAAAAGACTGGTTAAATGGCGTTGTGCTTTTTCATAAGATGATGTTGACACATTTTATTCATCTGAAAGGGTAGAAGTGTAATTAAACTGGGAATAGGCATATATATATATATATATATATATATATATATATATATATATATATATATATATATATATATATATAATATTAATGACTTTTTACGTGCCAATATCCTTGAAGATCAAGCTATTTCACAATTAAGACATTGATAAATTTACGGCTGCAATTAAACATTCCATGCAACAAATCGTCTATGTAAGCATCATTTAAGGTGTTAATGACACATATGAGAAGAAAACACCTGCTGTCAAAACTGTCCACTTTCTAACTGGTTCCAGAAATGTGAAGAGATTCACTTTAGAGCTGAACACATCCCACCTTCTTCTCCATCAGTTTGTCAAAATGTTCACTCTTCTTTCGAAGCAAAGCGACCAGATCACGGTAGAATGTATTGTCCACATTATCAAAGATCAGTTCACCGGTCTCACTGTTGATGCCCTGTCAAAAGGAAAGTGAAACTGATTTTGAATCTTCTGATTGTGAGGCAGGAATTTGTTGTACCCTTCGTGGGATTTTGAATATGAAAACATGATAATTTATACACAAATCATGATTAATTTAGTAAATGTCTCACAAAACATGCAAATCTGAAATAAATAAGCCCAGGGTCAAAGGTATTGAGTAGAGCAAGTTAAATGCAGCTCTGTAAATGTTATACAGTTAGTGTAATTACTACCAGAGGCAACCGTTTTCTTAATAAAAACAAAACATTCAAAGAAACAGTAGGCACAGATTTAATACCAGTAATAAGATAACTTAAAATTGCTGCAAAAGTGAATTACACATCAAAGCTACAAACACATTTTCAGTGTTTTGGTTAAAAACAATTTAACCTGATGTGTATATGTGTGGGTGTGTGTGGGTGTGTGTGGGTGTGTGGGCGTGGGTGGGTGTGTTTGGGTGTGTGTGGGTGTGGGTGTGTGGGTGTGGGTGGGTGTGGGTGGGTGTGGGTGGGTGTGGGTGGGTGTGGGTGGGTGTGGGTGTGGGTGGGTGTGGGTGTGGGCATGGGACGAAACGTGTGCATGTGTGTGTGCACGGGACTGCATGTGCGCACGCTTTTGAGGCCTTTTTTATGCCAATGTGTCTGATTCCCAATATTCATGTGAATTCAATTACGGGGCATTAATGCCGCACCTTTTCAAGGACAAATGCAGCAGCTGTAATTAATTCATTTCACCTTATTCACAAAGTAGCCCTGTGTGTTGGCAGTTATGTAGACAGGGTTCTCATCTAGAAATTTCACTTCGATGTAGCTGATGTCTCCATGAAGCTGGCGCCAGGACGGAGCACGACATCCATTGCCAAACACCACTTGGTAATCTGAAGCCAAACAGAAAGTGAAACTACCAAAACAGAAAGTCATAAGAGAAAGTGCAACTAAAAATTCATCATTATTATTATGTTTTTCCTAATTGTTTCTGCTTCCATCATTACTGGTAGATACAAAACAACGATGTCACCAGTTCATTGCAAGTATTTTAATATGCTGGATAATAATTTATTATATCAACTTTCATTATTATGCTATCCTCAATGTTCCATCGTGTTTACATTGTGAATAAAATTGTTTTAGTTTCCTGTCTGTTTTAACCCACGGGTATAAATAGAATACGCTTGCTGAATGTATATGATTACAAGACTAAATGATGTAACTATATGTTTCAACCTCACTGTCCATAATCCATCACCTATTTGACAAGAAACACAAACATGTGAGGTCCAAACGTCGAAACATCATTCCAGTTATGTTTTCTAAATTATCTGATAGACCAGAGTAGATGGTTATTTTGGTTGGGTTTGACTGAGACATCAATTAACTTGTATGTTTTAGGTGTAACTTTTACAGATTTTGTGAATTGAATGGGCTTGTTTAATGGTCACGTTGAGATGTAACACGTCAAATCCAGCAAAACTCAGATATTCATCTCCACTGTTTAAATACAGCAAGAATAGTTGGTAAATCAAGAACCGCCGTCACTTGCCTCCGACCCAGTCGATGCTCTCCAGGACGTCTGTTTCTTCATCTTTGCCACAAAATGTCTTCAGTGTGTTCACAATTCGATCAATATCTTCTGGCGTTAGCTTCACTTCACTGTAAGATACCATCGTTATATTATTTAATAATTACCACTGATAATTAGTATTTAATTTAAGAAAAAGTTAAACAGAGTTTCGTTTAAGACAGAACAATACATTTTGGTGATACTTTTTTGTCAAAATGCTGTTGTGGGGAAAGAACTGGATGCTGCGGTGAATAAAATGTTTTATAAAAGATCTCAACTGGCTCCTGGGTAATATTACTGCTGGTACAAAGACAACCATTACATAACAATCAGACAACCATTACATAACAATCAGACAACCATTACACAACAATCAGACAACCATTACACAACAATCAGACAACCATTATACAACAACCAGACAACAATCAGACAACCATTACACAACAATCAGAGACAACCATTACACAACAATCAGACAACCATAACACAACAATCAGACAACCATTACACAACAATCAGACAACCATAACACAACAATCAGACAACCATTACACAGCAATCAGACAACAATTACACAACAATCAGACAACCATTGCACAACAATCAGACAACCATTACACAACAACCAGACAACCATTACACAACAATCAGACAACCATTACACAACAACCATACAACCATTACACAACAATCAGACAACCATTACACAACAATCAGACAACCATTATACAACAATCAGACAACCATTGCACAACAATCAGACAAACTTTACACAACAACCAGACAACCATTACACAATAACCAGACAACCATTACACAACAATCAGACAACCATTACACCACAATCAGACAACCATCACACAACAACCAGACAACCATTACACAACAATCAGACAACCATTACACAACATTCAGACAACCATTACACAACAATCAGACAACCATTACACAACAATCAGACAACCATTACACAACAACCAGACAACCATTACACAACAATCAGACAACCATCACACCACAATCAGACAACCATCACACAACAATCAGACAACCATTACACAACAACCAGACAACCATTACACAACAATCAGACAACCATTACACAACAATCAGACAACCATTACACAGCAACCAGACAACCATTACACAACAATCAGACAACCATTACACAACAATCAGACAACCATTACACAACAATCAGACAAACTTTACACAACAACTAGACAACCATTACACAATAACCAGACAACCATTACACAACAATCAGACAACCATTACACCACAATCAGACAACCATCACACAACAATCAGACAACCATTACACAACAACCAGACAACCATTACACAACAATCAGACAACCATTACACAGCAACCAGACAACCATTACACAACAATCAGACAACCATTACACAACAATCAGACAACCATTACACAACAATCAGACAACCATTACACAACAATCAGACAAACTTTACACAACAACTAGACAACCATTACACAATAACCAGACAACCATTACACAACAATCAGACAACCATTACACCACAATCAGACAACCATCACACAACAATCAGACAACCATTACACAACAACCAGACAATCATTACACAACAATCAGACAACCATTACACAGCAACCAGACAACCATTACACAACAATCAGACAACCATTACACAACAATCAGACAACCATCACACAACAATCAGACAAACTTTACACAACAACTAGACAACCATTACACAATAACCAGACAACCATTACACAACAATCAGACAACCATTACACCACAATCAGACAACCATCACACAACAACCAGACAACCATTACACAACAACCAGACAACCATTACACAACAATCAGACAACCATTACACAACAATCAGACAACCATTACACAGCAACCAGACAACCATTACACAACAATCAGACAACCATTACACAACAATCAGACAACCATTACACAACAACCAGACAACCATTACACAACAACCAGACAACCATCACACAACAATCAGACAACCATCACACAACAATCAGACAACCATTACACAACAACCAGACAACCATTACACAGCAACCAGACAACCATTACACAACAATCAGACAACCATTACACAGCAATCAGACAACCATTACACAACAATCAGACAACCATTACACAACAATCAGACAACCATTACACAGCAATCAGACAACCATTACACAACAATCAGACAACCATTACACAACAATCAGACAACCATTACACAACAATCAGACAACCATTACACAGCAACCAGACAACCATTACACAACAATCAGACAACCATTACACAACAATCAGACAACCATTACACAACAACCAGACAACCATTACACAGCAATCAGACAACCATTACACAACAATCAGACAACCATTACACAACAAGCAGACAACCATTACACAGCAACCAGACAACCATTACACAACAATCAGACAACCATTGCACAACAACCAGACAACCATTACACAGCAACCAGACAACCATTACACAACAATCAGACAACCATTACACAACAATCAGACAACCATTACACAACAACCAGACAACCATTACACAGCAATCAAACAACCATTACACAACAATCAGACAACCATTACACGGCAATCAGACAACCATTACACATCAATCAAACAACCATTACACAACAATCAGACAACCATTACACAACAATCAGACAACCATTACACAACAATCAGACAACCATTACACAACAATCAGCGATTCACTGCTATATATAAAATACACTAGTCATTTTATCTAACTGACTAAAAGGTTGTGTGAGCATTAAAATATGCACATACGATGAAATCTGCGTGATCGCTTGCTGCATCATCTTTTCATCAAAGTCCTTCAGAAGCAACAGAACTTTCAGCATGAGCTTCTTCTCGTTGATCCCGGGATCCTCTGCTTCTGTTTTGTCTGATGACATGATCTCCTGGATGAAGCGATACGCCGCTCGGTCTGAGCCTGGCACTGTGGCAAACCTCTCCCCGAGGATATTCACAACTGGGTCAGTGTTGGCTGGAGAAGAAACACTTCAAGATGAACACAGTCGATTTGTTTTAATGTATCATACATAATATAGCAGGGATGGCTTGAAACAAAGCACAAACATTTGGTTGCTATTCTTATAGTAATGTTTTCAAGTAATTGGCATGTAACAAAGTACAGTTTAAAAGTACTTGTAACAAAGTAATTTGATCTATAATAGCGATACTATTCCTCCGTTACTTTGGTTTACTTTGCCAAATATTTCTGTTACAATAGTTCCATGTTTATAGTCACCAGAGCAATCCCATTGCCATGTTAAAATATGTTAATACGCAATCTCGGTAATTCACCTGCAATTGTATTTGCATACAAAGTAGCTACATTATTTTAGAGACTGTTATTGGACTATGTTTCATGTAGAATAATATAGTTATTTTAGTCTTACAGTTTTACTGCAAGCTGTTATATTGAAATTAATACGCTAAATTGTAGGTTTGCTTTTTCTCTTATTTTAAATACTTTTGAAAGTGATTGTATTTTCACTAAAGTAAGTTTTTTCAATGTACTTTTACATTACTTGAGTAGTTTTAGTTCAGTTACTTGGAATTCAAGTACATAATAACAGTTGTTCAGTCGACAATGTAAGACAGTGGTGACATTTGTAACCATGCACTATGTATAGCTGTGGCGTGGTTTCGCTGTAATTACAGATTTCTGGGTAAAATAAATAGCAATACTGGCGCCACCTTGTGAGCCAGGAGTATGTTAGTACAATTTAATAACAGCAATTTTGGTTTGTAAAATTGCAATATCCCCAAATATTGGCGTGGGCATAAGGGCTTGGACAGTGTTACAATGTTTATTTTGTGACTTTACGATCTGAATCATCAGCTAGTTTTTATGATTGTTGCCTTACCCTCCAGACATGCCCGGGTTTCTGCCATCTTCTTGTCTCCAGTGCGACTCAGCACCGCTTCAATTTGCTTAAATGACCAAACAGTCAAAATAAAGTTGTCGTTTTTCTTCTCCATGGACAATGTTGGTTTACCATCAGGCGTCTTCTCGTCGCACTCCAGTAATTCCTCAGTGCTACAAATTTACACACATGTTAAACATGTAACATAACCAAACATTTTGAGAACCAGGTATATATATTATATATATATATATATATATATATATATATATATATATATATATATATATATATATATATATATATATATATATATATATATATATATATATATCCTGGTATATATATGTATATATACACACATATAAAGCTATATATATATACACACACATTATATATACATAGCTTTACATACATATGTATATATGTGTGTAATATATATATATATATATATATATATATATATATATATATATATATATATAATACAATATAAAAATGCACAACATAAAATATGTAAAACATAAACATACACTGTACATGTGTAGGTAATGTTACACACACAGGCACGCATATAAATATGCATTATTGGTTTGACTGTCAGGTTCACTATGCCCATCTTGCTGAGCTCTGATGCTCTACCTTTGAGTGTAGCCTTCACCAAAGGCAGAAGGATCCAAATGTGAACTCCACACCAGTGGCTGCTTGAACAACAGTTTGCTTTCTTCAGGATTTGACGATTCAAAAGACTCAAACAGGCTGATGATGCTATTGAGGATAGCTTCATTGGAGGGGGAGTACTCCAACTTGCCCTTGGCTCCCTCCTTTGCGGAGGTCCACTGGACCGCAAACGACAAGGTTTGCCCCATGCTGAGTCCAACTGCAACCAAACCAAATACGAGACATATGGTCAACACAAATGATAAAACATCTGCACTGCATCAATTAATAAACATAAGTTCTTAACAAATTACTTCTAACACATAGCATACATCCATAAAATATATCGCATATAGAAGACAAGGGTCTATGCGACTATAGTTTAACATGATGAATTGGTACTCAGGAAAGGGGTGTTTGGGAAGGCGTAATATGATCTTTTAATGTTGGCTTGACAAGTACGTCTGCCAGATACCATTAAGTAATGTTTTCCCATTTTGTTTTAAACAATTAAATTGAAAGCGATTGAGGCCTGGCCCGTTGGACGTCAACCACAATATAAATGTTTCTAAGTCTAAGATTTCTTTTCTTCTTCTTCTCATAGCATAGGTAATATATATATATATATATATATATATATATATATATATATATATATATATATATATATATATATCATGGTACACACTAACACAGTACAGCAACTGAGCAAAGCCAAAGGCAACTATAAAAAAATCCACACATAGCTATGAATGATGTATGATCGGCGACTTTTCTTAAAATAGGTGGAGCCCTGTCGTTTGTGAGTCGTTTCCCCACTGTAGCAACATTAGTTCCGACTGCAGAATCTCCTAATGCCCAAAGGCAAATCCTTAGGCTGGTATACCCTTAGACTTAGTCTTAGGCTAGTGGCAACGGAACGGTGGTAGACCCGGGCCTGGCGACAGTGACAGCAACAGTTGACGAAATGTTTACTTAATTCTTGTGTGGTGTGTAATCATTACCACATTCTGTTCAGCTACATGCGAATATATTCGTATGTTAATTTATGCTATTATGCCTACCGGTAAATCTTCCAAATGCAGTATTTTATTCAAAAATCATCAACTCACGGCAAACCTCCCTGAAAATGTGTCAAAGCGGTTGCTAGGATACCATGCGTGCGCATTCAGTACAACGCGCCACATCACCAACTCACCCCAAAAGCAGTTCGACATAAACAAAAACGGTAGTGGTGTCACTTTCGGTCTATATTTTTGATAGCACGTATATTGCATACCCATATTTATAACAGTTGTTTGGATCTAATCATAGAATAATCACAGATTTGCCCATATTAGGTCAAATTTATGCTAACATACTATTAAAAAAGAGGTGTTTATGAAAGCAAACTGGTGAAATGCAAATCTCATAAAGGACGCCATGACAAAAACAGTGCGTCGAAGCAGCATTGTACATAAATAGGCTATATAATCATTAAGAACGCGACATATAAGAAGATTTCTGACCAAGCTTGAATTTTATGTCGTCACTACGAGTGTAAATAAATGTACAGACATATGTCACATTGCTATGATATATATATATATATATATATATATATATATATATATATATATATATATATATATATATATATATATATATATATATATATATATATATATATATATATATATATATATATATATATATATATATATATACTACTGGACCGTTCAGTTAATTTCTGCCTCGTGTAATGTCATAACTTTTGGTAAATTGTCAAAGGAAAGGCATGCAGTTTTAATCAGCATTTTTTTTAAATCCTTCATGAAGCTACGTGTAAACATTATTAATCAGAACCAATTATTTCATCAAAGTCTTGCAAACTAAACGTCAACTAAATAGTTTTTTGAGTGTAAAATACTAACAATATTGAAGCCAGTTAGCATAGGGTCTTACATCAGTTCCTACCATATAGGACCTGCCGTAAGCAGGACATTTGCGGTACGCCGGTGGCTCGAGAACGAGAAAGAATAATTGGTAATTTTAGATGTCTAAGAATGGATGGTTTCTGGGCCGCACTTGTATTTCGCTTAAATAATTATTCTTTGGCATCGATTCTTGTAAGAGGAATTGCCTTTTGTTATCTAGGTCGACGGCATTGCTGATTGTCTTGCCTTAACCATTTACATTACTCATTCGGTACATATAGTACATATGTTAATTAGTAAAGGGCATTGCCATTTTATATACAGACACGCACGCACGCACGCACGCACGCACGCACGCACGCACGCACGCACGCACGCACGCACGCACACACACACACACACACACACACACACACACATACACACACACATACGCTCAGTGAATCACTTTCTCTACATAAACCTAGCAATGCGCAGCATACTAAAACAGCTCTTTTTAGGAGGCGATGAGCCAGTCGGGAAACAACAATTTAACATATGTTGTGTTGTAGAACATCCCTGCAAAATAAATATACAACGTACACAAATCGTTGTTTTATTAAAAATATTAAGCCGTGTCACAAGCAGTTACCCGGCGAGCCGATTGCTTCGTACTCACACGGCTTGATCGACCTCGCTGATCGTTTACTGCAACTGGAGCGAAAGGGCGCAGCGGAACGCGACGTGATGCTGCGCGACCAATTCGTAGAGAACGTGCGAGATGCGCATCTCCGGTGGGATCTGAGGAGGCGGATCGAGGAAGATGCGGCCGTCGGTTTTCTGGCTCTACGGAAAGTCGCATTAAGGTGGTTCGACGAGGTGGAGGGTGCGACCACAAGCAGGGTGAAGGCGCAAGTGAGTGAGGTGCGCGCCGAACCCACAGACACGCAGCGAGAGTTCACCAAACTATGGGGCGAAGTCGCCGAAAACAAGAAGCTGCTGACACAAGTGCTGGCACAGCAGAGAGAGATGCTGACGATGTGTGCTGGAGCGCCATCAAGTGTGCCTGCCACGCCGCAACGACCTTCCGCTCCCGCCCCACGTCACGGTACGGCGACCTGGAGTGTTACCAGTGCCACCAGAAGGGACTCATCAGACGCCATTGCCCGATGGCTAGTTTAAACTAGTTTCTTCCACCATGAGAAATGGCCCAGGGGTGGAGGAACGGGGCATCCTGACGACCGCGTACTACGACCAGATGGTAGGCGGAGTTCCCGTAGTGAAAGTGACTGTAACTGGACAGCCAGTGGACTGTCTGTTAGACACCGGCAGCCAAGTCTCATTTGTGACAGAGTCGTTCTATCATGCGATACTGCAGCCTCAAGGACATCTGTTACGTTCTGCGCGCAACTGGTTAAGCATACGGGCGGCGGACGGATTAGAGATACCGTACGTTGGGTACTTCGAGACTACGGTGTGCGTCGCAGGTGTGGCAGTCGACGACAGAGCAATACTTGTTGTGCGCGACGCAGGACATAAACTTCCTGGGTTACTTGGGATGAACGTGTTGTCACACGTCCCGGAAGTTGCTAGATGTTTAGAAAAGGTAACTGTTGCAGACAAATACCGATTCGCACGAGTGGCAGGCAGACAAGCTGTGTGCGTACCTGCCAGGTCAACTGTATTCGTACAAGCAGTTGGAGGGCGAATGGGACAGACCGCCGCATTCGAGCCACTCACCACCGGAAGTGGACCGCTTCTCGCTACGAACGCTGTCGTGTGCGACCACTCGTTCATGGTGGCAGTTGTTAATTCAACTGAGGACGATTACTGGTTGAGACCGCGAACGCGATTAGGAGTGTTAAAGCCAGCGGATGTCCTCCCGGCTGGTGGAGTTCGAGTTGACGTGAGCGTGAACGAGATTGTCGTTGGTGTGGCACCGCAACAGTCGTCCTCGAAGGAATCGTCTGGTGGAACAGATGACAATCTGATCGATCTGTCGCATTTCACCGGCACAGACGATGAGCGACGTGCAGTAAGGGCTTTGTTTAACCGACACCATGTCGTGTTTGCACAGTCAGACGACGACCTGCGATGCACCGGTGCCGTGCAACATCGAATCCGGACAACAGACGACATCCCCGTCACCATGCCGTACAGACGGATCCCGCCAACACAGTTGGATGAAGTCAAAGATCATCTTCAGAGATTGGTGCGGACGGGTGCAATTGTGGAGAGCAAGAGTGACTTTGCCAGTGCTGTTGTGCTCGGGAGGAAACGATCTGGGGCCTTGCGCATGTGTTGCGACTTCCGTGCGCTGAACGCGAAGACCGTGAAGGATGCGTAACCACTGCCACGGATTGACGAGTCGGTGGATGCGTTGGTAGGGGCCCGGTGGTTCAGCACACTGGATTTGCAATCGGCCTACACCCAGGTACCAATGCACCCAGACGACCAACACACGACTGCCTTCACCACGCCATTTGGCCTGTACGAACACCGACGAATGGCATTCGGACTGTGCAACGCACCCGCCACCTTCCAGCGACTCATGCAGACAGTTTTCCGCGAGGAAATGTTCAGCATCTTGCTCTGCTACCTTGATGATGTCCTCGTTTTCTCCTCCACTATCGCTGAACAGCTCCAAAGACTGGACACAGTGTTCACGCGACTGACCGAATACGGACTTAAAGGCAAAACAAATATAACTGTTTCGTGGCATAGACCTAATAGAGTTAATATAAAGTAACAATTTCCACATATACTCAATTTTTTTACGCCAGCGGTTTACCAGAAAAATATTTTTTAACACCCAGCCATCCAAATACTACGTGCTACTCCATCTTAGACGAAGAATGACGTCACGACGGTGATCGAGGCGCTCTCCACGCAGATTCACTGCATGGGATTTGGCTGTTGTCATGAAATGGCTGCAACTCGGCAACGCGCGTAACATGCTGATGACGGTAAATATAAAGTTGTCTATTATTGTTATCGCTGAAATCATCCCATCAACTGATGATACATGACTACATGTCTACTTCAAAGCATTTCTCCTAAAAATGGACCGAGCAAAGTGAACTGTACTTGGACTGGAGGGATTCCAAACAGTACGCCCGCAAATATGAATCAATTTCTTCAATACTACCGGTTGTTTCAACTATTATTGCAACATAATTACTAAAGTTTACCATAGATTTAACCACATATTTAGATACACGTCTATAAGCAGCTGCTAGATGTCATGCCAACTGAACGAACTGTCGAAGACTCGAAGTTGTTGACCCTTAACAACGTCGCAGGTTAAGGGTCAGACATAGAATGCCGCGCGCTGAATGGCCAAGTCAATTTAACCCTTCACTTAATGGCGGCGTCTAGACCATCGTGGATTTCGTTAGAATTTTAGACTTTAAAGTCACATTCTGAGTAAACCGCTGACGTTAAAAAATTGAGTATATGTGGAAATTGTTACTTTATATTAACTCTATTAGGTGTATGCCACGAAACAGTTAACTTTTTTTTGCCTTTAAACTGGAATTGAAGAAATGCGCGTTCTTTCAGTCTGAAGTACAATACCTCGGACATCGCATGTCGGCAGCAGGGATTGCGACCGATCCAGAGAAAGTCGCAGCTGTAGAACGTTGGCCAAGACCTGAAACCCTGAAGCAATTACGATCATTCATGGGGTTTGCTTCCTACTACCGCCGCTACGTGCCGCGATTTACCGCTATCGCGAGCCCACTGAACGCTTTAATCACCACGTGTTGTCGTGACATCAAAGGAAAGCGAAGATCGAGTGCTTCATTCAAACTAGCAAGCAGATGGAATGAGAAATGCGAAGAGGCCTTCTCAGCGATAAAACTGGAGTTGACGAGTGCTCCAGTCCTCGGATTTGCCGACTACGGCCTACCGTTTATCGTGGAAACGGATGCATCGGAACTTGGACTAGGAGCTGTGCTTAGTCAGATCCAAGACGGCAAGATACGAATCATAGCTTATGCGAGCCGTGGCCTACACAAGTCGGAAAAGAACAAGAGCAACTACTCATCTAAAAAGCTGGAGCTTTTGGCTTTGAAATGGGCAGTGAGTGACAAGTTTCGCGATTATCTCTTGGGTGGCGAGTTCATTTTGTACACCGACAACAACCCGTTGACATATCTGATGAGATCGTCGAAGTTGCCAGCAGTTGAGCAAAGATGGGCTGCGGCGCTGGCCGCGTTCAACTTTGAGATCAAGTATCGTTCGGCAAAACACAACGCGAACGCGGATGCGTTATCGCGCCTCACACCCGCCGCGATGGTCTCGTCTGACGTCGACAGCTGCTTCGAGGAGTTGACCAGAACAACAAAGCTGCCAGAAGAAATACACGTCAATGTTGTGGAGGCTCGAGAGCATGCGCCAGCAATCGTGGGTGACTCTATCGGAACGTTACCATCCATATCACCAGTTGATATGCGTGAGTTGCAGAAGAGTGACGACGGCCTACAACGTGTAATCTGGTATCGTCATCGGGGACGACACCGAGATATGAGGGAGCGATCGGAAAAACCAAAGGCGCGTCATGACCGCCACGCACACGAGCTTCCACTTGCCGCCGGGGAGCGCGTGTATCTCCGCAAGCACGGAGTGCTCGGGCGCAACAAGATACAATATGTGTGGCAGCCCACTCCCTACCGTGTCGTGATGCGTCAAGGAATGAACGACGTCTATGTGGTCGAGCCCGCCGACGGGTTCGGAGAACAGCGCACGGTGAATCGGGCTGCACTACGATTGTGCGTCCCGGGGAATACCCCAACAGCGGCACAACCAGCGCGACGTCGTCGTCTGCCGTGTCCACCGAGTGTGACGTCTGCGGGAAGCGATGACACGTCGGACACATCGAGTGCTCCACTGTTGTGGACCGTGAGAGACCAGGTTGACTGCGAGGAAGCATCTTCGGCCTCGCCCGTGTCCGACTCCAGCTCCACGAGCGATAACGAAGAAGTAGACGTTCGTCCTGTGACATTACGGCGCACGTGCCGTACTCGAGCGGGAACGCACACGAACCCGGGCAATTGGCCGCGCTCAGCCAAGCGATAGTTTGAGCAACCTAGCTGAACATGTTAGGTTCGGAGCTATGCTGCTCATAAGTTGGGGAGAGTGTGACCTTGTGACTTGTATGCGTATTGCATTAAGCCCAGTCACTGACTAGCGATTTTGAGTGTAACTCCAAGCATTGCATGTTAACGTTAACCGCGGCCTTATCTGTTCTACCCCGGCCTCTAGCACCTGCAGGCCCAGATATAGATAACGATGCGCATTGACAGTTGCGCAGCCGGTTGTTGTCAGTTTGCGCGCGAGATTAACGCTATTCCGAGTAACAGTTGCCGTTTTGGTTAGGATTATACACCGTTTTGGTTAGGATTATACACCGTTTTGATTGGTGTTAATTGTCATTTGAATTATACTGTAAACGTTTTGGTTAGGATTATACACCGTTTTGGTTAGGATTATACACCGTTTTGATTGGAGTT
The DNA here is from genome assembly GCA_964017155.1 of Oasisia sp. SBJ-2009. NCBI lineage: Eukaryota > Metazoa > Annelida > Polychaeta > Sabellida > Siboglinidae > Oasisia > Oasisia sp. SBJ-2009. Next base: position 54,398,415 of record OZ024857.1, read on the forward strand.
AATTGTCATTTGAATTATACTGTAAACGTTTTGGTTAGGGTTATACACCGTTTTGGCTAAGATTAGACGCCGTTTTGGTTACAGTAAATTGTCGTTTGAAATAAGGCTTTAAACAGTATTTATCGTTTTGTTTGGTTTAAAACTTGTAATAGATCCACCATTTTAACTGGGACGTTTTAGCTTTAATTCCTTCTGTTAATAAATCTTATATACTTATTCTGTTTGCCTTAGTTGTGTTTGATTATTTTGGGGACCCGCGGTATGTATGTATGTATGTATGTATGTATGTATGTATGTATGTATGTATGTATATATATATATATATATATATATATATATATATATATATATATATATATATATATATATATATATATATTATACATACATACATACATACATAAAATACAATAGAAATAATATCGGTAAATATATATAATTAATACAGTAAAATATGAATAGTATGTCGGGACCACGGCGTGTAACACAGTCAAACATGAAAGCATTTATATATGTACAGTATATATATATATATATATATATATATATATATATATATATATATATATATATATATATATATATATATATATATATATGATAAGAGCTATAAGATTCCGCGGTTCTCTGGAACACTTCTGGCGTCTGATGCTGGCATAGATCTGCTGTGGTAATGACGACAGGCAAGCTGATACGCATTTGTCCCTTGATAAATTTTAAAGAACACGAGTGGCATCTCTTATTCGTCTTCGTGTGTAGTAGTACAGTATACAAGGAGTTCCACATTAGGTTTAACAAGATTTAACAAGATTTAACAAGATTGCCACCTAAAGAATCAACTCAAGATGGCAGGTGGACAAGGAAGCCCTTTGGCTTATCGAGAGTCCAACCTATCTATCTAAATGTACCCCGCCCTTCGTAGGTACATGTCAATTTTATTTTTGAACATATTAACACTACTAGCACTTACACAATCAGCCGATAATCTGTTCCATTCATTTACTGTTCTTTGTGAAAATGAAAATTTTCTAATATCTAATCTACATTGCTTCTTTGCTAATGTAACTCCATGTCCTCTAGTCCTTCTCTCTTCCTTGACTGAGAAAAAAATATTTCTGTCAATATTTTCATACCCATTCAATATTTTAAAAACTTCTATCTGATCTCCTCGCAGTCTCCTGGTTTCTAGTGTTGTTAATCCACATTCTTTTAGACGCATTTCATAACTAATATTCCTGAGTTTTTGTATCATTTTGGTTGCTCTTCTTTGTACTCTTTCTAGTATATCAATATCCTTCTTGCGATATGGCCTCCATGCCTGTATGCAATATTCTAAATGAGGCCTAACTATTGTTTTGTACAGTGGTATTATTAGTTCTTTTTCCTTGTACACTATATTTCGCCTAATTAATCCAAGAATTTGGTTTCCCTTCGCTGCTGCAATTGCACACTGTTCCGATACCTTCATATCAGCACTAATAGTTAACCCTAAGTCTTTTTCCTTTATGGTAGTATTTAGTACAGTATCACCCATTGTATATTGTGCATCTTCATTCCCATGTCCTGTGTGGAGGCACTTACACTTCCCATAATTAAACAGCATTTGCCACTTCTCAGACCATTCGGTCAACTTATTTAGATCATCTTGTAATTGCTGTCTATCTGTATCACTTTTTATTTTTCTGAACACTTTTGTATCATCCGCAAACTTCAACACCTTGCTAGTTATATCATCATCCAAATCATTGATATATATTAAGAACAAAATAGGTCCCAATACTGATCCCTGCGGTACTCCACTCAAAACCGATTTCCAGTTTGAAACCTCCCCATCAACTACTACTCTTTGTCTTCTATCAATAAGCCATTTTTCTATCCAGTTAATCATACCATTGCCTATGCTATGGGCCTTCAGTTTAAGTAGTAATCTTTGATGTGGCACTTTGTCAAAAGCTTTTTTAAAATCTAAGTATATTATATCTACTGGTGATCCCTCATCTACCCACTTTGTGACATCTTCCAAAAAACATAAGATATTTGTTAAGCATGACCTCGCTTTTAGAAACCCATGTTAAGATGGGTTAATCAAGTTATTTTTAACAAGAAAATCAACCAAGTGCTCTTTAATTAGTCTTTCTAATAGTTTACAAATCACCGATGTTAAACTCACTGGTCTATAGTTCTCTGACTTGCTTCTTGATCCTTTTTTAAATAATGGTATGATGTTTGCTTTTTTCCATTCTAACGGAACTACTCCTTCCTCTAATGCCAAATTGAACACTGTTGCAAGTGGTGTGCTAATTTGTTCTACAATTTCCAGTAGTAATTTGGGAGGAATCCCATCCACTCCAGGTGACTTATTATCCTTCATGTCCCTTATTTTCTTAGCTACCATTTTTGGTGTTACAATTAGTTGTCCTAAATAGTCTGACTCTCTCCCTTCGAATTTAGTCTCTGGTACTGGTAATGCACTAATATCTTCCCTGGTAAATACCGAACTAAAGTATTCATTTAGGTTTTCTGCCATTAAGAATCCCTCTGTTATTATGTTTCCATCACTATCTTCTAGAGGTCCGACCTTATCCTGAACTTTCTGTTTACTTCGAACATACGCATAAAAACTCTTGCTGTCATGTTTTATATTAAAAGCTAATTTTTTTCATAGCTTCTCTTTGAATTTCTAATTTCAGCTGTAGCTTGGTTAAGTGCTTCTTTATAAATGGCATAGTCTTCTTCACTTCCATTATGTCTATATGTCTTCCACATCATTTGCTTGTATTTGATTTTTCTAATGGCTTCTTTTGATAAGTGCGTTGGTGCACATAGCACTGACGCTTGAAGTGCTTGGTGTGTATACTCATTATAGTGACAATTAAAGCTAGCACGCTGGGTCTGTCTGGGATCGTTTCATTTGCACAGTTGCTCGGATGCCAGTCTTAATGTAGGGTGCCCAGGCGCCAAAGATCGTTCAAAATTGCGAAAGTTCATCGCCCGGTGTCCCGAAAGGAACAGGAGGAACTGAATTTAAATAAGTGTTTATTGTTTATATAGATAGGTACGTAAAATACAAAATGCCCATAAGCAAGCTAACCTGCTTGGGTCGGTTTTGGATTTACAGTCAAAGCTGTCAAAACAAGCGGACAGAGGGCGCGACCATCTACACCGGATTGACTTGTAACGATCTCCGTGATTGGACCAATTTAATTCGCCGGTGCGCTGTGTGCCTTCGTTGCAATACAAAACCTGCTCGCAAAATTAAAATGGAGATACATTTATTTTGCAAGACAAATTGACGAACATCGTGGATAAAAGCAATCGAAATTTAGTCGTCGATCATACAGGTAACGACCGGTATAATACACATTGCTAAATAACAGCGGCTAAGCCGTCCACGTTGACAATCCTTGATGCAATCCTAAGTGATTTTGTAGTGCGCGATCCAGTCATGTCTGAATTGAAAACCGCCACCTTTCCTATCACCCGCCAAACTTATCCGCTAAAGTATACTATCTCTATAATATGTGAAACATAACGCATGGTTGTAAAACTTCATTGACTGTTTAATGATTTCGTCATTGTTGTGCTTATTGCTTTCCTAGATCACGATCGTAGTGAAAACAATGTTATGTTTCGTATTTGTGATTGTAAATTCAGCCGGTTGTGTCTGAGACTGAGTCTGAGACAGACTCGCAGAGTGAGACCGAATCAATCACTGAAGTCTACTCGGTGCACTCCCATGATGATCATGTCAGGTTTGGGGCGCACAGCCTGTATGGACCGGTCCACTATTATAAAATAGGGGTCTGGTATTGCTGCATTATGCATTAACCCCTATTTTATAATTTGTTTAATAGGTCTACAGCCAAAGCGTAGCTTTCCATAGTATTCCGGGTAATCTTATACTTAACTGGCCTAAATTATTACGGCCTTTTAACCCTTTTTATACCAGACGTCCGCCCAGAAATTATACCCATGTTACCAGAACAATTGGGAGAAAAAACGGATACGGAAAAAAAAAATACATGGTGTGTGTCAAATTTGATTTTCTCAGCAACTCCATAACATATATACAAGTGTTGTATATCAAATGAAAGCTAAGAAATGCAGCTTTCCATTGATGTGCATCATATAAATAGAACTGTTTATTCAACTATGATATTATAAGTTGAAATCAGAGGAAAGTTTTTTTATTTTTTTTACAAAATGCATGACTGAACTTCAGCACAACTTTTCGACTGTTTCTTGCATGAATAGAAAGCAACTTCAATTACAAGAGTTGTAGAAAAATTCAATAGCTACATTTTGCTATAAGAATTATTCCTGTGTGACGGGTAGAAGGAATGTTATGAGCAATATTCATCAGGTATGTCAGTCTGAAAATATTAGTTTTGTAAGATGACAAGTAACAAGTATGGATATTATCATATTATTTCCTTCCAGCAGTCAATAATAACTCTGCTACTGTTTTTGGCATGAATAGAAAGCAACTTCAATTACAAGAGTTGTAGAAAAATTCAATAGCTACATTTTGCTAATATACCTGTGTGACGGGTAGAAGGAATGTTATGAGCAATATTCATCAGGTATGTCAGTCCGAAAATATTAGTTTTGTAAGATGACAAGTAACAACAATGGATATTATCATATTATTTCCTTCCAGCAGTCAATACTATCTCTCCTACTGACAAAATGAGTTCCAGAAATGTGTATGCTATGTGTAAACAATAAATTTATTACAAAACGACAACTAGAACTACAGAACGATCCATCGATTTACATGACAACCCTGTCTGCCAATGTTCGACTGGTTGATGTGTGCCCTCAGGCATTTCTGGTGCAGAGGCACAGAGCACTCACTACAACCATAGTTCGTGGCCTGTGCCATCCAGGGAGCAATCTGGCGCACTGACAGGGCGAAAGCGGCGAGGATCAGTCACCCAGTCGGGGTGGAAACCCTATAAATCATCCCCAGACTCGTTGGATTCGTGAAACAAATTGTCAATCCACTGCGGTCTGGTTTCGTCGCCGCCATCCTGCACTCGATCCAGGGCAGTGGGTCGACATTCTCTCCCGCTAATTCTCCTTCAAAATCCTCGTTTATAAACTTGTCAACTCCCGAAATATCACTGCCTTCGCTGTCTGAAGCACCATCGTCCGCCATTTTTAAATGCCGCGACGAACAACACAAAACAAAACTTTCCAAAAACACGTTTAAACCACTGAAATTGCCGCAATAAAATGGCGTCTGCCTTGCAGGAAGTGTGGTGTAGCCTCGTTCTCTTCGTATGACGGAAGTGGGGGATTTTAATTTATTCAATATGGCCACAACATGGCCGGACACGTTGGTAAATACGCACCGATGCGTATTTGGTAAGATGCGGCCACTACGCATCAGTGCGTATCTGGTATAAAAAGGGTTAAACCCATTTTTTCCACCTGATGTCGATGTGTATACGTGTGTTTGCAATGTGATTCTACATCACTTCCGGTACAAAGAATAAAAATAAATTAATTTGTGTTTTAGAACAATTTAAACAGCTCACGCCTTCGCGGTTCTCGTGCCTCTGGGAGGTGGCTACAGCCCGCGCCATATTTGCAGCGGTGACATCGCGTTGTTTACTTCGACTCGGCGTGTTTAAATTGTTCTAAAACACTAATTAAAGCAATAAAATCTGAGCTCTTTGTACCGGAAGTGATGTAGAAACACATTGTGAACACATACACATCGATATAACGTGAAAAAAACGGGTTCAAAAGGCCGTAATAATTTAGGCCAGTTAAGTATAAGATTACCGAATTCCGTTCCCACCTCAATTTGGAGATATAAATGTCTTTGGATTTGCCTACAGTTGCTATTCTATTTTGTTAAATCAGCCATTTATGGTTCAGCATCATCCCATGTGAATTTGTTTGATAAATAAAGCGTCAAAGTGCACTTTTGAGGCTAAAAAGATAGTGTGGTCAATATTTCTTATTACACATAAATGACCTATGCAACAATCTCACTTCAAATGTTTCCAGTCACAAATTCCTAGATCATATCACAGTAGCGCATGGCCTCAAAAGTCAAAATGCATCTAAGATGCAATATTTGTAAAACAAATATACTTGGGATGCCTGCCAGGCACCAACAACCATGGCTAATTGATACTTGTGTATTGGAAACTGCCACACTAAGAATACTAGCTTACATGCCTGGAAACCAAGGCAAATTGTATCTCTGGAAGACCAGTGGTAGCTGCGTCTGTCAACAACCCTGTTAAACTGGACAGTTCTCTGCAGATTTTAATTGAGCTGTATTTTCAAAACTTGATTTTCTGTAGATGCAGGTTTTTTGTCAATTTGTGCAATTTTTGTTTGTTCTTAGTTTGGGAAGTGTTGAGAAGACATGTTTCGCAGCTGCGTGGTGTCCTACGACACAAATGAGCCTAGCTGTAGTTGTCGTAAGGTTGTTCAGACCACTCATACCGTCTAGCCAGATCAGTTGGTTAGCAACACCTGCGGGACACCTTGGGGCAAGTGTTGCATCTCTTGTCATTCTGCCCAGTTACATTTCCAATATAAAAGGATCAATGTTGAGACTGTTCGTTATTTTTTTTCCCCGCTTTTTTTGGGTTATACACATTGATAGGAGTTTAGCTTGTTTTTTAAACAAGTTGGTTGAATTGACCTGGTCTGCTTTGTAAATATTGTTTTGGTTATCACAAGTCCTACAAAACCTGGCCTTGTAATTGGTTGAGTTGTCTGGTCATTGGCACTGCGATCTAACTATATAAATATATGAATAATATGTTGGTTTGCTTCCCAGAGAAGTTGTGATAGTCTTCAACTGAACAGATCTGCCGGGAGCAAATACACATTTTGGGATCAAATACAAATACAACTCAGACAAATAAAATAAAAAACAAATACATTGCTTTTCCAGATTTCAATTCAAATACAAATAATAAAAAATTCCAGTTCAGGTACAAATACACTGCCATTTTTTGTTCAAATACATTGCCATTTTTGAAATTTCATTGCACGGGTAGAACTTCAGCATTTAGTTTACTAGACAACAGGACTAGTAAAGACAAAAGTTCACCCGCCCACCAAATTTTTTAGAATTGGTTAGGGTCACTGTAGGCCAAATTTCTTTCTTGACTCTTGAGCCAGTTTATGGTTCCAAGGCAATGCTTTACCTTTTGTTGGTAATTGTTTATGTGTATTTGATAGCATTTCATTTTGCAAATACAGATCAAATATCAAGTACTAATACAAGCCCTCTTGTGATTTTAAATATAAATACACTAAATTGTTATATTCAAATACAAACATGTATTTGAACCCAATCCTGGCCGGGAGTAAAGTATAAAGCACTCTGAGCATTCCTGAAGATTTTTAGTGGTGTTTTTTATGTTGAATTTTTTAATGTTTTATTGATTACCCAAATGTGTATTAGTCAACCACAACCTGTGACTATAAATACATAATTTTGACACCATTAACAAAATGTGACCCAGTATCGATGTCGGCCCACCTTGGACTTCTGGGACAAAAAGAAAGCCAGCGTAGTCTTTAGTTTGTATGTTTCTATTCAAGTATTGCAGGTACCTTGCCTCCAGGCATGGAATGTTTTTATTTATATTTCCCAGGAAATTCTAATGTAACGATTGTGGTTGGTTAAATTTTGCAGGCAGAATGTTTAGCCAATCGATTGTGATATATGAGTTGCGCCATGTGCTGTGTTACTTAGGCTATCACATTGGCTTGTGTTCCAGACTTGTCTTCTCAACCGCCACTGCTACGGCACAATGTCTAAGGGAGGCCTCCTTGACTGGGTGGTAAGTGCACATCACAAGTTGTGCTGCTACAGCCAGTGGGTTCACTGCTACTAGTTTTTGCATTGTTTTCTGTGCATTCTGCATAAATACACAAAGGACAAGGCAAAATATAACTGTGAACCTGCTGCCACGTGGGCGATTAATTATACAGCCTGGTTATAATGAATATTCATGCCCATGCAGTGAACCTCACAAAGAACATTGGCTTTAAACACAGTGAATGTGTCAGATAAAACCAAAGTCTGGTGAACTGACCCGAATATTCAAGACCTTATATGGATAATATACATGCATGAGGAGCCTAAACAAGCAACTCCGTGTATGCAAATGTACTTTTTTTATCTCTTGTCAGGGTTATAAGTGATAATAAACCCATTTGTAATGAAATGAAGGCACAGAATTACATGAAATAATTAATTTAACAGGATGTATTAAAAACCTGCCGGCTTAGTACTATGATTGCGTTATATAAATATTGTATTTATAAAATATTATTATTGCATGATAAGCTGCAAACTTGTTAACAACACACAGAAAGCAGTTGCGTGCCTGAGGTAATCGCTTGGTTCCCTGCAGACCCACGGTGATGGGAAAGACTCCAACAAGACGCTGACGAACGGAACTAAGACGAAGGCAGCGAAGAAGAAGAAGCCGGTATTGAGTGACAGCGACGATGACTACATGCCTGACATTGAGGAGGTTCTGTCAGGGGGCGCGGGGGACGCGGGAGGGGGCGGCAAGAAGAAGTTGTCGGTGGAGCGCATCTACCAGAAGAAGACGCAGCTGGAGCACATCCTGCTCCGACCCGACACGTACATTGGCTCCGTCGAGAAAGTGACACAGGTACGCGCAGTGATTTCTGTTAAACACAATGTTCGTTTTGTGTGTAGATTAGATTTTTGGACCTTGCTGGTCCCATTGGACCTTGCTGGTCCCATTGGACCTTGCTGGTCCCATTGGACCTTGCTGGTCCCATTGGACCTTGCTGGTCCCATTGGACCTTGCTGGTCCCATTGGACCTTGCAGGTCCCATTGGACCTTGCAGGTCCCATTGGACCTTGCTGGTCCCATTGGACATTGCAGGTCCCATTGGACCTTGCAGGTCCCATTGGACCTTGCTGGTCCCATTGGACCTTGCAGGTCCCATTGGACCTTGCTGGTCCTGTGTAAATGTACACACAATGTCACACATATATTTAAACAGCCCAGTGAATTGAGATGAATGTGGCGAACAAAACATATCCAAGTTACTTCTTGGGAGACTGTTCAAGCACACAGCGCTCTGTGTCTCAAAATGTGTTTCTTCTGGGTGTTGATGCGGTGTGTTTGTTGCTTCAGCCCATGTGGGTGTTGATGCGGTGTGTTTGTTGCTTCAGCCCATGTGGGTGTTTGATGGTGTGTGTTTGTTGCTTCAGCCCATGTGGGTGTTTGATGCTGTGTGTTTGTTGCTTCAGCCCATGTGGGTGTTGATGCGGTGTGTTTGTTGCTTCAGCCCATGTGGGTGTTTGATGCGGTGTGTTTGTTGCTTCAGCCCATGTGGGTGTTGATGCGGTGTGTTTGTTGCTTCAGCCCATGTGGGTGTTTGATGGTGTGTGTTTGTTGCTTCAGCCCATGTGGGTGTTTGATGCTGTGTGTTTGTTGCTTCAGCCCATGTGGGTGTTTGATGCGGTGTGTTTGTTGCTTCAGCCCATGTGGGTGTTTGATGGTGTGTGTTTGTTGCTTCAGCCCATGTGGGTGTTGATGCGGTGTGTTTGTTGCTTCAGCCCATGTGGGTGTTGATGCGGTGTGTTTGTTGCTTCAGCCCATGTGGGTGTTTGATGGTGTGTGTTTGTTGCTTCAGCCCATGTGGGTGTTTGATGCTGTGTGTTTGTTGCTTCAGCCCATGTGGGTGTTTGATGCGGTGTGTTTGTTGCTTCAGCCCATGTGGGTGTTGATGCGGTGTGTTTGTTGCTTCAGCCCATGTGGGTGTTTGATGGTGTGTGTTTGTTGCTTCAGCCCATGTGGGTGTTTGATGCGGTGTGTTTGTTGCTTCAGCCCATGTGGGTGTTGATGCGGTGTGTTTGTTGCTTCAGCCCATGTGGGTGTTTGATGGTGTGTGTTTGTTGCTTCAGCCCATGTGGGTGTTTGATGGTGTGTGTTTGTTGCTTCAGCCCATGTGGGTGTTGATGCGGTGTGTTTGTTGCTTCAGCCCATGTGGGTGTTGATGCGGTGTGTTTGTTGCTTCAGCCCATGTGGGTGTTTGATGCTTCAGCCCATGTGGGTGTTTGATGCTGTGTGTTTGTTGCTTCAGCCCATGTGGGTGTTGATGCGGTGTTTGATGCTTCAGCCCATGTGGGTGTTTGATGCGGTGTGTTTGTTGCTTCAGCCCATGTGGGTGTTTGATGCTTCAGCCCATGTGGGTGTTTGATGCTGTGGGTTTGTTGCTTCAGCCCATGTGGGTGTTTGATGCGGTGTGTTTGTTGCTTCAGCCCATGTGGGTGTTGATGCGGTGTGTTTGTTGCTTCAGCCCATGTGGGTGTTTGATGGTGTGTGTTTGTTGCTTCAGCCCATGTGGGTGTTTGATGCTGTGTGTTTGTTGCTTCAGCCCATGTGGGTGTTTGATGCGGTGTGTTTGTTGCTTCAGCCCATGTGGGTGTTTGATGGTGTGTGTTTGTTGCTTCAGCCCATGTGGGTGTTGATGCGGTGTGTTTGTTGCTTCAGCCCATGTGGGTGTTGATGCGGTGTGTTTGTTGCTTCAGCCCATGTGGGTGTTTGATGGTGTGTGTTTGTTGCTTCAGCCCATGTGGGTGTTTGATGCTGTGTGTTTGTTGCTTCAGCCCATGTGGGTGTTTGATGCGGTGTGTTTGTTGCTTCAGCCCATGTGGGTGTTGATGCGGTGTGTTTGTTGCTTCAGCCCATGTGGGTGTTTGATGGTGTGTGTTTGTTGCTTCAGCCCATGTGGGTGTTTGATGCGGTGTGTTTGTTGCTTCAGCCCATGTGGGTGTTGATGCGGTGTGTTTGTTGCTTCAGCCCATGTGGGTGTTTGATGGTGTGTGTTTGTTGCTTCAGCCCATGTGGGTGTTTGATGGTGTGTGTTTGTTGCTTCAGCCCATGTGGGTGTTGATGCGGTGTGTTTGTTGCTTCAGCCCATGTGGGTGTTGATGCGGTGTGTTTGTTGCTTCAGCCCATGTGGGTGTTTGATGCTTCAGCCCATGTGGGTGTTTGATGCTGTGTGTTTGTTGCTTCAGCCCATGTGGGTGTTGATGCGGTGTTTGATGCTTCAGCCCATGTGGGTGTTTGATGCGGTGTGTTTGTTGCTTCAGCCCATGTGGGTGTTTGATGCTTCAGCCCATGTGGGTGTTTGATGCTGTGTGTTTGTTGCTTCAGCCCATGTGGGTGTTTGATGCGGTGTGTTTGTTGCTTCAGCCCATGTGGGTGTTTGATGGTGTGTGTTTGTTGCTTCAGCCCATGTGGGTGTTGATGCGGTGTGTTTGTTGCTTCAGCCCATGTGGGTGTTGATGCGGTGTGTTTGTTGCTTCAGCCCATGTGGGTGTTTGATGCTGTGTGTTTGTTGCTTCAGCCCATGTGGGTGTTTGATGCGGTGTGTTTGTTGCTTCAGCCCATGTGGGTGTTGATGCGGTGTTTGATGCTTCAGCCCATGTGGGTGTTTGATGCGGTGTGTTTGTTGCTTCAGCCCATGTGGGTGTTTGATGCGGTGTGTTTGTTGCTTCAGCCCATGTGGGTGTTTGATGCTTCAGCCCATGTGGGTGTTTGATGCTTCAGCCCATATGGGTGTTTGATGCTTCAGCCCATGTGGGTGTTTGATGGTGTGTGTTTGTTGCTTCAGCCCATGTGGGTGTTTGATGACGAGCTGGACCAGATGGTGCAGCGAGAAATCACCTTTGTGCCAGGGCTCTACAAGATCTTTGATGAAATCCTAGGTGAGTGTCATGTCTCCTGCTCCTTGTTCTGGTCCACTTCTCCCGTGGCATGGCCAGTAAGTCACTAGAAACCATTGCTCCATGTTTTTCTCATATTCAGCCATGGTTGAAAGACGGAGATATAGTTGCTCGTGTGAAATGTTTATACTTCAGGTACAGAATGCTCTAATTGTTATTGTAAGCGTGAACAATATAAAAGTACACTTCAGAAGCATGATGTTCCTGTTATCAAACTGATCAATGTGTTTACAATACAGGGCAAATGTAAACGAGGGTATTAAAATTGTTCATTTTAAGCAGGGGTTTTGTAGATCGTAGGTCGCCTTCAAATTGATGCGTCTCATTCATCTCTTTACAGTAAATGCTGCTGACAATAAACAGAGAGACAAAAACATGAGCTGCATCAAAGTCGACATTGTCCCGTAAGTGCCTGTGATTGTATTTAAACAGTCACGTGCATGCCATATACGTTTGTTCAATGTTTTGATGGATAGAACATATATAATGACTTATTAAGATATGCTATTTCACATATGTGTAAGTAAGTTTTAACAATGTGAATTTTATAGTCATGCATTTTTGTTAAAATCAGTTTGTATAGAAGCTAGAAGTGTTCAGATTTCAGAATATTGGTGACAACTTGTTTTTATTTTTTTTTGTAAAGAAATTGGCTAATGTATGCTCAGATTAGCATTCTGTTTGAAGTGACTCTGACAGTAGTGATGTATTGTTTCGAAGGGAGCAGAACAAAATAAGGATCTGGAACAATGGCAAGGGCATTCCCGTAGTGATGCACAAGGGAGAGAACATGTTTGTGCCAACGATGATATTTGGCCATCTGCTGACGTCGAGCAATTTCGATGACACAGAGAAGAAAGTCACAGGTGGGCGGAGAAACGACACCATTCAGCTGGTGCTGCCACCTGTTGGCCATTTTTGTTTCGCTGTGTATTGTGCGGGATTTGTTGGTATAGGACGAGGGGATTTTTGGTATTCAGTTCGGGTTAAAGAATCATGTGAAACTTTCACATATATGTTAATTTTGTTATCACCATTGTTTTGCCATTTAGACACCCCACCCATCCCCTACTGGCTCCCTGTCTCTCCTCACAGTCCTCCAGGTCCACAACAGTCAAATGGCAAATTGGTTTGAAGGCAAGCAGTGTGTGGTGATCGGCTGTTTCACGTATACAACAAGTAACAGACCATCCCTGTGTCCACCATCGCCGTGGACCCGGTGTGACCTAAGGGGCAGTTTTAAGAAAAGCAAAACAGTTCTCGGTATCCAGTAGCATGTCCTGAGTGACCTGTTCTGTCCTCAGGTGGGCGCAATGGCTACGGAGCAAAATTATGCAACGTGTTCAGCACCAAGTTTGTGGTGGAGACGCAGTGTGCCGAGTTTGGGAAGTCTTTCCGCCAGGTGAGTGTTGTATTGACTCTTGTCATCTGTTACACCTGTCATGTTGAGACCTCCTATGAACATGTAAATATAGTTTTTGTCTTTAATGTTCATGCCAGTAGCGAGACCATATCAAATTATGGGATGGTTATTCACACCATCGTGTCGATCAGCAAAATGACGATATTCGTGATTTGGTCTAAAATAGCACATCATTTATCATCGGTTCTAGTAAGGACACATAGGTGTATAGATGAGTAGATTTATTAAGCAGTGTAAAGAAATTTGTTTGACTAACATGGTGGTGTTATCATGGCATTAGTGTGTGTATATCAACATTCCGTGACGTCGTTAAATGTAGGGAATTTTTCAGCAGAGGAATTTTGCATGTTGTTTATACGATTGAATGCAGTGGTTCAGCGAGTGTTGAGTTTCACCCTTGAACTTGTCTTCCCACCCATCACTGCAGTCGTGGTCCAACAACATGTCGAACGTAGGCGATCCAAAGATCGGCACGTCGAAAGGCGAAGACTTCACAGCGATCACGTTCCACCCGGACCTGGACAAGTTTGGCATGGAGACACTGGATAAGGACATCGTGGACCTGTTCAAGAGGCGGGCCTACGACATCGCCGCCTGCGCACGTGGCGTCAGGATATTCCTCAACGGCAAGAAGCTCCCCGTAAGTGTCGTGTGACTCTACTAATAGTGGACAGGGGTGGAGGTGCTGGGCTGGACTGATGCTAGTAGGGTGAGGCAGGTGTCAGGTTCGTTCATTGAATGAAACAAGGGCGTATGTCATGTGTTTGTGGTGAATGTAGATAAGTCTATTGCCCCTTGCAGTGGAATCACTGTAGGTACTTGTGACTACACAGACTTTCCTGTAGGTCCCATGTGTAATTGTGTTTAGGGAGTAATAAAAATAAAGAATATTATTAAGAACCACAGGGTTTCCATTAGAAAAATGTAACCATAACTTGTCTTGCGCATGTCACCAAGCTGGACTAACTGAATGTCACCAAGCTAGACTGACTGAGTGCCACCAAGCTGGACTGACTGAGTGTCACAAAGCTGGACTGACTGAGTGTCACAAAGCTGGACTGACTGAGTGTCACAAAGCTGGACTGACTGAGTGTCACAAAGCTGGACTGACTGAGTGTCACAAAGCTGGACTGACTGAGTGTCACAAAGCTGGACTGACTGAGTGTCACAAAGCTGGACTGACTGAGTGTCACTGACTGAGGTACCTGTTGTTGGCTGCAGGTGAAGAACTTCCGCGAGTACGTGTCGATGTACACGAAGGGCAAGGTGGACGAGGCTGACCAGCCCCTCAAGGTGGTCAGTGAGGCCGTCAATGATCGTTGGGAGGTGGCTCTGGCCCTCAGTGACAAGGGCTTCCAACAAGTCAGCTTTGTCAACAGCATTGCCACCACGAAGGTAACACAAGGCTGTCACTTTCTGCAGTGTTTCTTGGTATTTGTTAACAGTGTAGGTGTGACAGCATTTGGTTCAGGTCATGGTTATGGTTTTTTTTAAATTCTTGCTACTTATTTGCATATGTTTATGTTATACGTACATAGAATACAAAGCTCAGAACACATAATTTGTGTGGGCGCGTGCGTGCATGTGTAAAGTGACCTTACACACTGAAGTAATGTGTAAAATAGCTAAATAATCTGGATATGTAAATCCTTGAAAACACACACATGCTTAAAAGGAGCTGATCTTGGTACTTTATATTTTGCATTATCGGTTGGGAGTAGTGGCATATTAAGTAGAGGCATTGCCTGGATACGCCAGTCGTCAGTCAACTGTCACAGACCTCGTATATCATTAGTTGGTAACTGCAAGATTTGACCTTTGTGTACTGTAGGGTGGACGACATGTGGACTACATCGCTGACCAGCTGACCTCTAAACTGATAGAAGTAGTGAAGAAGAAAGAGAGGAAGAGTGGACTGCAGATCAAACCATTCCAGGTGATCAATGTTCTTCCTTTGTACTGTATTGAATGTACATTTATTGTTACTGCTGCCAGGCTGGCATTTTGAGTGAACCCCTCTCCCCGAGGAAGATTAAAGTGTTAAATAAAAATCAAATGTAAATTAACTTGTATTGTCTTTCTGTCTGTCATTTGTCTATGAAGCAAGTGGTGCATCTAGTGAAACTAATGTCTGTTTTGTTCAGATAAAATTGCTAGTCATATGTAGATAATTTGAATTAGTGCTAAATGAAAAATCCCAATAGGACTTTTGACATCATCCCTAAAATGTGATAACAGATGAACCACCAGAAAGAATTGTGCACTTTTAGGAGTGTGCTGTCTTATGTCAGTGAGTCTGACTGGGTGTTGTTTTGTAGATCCGCCAGCACATGTGGGTGTTTGTCAACTGTCTCATAGAGAACCCAACGTTCGACTCACAGACGAAGGAGAACATGACGCTGCAGGCGAAGAGCTTCGGCTCCAAGTGCCAGCTGCCCGAGAAGTTCATCCTCCAGGTGTGGCTTAGAGTCTCACGGATTTGGTTGTGGGCACAAATTCATTATTATTTGCAAGTTTTTGTTCTTGTCTTGACCGCCTCTCAAAAATCCAATTTGTTTTAGTGGCCCTTGTGTATGATACTTGTTTGTGTGTAATGTTTTATTTTTATACATGTTTACGAGTTCTGTAAACTGTAACGCGGTTGACACATATCTGGTGCGTGTTGCAGACCAGCAAGTGTGGTGTGGTTGAGTCACTGTGGTCCTACACGTGTGGTGTGGTTGTGGTCCTACACGTGTCGTGTGGTGTGTGTTACAGGCCAGCAAGTGTGTTGTGGTTGAGTCACTGTGGTCCTACACGTGTCGTGTGGTTGTGGTCCTACACGTGTTGTGTGGTGTGTGTTACAGGCCAGCAAGTGTGGCGTGGTTGAGTCACTGTGGTCCTACACGTGTCGTGTGGTTGTGGTCCTACACGTGTCGTGTGGTGTGTGTTACAGGCCAGCAAGTGTGGTGTGGTCGAGTCAGTCCTCACGTGGATGAGGTTCAAGGCTCAGGAGAAGATGAACAAGAAGTGTGCGAGTGCGAAGCATTCGAAGCTGAAGGGAATCCCCAAGTTGGACGACGCGAACGATGCCGGCACCCGCAACTCCCTCGACTGTACCCTCATCCTGACGGAGGGAGACTCCGCCAAGTCCCTCGCCATCGCAGGGCTCAGCGTGATCGGCCGCGACCACTACGGCGTCTTCCCCTTGAGGGGGAAGGTGTTGAACGTGCGTGAGGCGACTCACAAACAGGTGAGGCACTTGTCTCGCCAGAAGATCTGCAATATTTTAAGCAGTGGGTATTGGAGGTTTGATCATCACTGTGTATTACAGAGAAAATAGATTGCTACAGTTTTAACTGAACAAAACCAGTATTAGTTTTCCTTGGTGATGTACCCAGGGAACCTTATACCTGTTTTGAAGTGTGTTAATGTATGCCGCGGGTCGGGATTTGCCGGGAAATGATCAAACGGTCGATTTTTAATAAAGTGGATTTTCAGAACGAACGATATATTCCACACGTGTTGCTAACTTTATTTCACGGAATTCGTCCTAAAAGTGTCAAAAAAACGATTAAATATGTCGCTACCCAACTTGCTGCTAACGTCGTTATGGCGGATGGACTTTTAAATCGACGGAAACGGGCCAACTTTCAGCGCGCTGAAACATAAACATTGCTCCTTGCAAATTGGCCATGTTTGGTATCGTCGTGTTGGAAATGATCCTTTCCGTACGCTGCCGAAGTCAAAAGTCGACGACATCCGTACATAAATTAGTTATCGGCGTCGAAAGTGCCGTGAAACTATCCAATTACAAACTGTCTCAGTCGGTTGCTTGGCAGCCCGACCTCACGCGAACCATATATGGTGATCGCGGCCACGTAGCTAATTAAATTTGACCTTATGCAACGACGCCAGCCAATCACGGTGCGGCTTCAAGATGAATGACCTGAATGTGTCATGGCGTCCGATCGACGAAAGTTCTGTACGGTTTACCAATTTGAAAGAAAGAAACGACATAATAAACGCAAATAAGCTGAATGCGCGGGAGGTAGCATGAACAGCCTGCAGGATGCTGTTCAGTCGCGCAACGAACCCGCGGAAGCGGCAGCGAACGGGGAAAGAAACGGCGACGTCGGCTGGCGTTGCTACGCTGCATAGCTGTAGGCCACGGCCGCCGGCGACCCGCACTGATAGCGGCGCTGGCGCTGCCGAAGTTTGTCGCTCCATCAGTCGGAAGTTACATTTATTTATTTATTATAGAAAATAATTTGACTGAATTTGTTTCATTCATATTAACCCAGTGTGGAATTAATGTAAAACGAAAGATGGTACTGTTGTTAGATTTACTTTTCTACCATTATTTTGTTCTTATCAAATATGAGAATTATTATAGCCAGCCCAATATAGCCATATAGGTAATTAAATTTTTAAACAATTTATTTAACATTAAATAATTCATTAAACATTAATTGTGACAGTGTATGCTTATCATTTTTGATAGGTGTCTATGAAATTAACCAATTATTTAGTAATAGATGTATGTGTTTGTATATATATAATTATATATTTATATATATAATATAAATATGTTTGTATATATATATATGCCCTACACATATGTATGTATGTGTGTATATATATATGTATATATATATACACACATATATATCAAATTTTATTTCATAAAAGACAACATTACATAATACATACAATGTATGAGTACGCTTGGCCAGTGATGAATTTCTTCACTGCCGCCGCCGCTTGTGTAAACTATAAACAAATTCCATATATATATATATATATATACTGAATATGGTTCACACACTTTCATTATATAGTTACCACATGCTGCTGGTATGAAAAAACAGTCATAATGCTGACTTTGCACTGGTGTTATTAAAAATATTTGATGTTCATTTGTTTTTTGCCGTTTTCTCAAAAATTACTTTTCGACAATATTGCTATTTTGCGGGAGGTCTCCCGGAAAAAGTACCAAACCTAGGAGTCTGATTTTTTTACCATGTATTCCCAATGGTGCAGTGAGTGCAATGATGCTTTTTAAACATGATAGCTTTTATATGATATATTTTATATATAATATTTGAAAAAACGAAAACAATACTTCGCAATTTCTTTTTGATAATAAATATTGTAAGGAGTTGAACAAAAAAGCTTCATTGCACTCTACAACACTTCAGTGGATCATAACAAACAAAAAAGAAAGAAACATATGCATAGTTTTACTGCAAGATCATGCGTACCTATTTTCACAGAAAAGTTGGTTGCCATGGTTACGGTTATGCAAATGAGATGAAATTATATGGTTGGTCGTCTTTTCCCACCAGAAACACATCCTGAAAGTTTTATAAAGATTGCTTCTCTGGTTGTGGAGATATCATCAAAATCCATTTCCTGACCAGTGTCCTACCTTAATGGAACTGTTGGAACTGAGGCAGTGGAAATGACAGTTGACATTGCTTAGATGTATTCAACAATGCATGGCCGATATTAGACATTTTCATGATTTTGCCTCAGTGGACAGGTGTAAAAATTAATGAAGTAAGCATTAGAAAACCTGTTGCACAGTTAATTCAGGTTGTAAACAAATTGGGTCAGTTATAGTTGCGGCCTTACATGTTTTGAACTGTAATAGTTTTGTAATAATTTCGCTAGTGCAACTTGTTTTCACTTTTGTGTATCACAGGTTGCAAATTATTGGTCATCTTTACCATCACCACGTCTTTAAATCTGCGTATAATGAGTGCGTTTAATGCGAAGTGTGGGAGGTTACTGATTGGCTGCCACTAATGCGACTGTTACAATGTGTCCGCTGTAGATCATGGAGAACGCGGAGATCAACAACATGATCAAGATCATCGGGCTGCGCTACAAGGAGAAGTACACAACAATCGAGTCCCTGAAGACTCTCCGGTACGGACGGATCATGATCATGACGGATCAGGACCAGGACGGCTCCCACATCAAGGGACTGCTCATCAACTTCTTCCATCACAACTGGCCCCAGCTGCTGCAGCAGAACTTCATTGAGGAGTTCATCACACCCATCATCAAAGTAGGCGGCCGTGCGTCGAGGGAGACGGGCGATGGTTGGGGGGAGTAAGAGGAGACGTGGTAGGGTATTGGCAGTTTGGGATATTTTGTAGATTTTTGCATAATTTAGTAATTTGTTTACACACGTGTGTGTGTATATATATATATATATATATAATTTAGTAAACAAAATTATATACATATACACTCTGTATATATATATATATGTATATATATACACACACACATATATATATATTTATATATGCGCCTAAAGGCATACATTTATTTGTCAGTTTTCTTGTTTTTTAAATGTTTGTTTTTGTGCCATTACTGTACGATTATGTGCTAATGTTGATTTTATGTAGGCATAGTTTTTGCACAATCGAGCCAATTATTTTGTAACTGGGAATTACAAGAGATTTATATCCCACTTGATTTTTAGCCATTCGTCTGGGAACACGTGTTTTTGTCCTCTGCCTAGGAACGATGCAGCTGTAACAGACACTACAGGTTATTTACTACGGCCCACGTTAGTTCATTTGGTCAGTGTCACCGTTTTGTTTCTCCTCGCAGGTGACCAAGAACAAGAACGAGAAGTCGTTCTACAGTCTGCCCGAGTTTGAGGAGTGGAAGGACCAGACAGACAACTGGCACACATGGAGAGTGAAGTACTACAAAGGTAACCACCTAGACGTCATGTACACTCAGTGTTCTTGTGAAGTACTACAAAGGTAACCACCTAGACGTCATGTATGCTCAGTGTTCTTGTGAAGTACTACAAAGGTAACCACCTAGACGTCATGTACACTCAGTGTTCTTGTGAAGTACTACAAAGGTAACCACCTAGACGTCATGTACACTCAGTGTTCTTGTGAAGTACTACAAAGGTAACCACCTAGACGTCATATATGCTCAGTGTTCTTGTGAAGTACTACAAAGGTAACCACCTAGACGTCATGTACGCTCAGTGTTCTTGTGAAGTACTACAAAGGTAACCACCTAGACGTCATGTATGCTCAGTGTTCTTGTGAAGTACTACAAAGGTAACCACCTAGACGTCATGTATGCTCAGTGTTCTTGTGAAGTACTACAAAGGTAACCACCTAGACGTCATGTATGCTCAGTGTTCTTGTGAAGTACTACAAAGGTAACCACCTAGACGTCATGTATGCTCAGTGTTCTTGTGAAGTACTACAAAGGTAACCACCTAGACGTCATGTATGCTCAGTGTTCTTGTGAAGTACTACAAAGGTAACCACCTAGACGTCATGTATGCTCAGTGTTCTTGTGAAGTACTACAAAGGTAACCACCTAGACGTCATGTATGCTCAGTGTTCTTGTGAAGTACTACAAAGGTAACCACCTAGACGTCATGTATGCTCAGTGTTCTTGTGAAGTACTACAAAGGTAATCACCTAGACGTCATGTATGCTCAGTGTTCTTGTGAAGTACTACAAAGGTAACCACCTAGACGTCATGTATGCTCAGTGTTCTTGTGAAGTACTACAAAGGTAATCACCTAGACGTCATGTATGCTCAGTGTTCTTGTGAAGTACTACAAAGGTAACCACCTAGACGTCATGTATGCTCAGTGTTCTTGTGAAGTACTACAAAGGTAATCACCTAGACGTCATGTATGCTCAGTGTTCTTGTGAAGTACTACAAAGGTAACCACCTAGACGTCATGTATGCTCAGTGTTCTTGTGAAGTACTACAAAGGTAATCACCTAGACGTCATGTATGCTCAGTGTTCTTGTGAAGTACTACAAAGGTAATCACCTAGACGTCATGTACAGTCAGTGGGACATGAAGTACTGCTCACTAGACGTCATACACATTGAGTGTGTCTTTGTTTGTACAGCAAAGTACTACAAAAGTAATAATTTTGACATGATGCACATTGTGTGGTATCTGTCATGATATTCAGGCAAGGTTGGATTACACTTAAATAATTTTTCACATACACATATAAATATGTAAGGGCACACTAAAGTATCAAATTAATAAAAATCAAATTAATTAAATACAATCAAAGTAAAATTCTATAATATAAAGAGAATATCATACAGAGTGAAAGAAAATAGTGAATAGTGCCACACCTTGGCACACACACTACACCACGCCTGCGTGTCATCTATCACTTTAGGATTTAAGTGGAATTTGAAGGGATTCTATCTTGTGAAACAGCAAGGGAACTGATCCAGCTGTCAACCATCAGGCAGTTTTCGTCAACAGTTTTCATGTTTTCATGATGTCACTTACACATGATGTCACTTACACATGATGTCACTTACACATGATGTCACTTACACATGATGTCACTTACACATGATGTCACTTACACATGATGTCACTTAACATGATGTCACTTAACATGATGTCACTTACACATGATGTCACTTAACATGATGTCACTTAACATGATGTCGCGGTGTCAGGTTTGGGTACTTCCACGTCGAAGGAGGCGAAGGAGTACTTCAGTGACATGGCACGACATCGCATCCCCTTCAAGTACGCCGGGGCAGAGGATGACGCGTCCATTGTCCTCGTGAGTACCTGTGGTTAACTGGTTACCTGTGGTTACCTGTGTTGGTGACAAAATCACGTGTAACTTGGCAGTAAATTCTTTTAGCGGGTAAACCGTAAAACCAAGTTTGGAAGGTCAACGACACCGGCGACCAATGCATGGTACAAAATCAATTTGGCTTAATTGTTGAAGAAAAAGTTCACTAAATTGCTAATAATTACTGCTTTTAGTTTTGTTCAGATTTGCGTGCAGCCTGAATGAAAATGCGTACAAATAATGACGTTGGTTATGTGATAGGATCGTTGCTGGGTGTTGTGATCGCTTCATTGGTGGCCTGTTAACAACATTATTTTTGAGGTCTTGTGTTTTCGTGGATAAATGAACATCTATTTATATGTTCTCGTGTATTGTAAGTGTAGTAATAATAAAAAAAGTTTATTTCTCTGTGTCAGCCATCCCAGCTGAAAACTGTACAGTTACGTTGGTGGTTGGTCCCAGTGACTGTCTCTACTGTGTTGTGTCTCACTGTGTGTCTCTACTGGGTTGTGTCTCACTGTGTGTCTCTACTGTGTTGTGTCTCACTGTGTGTCTCTACTGGGTTGTGTCTCACTGTGTGTCTCACTGTGTGTCTCTACTGGGTTGTGTCTCTACTGTGTTGTGTCTCACTGTGTGTCTCTACTGGGTTGTGTCTCTACTGTGTTGTGTCTCACTGTGTGTCTCTACTGTGTTGTGTCTCACTGTGTGTCTCTACTGGGTTGTGTCTCACTGTGTGTCTCACTGTGTGTCTCTACTGGGTTGTGTCTCTACTGTGTTGTGTCTCACTGTATGTCTCTACTGGGTTGTGTCTCACTGTGTCTCTACTGTGTTGTGTCTCACTGTGTGTCTCTACTGGGTTGTGTCTCTACTGTGTTGTGTCTCACTGTGTGTCTCTACTGGGTTGTGTCTCTACTGTGTTGTGTCTCACTGTGTGTCTCTACTGTGTTGTGTCTCACTGTGTGTCTCTACTGGGTTGTGTCTCACTGTGTGTCTCACTGTGTGTCTCTACTGGGTTGTGTCTCTACTGTGTTGTGTCTCACTGTGTGTCTCTACTGGGTTGTGTCTCTACTGTGTTGTGTCTCACTGTGTGTCTCTACTGTGTTGTGTCTCACTGTGTGTCTCACTGTGTGTCTCTACTGGGTTGTGTCTCACTGTGTGTCTCTACTGGGTTGTGTCTCTACTGTGTTGTGTCTCACTGTGTGTCTCTACTGGGTTGTGTCTCACTGTGTGTCTCTACTGTGTTGTGTCTCACTTTGTGTCTCTACTGTGTTGTGTCTCACTGTGTGTCTCTACTGTGTGTGTCTCTACTGTGTTGTGTCTCACTTTGTGTCTCTACTGTGTTGTGTCTCACTGTGTGTCTCTACTGTGTTGTGTCTCACTGTGTGTCTCACTGTGTGTCTCTACTGTGTTGTGTCTCACTGTGTGTCTCTACTGTATGTGTCTCACTGTGTGTCTCTACTGTGTGTGTCTCACTGTGTGTCTCTACTGTGTTGTGTCTCACTGTGTGTCTCTACTGTGTTGGGTCTCACTTTGTGTCTCTACTGTGTTGTGTCTCACTGTGTGTCTCTACTGTGTGTGTCTCACTGTGTGTCTCTACTGTGTTGTGTCTCACTTTGTGTCTCTACTGTGTTGTGTCTCACTGTGTGTCTCTACTGTGTTGTGTCTCACTGTGTGTCTCACTGTGTGTGTCTCACTGTGTGTCTCTACTGTGTTGTGTCTCACTGTGTGTCTCACTGTGTGTGTCTCACTTTGTGTCTCTACTGTGTTGTGTCTCACTGTGTGTCTCTACTGTGTGTGTCTCACTGTGTGTCTCTACTGTGTTGTGTCTCACTGTGTGTCTCTACTGTGTGTCTCTACTGTATGTGTCTCACTGTGTGTCTCACTTTGTGTCTCTACTGTGTGTCTCTACTGTGTTGTGTCTCACTGTGTGTGTCTACTGTGTTGTGTCTCTACTGTGTGTCTCTACTGTGTGTCTCTACTGTGTTGGGTCTCACTTTGTGTCTCTACTGTGTGTCTCTACTGTGTTGTGTCTCACTGTGTGTCTCTACTGTGTTGTGTCTCACTGTGTGTCTCTACTGTGTTGTGTCTCACTGTGTGTCTCTACTGTGTTGGGTCTCACTTTGTGTCTCTACTGTGTGTCTCTACTGTGTTGTGTCTCACTGTGTGTCTCTACTGTGTTGTGTCTCACTGTGTGTCTCTACTGTGTGTCTCACTGTGTGTCTCTACTGTGTGTCTCTACTGTGTTGTGCCTCACTGTGTGTCTCTACTGTGTTGTGTCTCACTGTGTGTCTCACTGTGTGTCTCTACTGTGTGTGTCTCACTGTGTGTCTCTACTGTGTTGTGTCTCACTGTGTGTCTCTACTGTGTTGGGTCTCACTTTGTGTCTCTACTGTGTTGTGTCTCACTGTGTGTCTCTACTGTGTGTGTCTCACTGTGTGTCTCTACTGCGTTGTGTCTCACTGTGTGTCTCTACTGTGTTGTGTCTCACTGTGTGTGTCTCACTGTGTGTCTCTACTGGGTTGTGTCTCACTTTGTGTCTCTACTGCGTTGTGTCTCACTGTGTGTCTCTACTGCGTTGTGTCTCACTGTGTGTCTCTACTGGGTTGTGTCTCACTGTGTGTCTCTACTGTGTTGTGTCTCACTGTGTGTCTCTACTGTGTTGTGTCTCACTGTGTGTCTCTACTGGGTTGTGTCTCTACTGTGTTGTGTCTCACTGTGTGTCTCTACTGTGTTGTGTCTCACTGTGTGTCTCTACTGGGTTGTGTCTCACTGTGTGTCTCTACTGGGTTGTGTCTCACTGTGTGTCTCTACTGTGTTGTGTCTCACTGTGTGTCTCTACTGGGTTGTGTCTCACTGTGTGTCTCTACTGGGTTGTGTCTCACTGTGTTGTGTCTCACTGTGTGTCTCTACTGGGTTGTGTCTCTACTGCGTTGTGTCTCACTGTGTGTCTCTACTGCGTTGTGTCTCACTGTGTGTCTCTACTGGGTTGTGTCTCACTGTGTGTCTCTACTGGGTTGTGTCTCACTGTGTGTCTCTACTGGGTTGTGTCTCTACTGTGTGTCTCTACTGGGTTGTGTCTCACTGTGTGTCTCTACTGTGTTGTGTCTCACTGTGTGTCTCTACTGCGTTGTGTCTCACTGTGTGTCTCTACTGTGTTGTGTCTCACTGTGTGTCTCTACTGTGTGTGTCTCACTGTGTGTCTCTACTGCGTTGTGTCTCACTGTGTGTCTCTACTGTGTGTCTCTACTGGGTTGTGTCTCACTGTGTGTCTCTACTGTGTTGTGTCTCACTGTGTGTCTCTACTGGGTTGTGTCTCACTGTGTGTCTCTACTGGGTTGTGTCTCACTGTGTGTCTCTACTGGGTTGTGTCTCACTGTGTGTCTCTACTGGGTTGTGTCTCACTGTGTGTCTCTACTGGGTTGTGTCTCACTGTGTGTCTCTACTGGGTTGTGTCTCACTGTGTGTCTCTACTGTGTTGTGTCTCACTGTGTGTCTCTACTGGGTTGTGTCTCACTGTGTGTCTCTACTGTGTGTGTCTCACTGTGTGTCTCTACTGCGTTGTGTCTCACTGTGTGTCTCTACTGTGTGTCTCTACTGGGTTGTGTCTCACTGTGTGTCTCTACTGTGTTGTGTCTCACTGTGTGTCTCTACTGGGTTGTGTCTCACTGTGTGTCTCTACTGGGTTGTGTCTCACTGTGTGTCTCTACTGGGTTGTGTCTCACTGTGTGTCTCTACTGGGTTGTGTCTCACTGTGTGTCTCTACTGTGTTGTGTCTCACTGTGTGTCTCTACTGGGTTGTGTCTCACTGTGTGTCTCTACTGGGTTGTGTCTCACTGTGTGTCTCTACTGGGTTGTGTCTCACTGTGTGTCTCTACTGTGTTGTGTCTCTACTGTGTTGTGTCTCTACTGGGTTGTGTCTCTACTGTGTTGTGTCTCACTGTGTGTCTCTACTGGGTTGTGTCTCACTGTGTGTCTCTACTGGGTTGTGTCTCACTGTGTGTCTCTACTGGGTTGTGTCTCACTGTGTGTCTCTACTGGGTTGTGTCTCACTGTGTGTCTCTACTGTGTTGTGTCTCACTGTGTGTCTCTACTGGGTTGTGTCTCACTGTGTGTCTCTACTGTGTTGTGTCTCTACTGGGTTGTGTCTCACTGTGTGTCTCTACTGGGTTGTGTCTCACTGTGTGTCTCTACTGGGTTGTGTCTCACTGTGTGTCTCTACTGGGTTGTGTCTCACTGTGTCTCTACTGGGTTGTGTCTCACTGTGTGTCTCTACTGTGTTGTGTCTCACTGTGTGTCTCACTGTGTGTCTCTACTGGGTTGTGTCTCACTGTGTGTCTCTACTGGGTTGTGTCTCACTGTGTGTCTCTACTGTGTTGTGTCTCACTGTGTGTCTCACTGTGTGTCTCTACTGGGTTGTGTCTCACTGTGTGTCTCTACTGGGTTGTGTCTCACTGTGTGTCTCTACTGGGTTGTGTCTCACTGTGTGTCTCACTGTGTGTCTCACTGTGTGTCTCTACTGCGTTGTGTCTCATTGTGTGTCTCTACTGTGTTGTGTCTCTACTGTGTTGTGTCTCACTGTGTGTCTCTACTGGGTTGTGTCTCTACTGTGTTGTGTCTCACTGTGTGTCTCTACTGGGTTGTGTCTCACTGTGTGTCTCTACTGCGTTGTGTCTCACTGTGTGTCTCTACTGGGTTGTGTCTCACTGTGTGTCTCTACTGTGTTGTGTCTCACTGTGTGTCTCTACTGTGTTGTGTCTCACTGTGTGTCTCACTGTGTGTCTCTACTGTGTTGTGTCTCTACTGTGTTGTGTCTCACTGTGTGTCTCTACTGTGTTGTGTCTCACTGTGTGTCTCTACTGTGTGTGTCTCACTGTGTGTCTCTACTGTGTTGTGTCTCACTTTGTGTCTCTACTGTGTTGTGTCTCACTGTGTGTCTCTACTGTGTGTGTCTCACTGTGTGTCTCTACTGTGTTGTGTCTCACTGTGTGTCTCTACTGTGTTGTGTCTCACTGTGTGTCTCTACTGTGTTGTGTCTCACTGTGTGTCTCTACTGTGTTGTGTCTCACTGTGTGTCTCTACTGTGTGTGTCTCTACTGTGTGTCTCTACTGTGTGTGTCTCACTGTGTGTCTCACTGTGTGTCTCTACTGTGTGTGTCTCACTGTGTGTCTCTACTGTGTTGTGTCTCACTGTGTGTCTCTACTGTGTTGGGTCTCACTTTGTGTCTCTACTGTGTTGTGTCTCACTGTGTGTCTCTACTGTGTGTGTCTCACTGTGTGTCTCTACTGGGTTGTGTCTCACTGTGTGTCTCTACTGCGTTGTGTCTCACTGTGTGTCTCTACTGTGTTGTGTCTCACTGTGTGTCTCTACTGTGTGTGTCTCACTGTGTGTCTCTACTGGGTTGTGTCTCTACTGTGTTGTGTCTCACTGTGTGTCTCTACTGGGTTGTGTCTCTACTGTGTTGTGTCTCACTGTGTGTCTCTACTGGGTTGTGTCTCACTGTGTGTCTCTACTGGGTTGTGTCTCACTGTGTGTCTCTACTGTGTTGTGTCTCACTGTGTGTCTCACTGTGTGTCTCTACTGGGTTGTGTCTCACTGTGTGTCTCTACTGTGTTGTGTCTCACTGTGTGTCTCTACTGGGTTGTGTCTCACTGTGTGTCTCTACTGGGTTGTGTCTCACTGTGTGTCTCTACTGTGTTGTGTCTCACTTTGTGTCTCTACTGTGTTGTGTCTCACTGTGTGTCTCTACTGTGTGTGTCTCACTGTGTGTCTCTACTGTGTTGTGTCTCACTGTGTGTCTCTACTGTGTTGGGTCTCACTTTGTGTCTCTACTGTGTTGTGTCTCACTGTGTGTCTCTACTGTGTGTGTCTCTACTGTGTTGTGTCTCACTTTGTGTCTCTACTGTGTTGTGTCTCACTGTGTGTCTCTACTGTGTTGTGTCTCACTGTGTGTCTCACTGTGTGTGTCTCACTGTGTGTCTCTACTGTGTTGTGTCTCACTGTGTGTCTCACTGTGTGTGTCTCACTTTGTGTCTCTACTGTGTTGTGTCTCACTGTGTGTCTCACTGTGTGTCTCTACTGTGTTGTGTCTCACTGTGTGTCTCTACT
Source organism: Oasisia sp. SBJ-2009 (assembly GCA_964017155.1). NCBI lineage: Eukaryota > Metazoa > Annelida > Polychaeta > Sabellida > Siboglinidae > Oasisia > Oasisia sp. SBJ-2009. The sequence goes on from OZ024857.1 coordinate 54,426,304, forward strand.
GTGTGTCTCTACTGTATGTGTCTCACTGTGTGTCTCACTGTGTGTCTCTACTGTGTGTGTCTCACTGTGTGTCTCTACTGTGTTGTGTCTCACTGTGTGTCTCTACTGTGTTGGGTCTCACTTTGTGTCTCTACTGTGTTGTGTCTCACTGTGTGTCTCTACTGTGTGTGTCTCACTGTGTGTCTCTACTGTGTTGTGTCTCACTTTGTGTCTCTACTGTGTTGTGTCTCACTGTGTGTCTCTACTGTGTTGTGTCTCACTGTGTGTCTCACTGTGTGTGTCTCACTGTGTGTCTCTACTGTGTTGTGTCTCACTGTGTGTCTCACTGTGTGTGTCTCACTTTGTGTCTCTACTGTGTTGTGTCTCACTGTGTGTCTCTACTGTGTGTGTCTCACTGTGTGTCTCTACTGTGTTGTGTCTCACTGTGTGTCTCTACTGTGTGTCTCTACTGTATGTGTCTCACTGTGTGTCTCACTTTGTGTCTCTACTGTGTGTCTCTACTGTGTTGTGTCTCACTGTGTGTCTCTACTGTGTTGTGTCTACTGTGTTGTGTCTCTACTGTGTGTCTCTACTGTGTTGGGTCTCACTTTGTGTCTCTACTGTGTGTCTCTACTGTGTTGTGTCTCACTGTGTGTCTCTACTGTGTTGTGTCTCACTGTGTGTCTCTACTGTGTTGTGTCTCACTGTGTGTCTCTACTGTGTTGGGTCTCACTTTGTGTCTCTACTGTGTGTCTCTACTGTGTTGTGTCTCACTTTGTGTCTCTACTGTGTTGTGTCTCACTGTGTGTCTCTACTGTGTTGTGTCTCACTGTGTGTCTCACTGTGTGTGTCTCACTGTGTGTCTCTACTGTGTTGTGTCTCACTGTGTGTCTCACTGTGTGTGTCTCACTTTGTGTCTCTACTGTGTTGTGTCTCACTGTGTGTCTCTACTGTGTGTGTCTCACTGTGTTGTGTCTCACTGTGTGTCTCTACTGTGTGTCTCTACTGTATGTGTCTCACTGTGTGTCTCACTTTGTGTCTCTACTGTGTGTCTCTACTGTGTTGTGTCTCACTGTGTGTCTCTACTGTGTTGTGTCTACTGTGTTGTGTCTCTACTGTGTGTCTCTACTGTGTTGGGTCTCACTTTGTGTCTCTACTGTGTGTCTCTACTGTGTTGTGTCTCACTGTGTGTCTCTACTGTGTTGTGTCTCACTGTGTGTCTCTACTGTGTTGTGTCTCACTGTGTGTCTCTACTGTGTTGGGTCTCACTTTGTGTCTCTACTGTGTGTCTCTACTGTGTTGTGTCTCACTGTGTGTCTCTACTGTGTTGTGTCTCACTGTGTGTCTCTACTGTGTGTCTCACTGTGTGTCTCTACTGTGTGTCTCTACTGTGTTGTGCCTCACTGTGTGTCTCTACTGGGTTGTGTCTCACTGTGTGTCTCTACTGTGTTGTGTCTCTACTGTGTTGTGTCTCTACTGGGTTGTGTCTCTACTGTGTTGTGTCTCACTGTGTGTCTCTACTGGGTTGTGTCTCACTGTGTGTCTCTACTGGGTTGTGTCTCACTGTGTGTCTCTACTGGGTTGTGTCTCACTGTGTGTCTCTACTGGGTTGTGTCTCACTGTGTGTCTCTACTGTGTTGTGTCTCACTGTGTGTCTCTACTGGGTTGTGTCTCACTGTGTGTCTCTACTGTGTTGTGTCTCTACTGGGTTGTGTCTCACTGTGTGTCTCTACTGGGTTGTGTCTCACTGTGTGTCTCTACTGGGTTGTGTCTCACTGTGTGTCTCTACTGGGTTGTGTCTCACTGTGTCTCTACTGGGTTGTGTCTCACTGTGTGTCTCTACTGTGTTGTGTCTCACTGTGTGTCTCACTGTGTGTCTCTACTGGGTTGTGTCTCACTGTGTGTCTCTACTGGGTTGTGTCTCACTGTGTGTCTCTACTGTGTTGTGTCTCACTGTGTGTCTCACTGTGTGTCTCTACTGGGTTGTGTCTCACTGTGTGTCTCTACTGGGTTGTGTCTCACTGTGTGTCTCTACTGGGTTGTGTCTCACTGTGTGTCTCACTGTGTGTCTCACTGTGTGTCTCTACTGCGTTGTGTCTCATTGTGTGTCTCTACTGTGTTGTGTCTCTACTGTGTTGTGTCTCACTGTGTGTCTCTACTGGGTTGTGTCTCTACTGTGTTGTGTCTCACTGTGTGTCTCTACTGGGTTGTGTCTCACTGTGTGTCTCTACTGCGTTGTGTCTCACTGTGTGTCTCTACTGGGTTGTGTCTCACTGTGTGTCTCTACTGTGTTGTGTCTCACTGTGTGTCTCTACTGTGTTGTGTCTCACTGTGTGTCTCACTGTGTGTCTCTACTGTGTTGTGTCTCTACTGTGTTGTGTCTCACTGTGTGTCTCTACTGTGTTGTGTCTCACTGTGTGTCTCTACTGTGTGTGTCTCACTGTGTGTCTCTACTGTGTTGTGTCTCACTTTGTGTCTCTACTGTGTTGTGTCTCACTGTGTGTCTCTACTGTGTGTGTCTCACTGTGTGTCTCTACTGTGTTGTGTCTCACTGTGTGTCTCTACTGTGTTGTGTCTCACTGTGTGTCTCTACTGTGTTGTGTCTCACTGTGTGTCTCTACTGTGTTGTGTCTCACTGTGTGTCTCTACTGTGTGTGTCTCACTGTGTGTCTCTACTGTGTGTCTCTACTGTGTGTGTCTCACTGTGTGTCTCACTGTGTGTCTCTACTGTGTGTGTCTCACTGTGTGTCTCTACTGTGTTGTGTCTCACTGTGTGTCTCTACTGTGTTGGGTCTCACTTTGTGTCTCTACTGTGTTGTGTCTCACTGTGTGTCTCTACTGTGTGTGTCTCACTGTGTGTCTCTACTGGGTTGTGTCTCACTGTGTGTCTCTACTGCGTTGTGTCTCACTGTGTGTCTCTACTGTGTTGTGTCTCACTGTGTGTCTCTACTGTGTGTGTCTCACTGTGTGTCTCTACTGGGTTGTGTCTCTACTGTGTTGTGTCTCACTGTGTGTCTCTACTGGGTTGTGTCTCTACTGTGTTGTGTCTCACTGTGTGTCTCTACTGGGTTGTGTCTCACTGTGTGTCTCTACTGGGTTGTGTCTCACTGTGTGTCTCTACTGTGTTGTGTCTCACTGTGTGTCTCACTGTGTGTCTCTACTGGGTTGTGTCTCACTGTGTGTCTCTACTGTGTTGTGTCTCACTGTGTGTCTCTACTGGGTTGTGTCTCACTGTGTGTCTCTACTGGGTTGTGTCTCACTGTGTGTCTCTACTGTGTTGTGTCTCACTTTGTGTCTCTACTGTGTTGTGTCTCACTGTGTGTCTCTACTGTGTGTGTCTCACTGTGTGTCTCTACTGTGTTGTGTCTCACTGTGTGTCTCTACTGTGTTGGGTCTCACTTTGTGTCTCTACTGTGTTGTGTCTCACTGTGTGTCTCTACTGTGTGTGTCTCTACTGTGTTGTGTCTCACTTTGTGTCTCTACTGTGTTGTGTCTCACTGTGTGTCTCTACTGTGTTGTGTCTCACTGTGTGTCTCACTGTGTGTGTCTCACTGTGTGTCTCTACTGTGTTGTGTCTCACTGTGTGTCTCACTGTGTGTGTCTCACTTTGTGTCTCTACTGTGTTGTGTCTCACTGTGTGTCTCACTGTGTGTCTCTACTGTGTTGTGTCTCACTGTGTGTCTCTACTGTGTGTCTCTACTGTATGTGTCTCACTGTGTGTCTCACTGTGTGTCTCTACTGTGTGTGTCTCACTGTGTGTCTCTACTGTGTTGTGTCTCACTGTGTGTCTCTACTGTGTTGGGTCTCACTTTGTGTCTCTACTGTGTTGTGTCTCACTGTGTGTCTCTACTGTGTGTGTCTCACTGTGTGTCTCTACTGTGTTGTGTCTCACTTTGTGTCTCTACTGTGTTGTGTCTCACTGTGTGTCTCTACTGTGTTGTGTCTCACTGTGTGTCTCACTGTGTGTGTCTCACTGTGTGTCTCTACTGTGTTGTGTCTCACTGTGTGTCTCACTGTGTGTGTCTCACTTTGTGTCTCTACTGTGTTGTGTCTCACTGTGTGTCTCTACTGTGTGTGTCTCACTGTGTGTCTCTACTGTGTTGTGTCTCACTGTGTGTCTCTACTGTGTGTCTCTACTGTATGTGTCTCACTGTGTGTCTCACTTTGTGTCTCTACTGTGTGTCTCTACTGTGTTGTGTCTCACTGTGTGTCTCTACTGTGTTGTGTCTACTGTGTTGTGTCTCTACTGTGTGTCTCTACTGTGTTGGGTCTCACTTTGTGTCTCTACTGTGTGTCTCTACTGTGTTGTGTCTCACTGTGTGTCTCTACTGTGTTGTGTCTCACTGTGTGTCTCTACTGTGTTGTGTCTCACTGTGTGTCTCTACTGTGTTGGGTCTCACTTTGTGTCTCTACTGTGTGTCTCTACTGTGTTGTGTCTCACTGTGTGTCTCTACTGTGTTGTGTCTCACTGTGTGTCTCTACTGTGTGTCTCACTGTGTGTCTCTACTGTGTGTCTCTACTGTGTTGTGCCTCACTGTGTGTCTCTACTGTGTTGTGTCTCACTGTGTGTCTCACTGTGTGTCTCTACTGTGTGTGTCTCACTGTGTGTCTCTACTGTGTTGTGTCTCACTGTGTGTCTCTACTGTGTTGGGTCTCACTTTGTGTCTCTACTGTGTTGTGTCTCACTGTGTGTCTCTACTGTGTGTGTCTCACTGTGTGTCTCTACTGCGTTGTGTCTCACTGTGTGTCTCTACTGTGTTGTGTCTCACTGTGTGTGTCTCACTGTGTGTCTCTACTGGGTTGTGTCTCACTTTGTGTCTCTACTGCGTTGTGTCTCACTGTGTGTCTCTACTGCGTTGTGTCTCACTGTGTGTCTCTACTGGGTTGTGTCTCACTGTGTGTCTCTACTGTGTTGTGTCTCACTGTGTGTCTCTACTGTGTTGTGTCTCACTGTGTGTCTCTACTGGGTTGTGTCTCTACTGTGTTGTGTCTCACTGTGTGTCTCTACTGTGTTGTGTCTCACTGTGTGTCTCTACTGGGTTGTGTCTCACTGTGTGTCTCTACTGGGTTGTGTCTCACTGTGTGTCTCTACTGTGTTGTGTCTCACTGTGTGTCTCTACTGGGTTGTGTCTCACTGTGTGTCTCTACTGGGTTGTGTCTCACTGTGTGTCTCTACTGTGTTGTGTCTCACTGTGTGTCTCTACTGGGTTGTGTCTCTACTGCGTTGTGTCTCACTGTGTGTCTCTACTGGGTTGTGTCTCTACTGCGTTGTGTCTCACTGTGTGTCTCTACTGGGTTGTGTCTCACTGTGTGTCTCTACTGGGTTGTGTCTCACTGTGTGTCTCTACTGGGTTGTGTCTCTACTGTGTGTCTCTACTGGGTTGTGTCTCACTGTGTGTCTCTACTGTGTTGTGTCTCACTGTGTGTCTCTACTGCGTTGTGTCTCACTGTGTGTCTCTACTGTGTTGTGTCTCACTGTGTGTCTCTACTGTGTGTGTCTCACTGTGTGTCTCTACTGCGTTGTGTCTCACTGTGTGTCTCTACTGTGTGTCTCTACTGGGTTGTGTCTCACTGTGTGTCTCTACTGTGTTGTGTCTCACTGTGTGTCTCTACTGGGTTGTGTCTCACTGTGTGTCTCTATTGGGTTGTGTCTCACTGTGTGTCTCTACTGGGTTGTGTCTCACTGTGTGTCTCTACTGGGTTGTGTCTCACTGTGTGTCTCTACTGGGTTGTGTCTCACTGTGTGTCTCTACTGTGTTGTGTCTCACTGTGTGTCTCTACTGGGTTGTGTCTCACTGTGTGTCTCTACTGTGTGTGTCTCACTGTGTGTCTCTACTGCGTTGTGTCTCACTGTGTGTCTCTACTGTGTGTCTCTACTGGGTTGTGTCTCACTGTGTGTCTCTACTGTGTTGTGTCTCACTGTGTGTCTCTACTGGGTTGTGTCTCACTGTGTGTCTCTACTGGGTTGTGTCTCACTGTGTGTCTCTACTGGGTTGTGTCTCACTGTGTGTCTCTACTGGGTTGTGTCTCACTGTGTGTCTCTACTGTGTTGTGTCTCACTGTGTGTCTCTACTGGGTTGTGTCTCACTGTGTGTCTCTACTGTGTTGTGTCTCACTGTGTGTCTCACTGTGTGTCTCTACTGGGTTGTGTCTCACTGTGTGTCTCTACTGGGTTGTGTCTCACTGTGTGTCTCTACTGGGTTGTGTCTCACTGTGTGTCTCTACTGGGTTGTGTCTCACTGTGTCTCTACTGGGTTGTGTCTCACTGTGTGTCTCTACTGTGTTGTGTCTCACTGTGTGTCTCACTGTGTGTCTCTACTGGGTTGTGTCTCACTGTGTGTCTCTACTGGGTTGTGTCTCACTGTGTGTCTCTACTGTGTTGTGTCTCACTGTGTGTCTCACTGTGTGTCTCTACTGGGTTGTGTCTCACTGTGTGTCTCTACTGGGTTGTGTCTCACTGTGTGTCTGTACTGGGTTGTGTCTCACTGTGTGTCTCACTGTGTGTCTCACTGTGTGTCTCTACTGCGTTGTGTCTCATTGTGTGTCTCTACTGTGTTGTGTCTCTACTGTGTTGTGTCTCACTGTGTGTCTCTACTGGGTTGTGTCTCTACTGTGTTGTGTCTCACTGTGTGTCTCTACTGGGTTGTGTCTCACTGTGTGTCTCTACTGCGTTGTGTCTCACTGTGTGTCTCTACTGGGTTGTGTCTCACTGTGTGTCTCTACTGTGTTGTGTCTCACTGTGTGTCTCTACTGTGTTGTGTCTCACTGTGTGTCTCACTGTGTGTCTCTACTGTGTTGTGTCTCTACTGTGTTGTGTCTCACTGTGTGTCTCTACTGTGTGTGTCTCACTGTGTGTCTCTACTGTGTTGTGTCTCACTTTGTGTCTCTACTGTGTTGTGTCTCACTGTGTGTCTCTACTGTGTGTGTCTCACTGTGTGTCTCTACTGTGTTGTGTCTCACTGTGTGTCTCTACTGTGTTGTGTCTCACTGTGTGTCTCTACTGTGTTGTGTCTCACTGTGTGTCTCTACTGTGTTGTGTCTCACTGTGTGTCTCTACTGTGTGTGTCTCACTGTGTGTCTCTACTGTGTGTCTCTACTGTGTGTGTCTCACTGTGTGTCTCACTGTGTGTCTCACTGTGTGTCTCTACTGTGTTGTGTCTCACTGTGTGTCTCTACTGTGTTGGGTCTCACTTTGTGTCTCTACTGTGTTGTGTCTCACTGTGTGTCTCTACTGTGTGTGTCTCACTGTGTGTCTCTACTGGGTTGTGTCTCACTGTGTGTCTCTACTGCGTTGTGTCTCACTGTGTGTCTCTACTGTGTTGTGTCTCACTGTGTGTCTCTACTGTGTGTGTCTCACTGTGTGTCTCTACTGGGTTGTGTCTCACTTTGTGTCTCTACTGCGTTGTGTCTCACTGTGTGTCTCTACTGCGTTGTGTCTCACTGTGTGTCTCTACTGTGTTGTGTCTCACTGTGTGTCTCTACTGTGTTGTGTCTCACTGTGTGTCTCTACTGTGTTGTGTCTCACTGTGTGTCTCTACTGGGTTGTGTCTCACTGTGTGTCTCTACTGGGTTGTGTCTCACTGTGTGTCTCTACTGTGTTGTGTCTCACTGTGTGTCTCTACTGGGTTGTGTCTCACTGTGTGTCTCTACTGTGTTGTGTCTCACTGTGTGTCTCTACTGTGTTGTGTCTCACTGTGTGTCTCTACTGCGTTGTGTCTCACTGTGTGTCTCTACTGTGTTGTGTCTCACTGTGTGTCTCTACTGGGTTGTGTCTCTACTGCGTTGTGTCTCACTGTGTGTCTCTACTGCGTTGTGTCTCACTGTGTGTCTCTACTGGGTTGTGTCTCACTGTGTGTCTCTACTGTGTTGTGTCTCACTGTGTGTCTCTACTGGGTTGTGTCTCACTGTGTGTCTCTACTGGGTTGTGTCTCACTGTGTGTCTCTACTGGGTTGTGTCTCACTGTGTGTCTCTACTGGGTTGTGTCTCACTGTGTGTCTCTACTGGGTTGTGTCTCACTGTGTGTCTCTACTGGGTTGTGTCTCACTGTGTGTCTCTACTGGGTTGTGTCTCACTGTGTGTCTCTACTGTGTTGTGTCTCACTGTGTGTCTCTACTGGGTTGTGTCTCTACTGGGTTGTGTCTCACTGTGTGTCTCTACTGGGTTGTGTCTCACTGTGTGTCTCACTGTGTGTCTCTACTGTGTTGTGTCTCACTGTGTGTCTCTACTGTGTTGGGTCTCACTTTGTGTCTCTACTGTGTTGTGTCTCACTGTGTGTCTCTACTGTGTGTGTCTCACTGTGTGTCTCTACTGCGTTGTGTCTCACTGTGTGTCTCTACTGTGTTGTGTCTCACTGTGTGTCTCTACTGTGTGTGTCTCACTGTGTGTCTCTACTGGGTTGTGTCTCACTTTGTGTCTCTACTGCGTTGTGTCTCACTGTGTGTCTCTACTGCGTTGTGTCTCACTGTGTGTCTCTACTGTGTTGTGTCTCACTGTGTGTCTCTACTGTGTTGTGTCTCACTGTGTGTCTCTACTGTGTTGTGTCTCACTGTGTGTCTCTACTGGGTTGTGTCTCACTGTGTGTCTCTACTGGGTTGTGTCTCACTGTGTGTCTCTACTGTGTTGTGTCTCACTGTGTGTCTCTACTGGGTTGTGTCTCACTGTGTGTCTCTACTGTGTTGTGTCTCACTGTGTGTCTCTACTGTGTTGTGTCTCACTGTGTGTCTCTACTGCGTTGTGTCTCACTGTGTGTCTCTACTGCGTTGTGTCTCACTGTGTGTCTCTACTGGGTTGTGTCTCTACTGCGTTGTGTCTCACTGTGTGTCTCTACTGCGTTGTGTCTCACTGTGTGTCTCTACTGGGTTGTGTCTCACTGTGTGTCTCTACTGTGTTGTGTCTCACTGTGTGTCTCTACTGGGTTGTGTCTCACTGTGTGTCTCTACTGGGTTGTGTCTCACTGTGTGTCTCTACTGGGTTGTGTCTCACTGTGTGTCTCTACTGGGTTGTGTCTCACTGTGTGTCTCTACTGGGTTGTGTCTCACTGTGTGTCTCTACTGGGTTGTGTCTCACTGTGTGTCTCTACTGGGTTGTGTCTCACTGTGTGTCTCTACTGTGTTGTGTCTCACTGTGTGTCTCTACTGGGTTGTGTCTCTACTGGGTTGTGTCTCACTGTGTGTCTCTACTGGGTTGTGTCTCACTGTGTGTCTCTACTGTGTTGTGTCTCTACTGTGTTGTGTCTCACTGTGGGTCTCTACTGGGTTGTGTCTCTACTGTGTTGTGTCTCACTGTGTGTCTCTACTGGGTTGTGTCTCACTGTGTGTCTCTACTGGGTTGTGTCTCACTGTGTGTCTCTACTGGGTTGTGTCTCACTGTGTGTCTCTACTGGGTTGTGTCTCACTGTGTGTCTCTACTGGGTTGTGTCTCACTGTGTGTCTCTACTGTGTTGTGTCTCACTGTGTGTCTCTACTGGGTTGTGTCTCACTGTGTGTCTCTACTGTGTTGTGTCTCACTGTGTGTCTCTACTGGGTTGTGTCTCACTGTGTGTCTCTACTGGGTTGTGTCTCACTGTGTGTCTCTACTGGGTTGTGTCTCACTGTGTGTCTCTACTGTGTTGTGTCTCACTGTGTGTCTCACTGTGTGTCTCTACTGGGTTGTGTCTCACTGTGTGTCTCTACTGGGTTGTGTCTCTACTGGGTTGTGTCTCACTGTGTGTCTCTACTGGGTTGTGTCTCTACTGTGTTGTGTCTCACTGTGTGTCTCTACTGTGTCTCTACTGTGTTGTGTCTCACTGTGTGTCTCTACTGTGTTGTGTCTCTACTGTGTTGTGTCTCACTGTGTGTCTCTACTGGGTTGTGTCTCTACTGTGTTGTGTCTCACTGTGTGTCTCTACTGGGTTGTGTCTCTACTGTGTTGTGTCTCACTGTGTGTCTCTACTGGGTTGTGTCTCTACTGTGTTGTGTCTCACTGTGTGTCTCTACTGGGTTGTGTCTCACTGTGTGTCTCTACTGGGTTGTGTCTCACTGTGTGTCTCTACTGTGTTGTGTCTCACTGTGTGTCTCACTGTGTGTCTCTACTGGGTTGTGTCTCACTGTGTGTCTCTACTGTGTTGTGTCTCACTTTGTGTCTCTACTGCGTTGTGTCTCACTGTGTGTCTCTACTGGGTTGTGTCTCACTTTGTGTCTCTACTGTGTTGTGTCTCACTGTGTGTCTGTACTGCGTTGTGTCTCACTGTGTGTCTCTACTGGGTTGTGTCTCACTGTGTGTCTCTACTGGGTTGTGTCTCACTGTGTGTCTCTACTGTGTTGTGTCTCACTGTGTGTCTCTACTGTGTTGTGTCTCTACTGGGTTGTGTCTCACTGTGTGTCTCTACTGTGTTGTGTCTCACTGTGTGTCTCTACTGTGTTGTGTCTCTACTGTGTTGTGTCTCTACTGGGTTGTGTCTCACGGTGTGTCTCTACTGTGTTGTGTCTCACTGTGTGTCTCCTGGGTTGTGTCTCACTGTGTGTCTCTACTGGGTTGTGTCTCACTGTGTGTCTCTACTGTGTTGTGTCTCACTGTGTGTCTCTACTGGGTTGTGTCTCACGGTGTGTCTCTACTGGGTTGTGTCTCACTGTGTGTCTCTACTGTGTTGTGTCTCACTGTGTGTCTCTACTGGGTTGTGTCTCACTGTGTGTCTCACTGTGTGTCTCTACTGGGTTGTGTCTCACTGTGTGTCTCCTGGGTTGTGTCTCACTGTGTGTCTCTACTGGGTTGTGTCTCACTGTGTGTCTCCTGGGTTGTGTCTCACTGTGTGTCTCTACTGGGTTGTGTCTCACTGTGTGTCTCTACTGTGTTGTGTCTCACTGTGTGTCTCTACTGGGTTGTGTCTCACGGTGTGTCTCTACTGGGTTGTGTCTCACTGTGTGTCTCTACTGGGTTGTGTCTCACTGTGTGTCTCTACTGTGTTGTGTCTCACTGTGTGTCTCTACTGGGTTGTGTCTCACTGTGTGTCTCTACTGTGTTGTGTCTCTACTGTGTTGTGTCTCTACTGGGTTGTGTCTCACTCTGTGTCTCTACTGTGTTGTGTCTCACTGTGTGTCTCTACTGTGTTGTGTCTCACTGTGTGTCTCTACTGGGTTGTGTCTCACTGTGTGTCTCTACTGGGTTGTGTCTCACTGTGTGTCTCTACTGGGTTGTGTCTCACGGTGTGTCTCTACTGGGTTGTGTCTCTACTGTGTTGTGTCTCACTGTGTGTCTCTACTGGGTTGTGTCTCACTGTGTGTCTCTACTGGGTTGTGTCTCACTGTGTGTCTCTACTGGGTTGTGTCTCTACTGTGTTGTGTCTCACTGTGTGTCTCTACTGTGTTGTGTCTCACTGTGTGTCTCTACTGGGTTGTGTCTCACTGTGTGTCTCTACTGGGTTGTGTCTCACTGTGTGTCTCTACTGTGTTGTGTCTCACTGTGTCTCTACTGTGTTGTGTCTCACTGTGTGTCTCTACTGGGTTGTGTCTCACGGTGTGTCTCACTGTGTGTGACTGCTGCAGGCATTCAGTAAGAAGAAGATTGAGGAGCGGAAGCAGTGGCTCACCAACTGGATGGAGGAGAGGACGCGGCGTGCTCAGCTCTCACTGCCTGAGGTAGGTTGTCTGTCATCGTCACTCCCGGTGCATTTGTGTCGTCTGTCAAACATGTGGTGACATTTTCAACATGCGAAAGCTGTAACTTTCTGCAGGTTTTGTTACAAAATTAAGACAACTCTTGCTTTGTGAAATGTTAGAACAATGGTCCAGTTAAATTCAAAACTGTGGTTTTGTACACGTGTTTCCTCTCTTTGAGTTGCTGTGTCTCATGGTTGTGTTTCGTGATAACTCCCAGCCAAAGTAACGAGTGAGTGAATCGGTGAATTGTGTTTCAAGTCTTACAGAATGTGTGCTTCCAAATGTTCTTGTGACACAGGAAAGTGAGAGACAGTTGCGTTGTTACTGAACTGAGTTGATGGTGTAAAGTGCGAGAGATGACTATGTTGTCACTGTAGTGTATCAGTTGGTATAAAGTGACACATGTTTCTCTGTCCCCAGCTCTACCTCTATGGGAAGGACGTCAAACACATCAGCTACAACGAGTTTGTCAACCGCGAGTTGATCCTGTTCAGCAACATGGACAACGAACGGTCCATCCCCTCCCTGGTGGACGGTGGGTACTGGTCACTCTGTCTACACCACACATCCTAGCTGGCCTTTGTCATCTAGTCAGTACTTTCTTCTAGACAGAACGTGTGGTTATTTGATAAATTTTCACCAAGAAAGCAACCCAACGCAGCCAACCGAGTTCAAACTCGTCTTAGTGACTGTATTATATGCGTTTGTCACAACATAGTCCGAAGTATAGATGCACACACAAGGTCGTACAAATTATAAAGGTTTATGTATCATAGTTGCTTAAGCGGAGACCCTGTATTTTGAAATATGTCCAGAATGTGTACCAAAATTACTTGTAGCCACTGATACAAGAACGGATACAGAAGGATTTTCTGTTCCCCCCACAACAATACTGTACTTGATTTCTAATGGGTATTATTTTACACTAATTTACACTCATTTGCTTCTTTTTTGTATGTATTTTTGTAAGGAATCACTGGATAAGCAACAACAAAATTGTTAAGCTAAATGTTGTTGGTAAAAATTTATCGTTTCACATTGTTTTGTATGGAGTGATTACATTGAAACTAAGGATATTTCATGATTTCTTTTAGCAACATTTTAATGAATACAACAGTGAAACCTCTGATAATTTAATCAGTATACGTGCTACTACCTAGATAGTGAATTTTACTAACTTTCTGTGCATAGCCATTTTTGTATGTCATATGGATTTTTTAGATCTGTTTTTAAACAGAATGTTTTTTCTATTGCTATTTCAGACTGCAATGACTCCCCTTAGATGTTTTTACATGTACAACAAAGAAGCAAGTGAAAGTAAATTAGTGTAAAATAGTACCCATTAGAAATCAAGGCGTACAGTTTTGTTGTGAGGGAAAGAAATAGAGAATCCTTCCGTACCTGTCCCTGTATCAGTGGCTACAAGTAGCCCTGGTAGAGACTGTTGACCTGTGTCCTGTCTGTAGGCTTCAAGCCGGGACAGCGGAAGGTGTTGTTTGCGTGCTTCAAGAGGAACTTGGTGAAGGAAGTGAAAGTGGCACAACTGGCTGGCAGCGTGGCAGAGCTGTCAGCCTATCATCACGGAGAGGTAACTTCTGCCAGTCACAGCCCACATTTACGATATTCTGCATTTGCGGTTATAAAAATTTGTGCTGTGCGATTCTTTCACACATGATGGATATGTAAATTGTTCATCGTTTTGGAATCACAAGTGTTCGTCTAGTTCTGCAAGTACTAGTTCTTGTTTTGTGAAAAAGTATCAGAAATTACCACACTACCACAAACAGTGTCAAGGACCAAGTTTTGATATTGGAAAAGTAATCGATGTATTAAAAGAAGCTTTATTTAACATCGGTTCACATGTGAATTTCATAACATTAGCACATCTGAGCTATTTTCTGACAACGTATTTCGTGTGCGAGTCAAATTACAATGCTGCTGTGGCTGTAGCAAGACTGTACGCGTGTCTCTTTGTGCCTTACAGCAATCTCTGATGGGGACGATTGTGAACTTGGCCCAGAACTTTGTGGGCAGCAACAACGTGAACCTACTGCAGCCTCGGGGACAGTTTGGTACGAGACTTCACGGCGGCCGGGACGCCGCCAGCCCCCGTTACATCTTCACTCTCCTCAGGTACAACCACAGCCACGCGTGCTGACTTGTGCTGCCTTCTCTTGCACGTTCTACCGGGTTCACATCCATTAGCACAGATCGGAGTGTCTGTCAGATGATTCTTGGCAAATACTGTGTGTTTTTTGAAAATCTCATCAGGAAATTTTTATTGAACTCCACGTGATTAAAAGTGTGTTAAATGTGTTCTCATTGAATCCTTGCTGTGGTGCTGGCTTTTGTATCTGTTTATTCGTGATTCTAAGCTTATGATTCCGATTGTTGGCATGTTTGACATTTATTATTAAAAGTGTGAAGTGGATATTGACTGAAATAAAGTAGCTACTGCTTTTGGTTTGCAAGAGGAGTAAAACGGTGACTGTATCTGGATTTGTTGACACTGTCTGTTCCTCAGTCCCCTGGCGCGCCACTTGTTCAATGTCCACGACGACACAGTGCTCAAGTACATGACTGACGACAACCAGCGCATCGAACCCGAGTGGTACATTCCCATCATTCCAATGGTGCTGGTGAACGGAGCAGAAGGCATCGGCACTGGTTGGAGCACGAAGATCCCCAACTACAACCCACGGGAAATTGTCACTAACATCAAACGCATGCTCGACGGACAAGACCCACAGCCTATGGTATGTTACTGTGATAACAATAAATTTTTAAAAATTGCACATTTTTTAAATTGCACATTTTTATCATCAAGTTTGGAGAATAAATTAGATTTTAATAATTCACATAAAATATGGAGAAGTTGGTTTATGTAGTTTTAGTTTAGAAAGCCTGACTATAATAGATTATTAGACGGTTACAGGGTTTCATTTATCATAAGAAAACAAACTTGCGCTAATTAAGGGCACTAACAATGTAGCAATAAGCTTGTTGGACCTCGGTGGTAATTCTTCACCAGCGGCAGCTTCTGCGACTGTAAACTAAGTCTATAAAGTTGTGTTATCGGTGTCGCACATTTAGTTTGTCGTGGACCTGACCAAAGGAAAGACAGCAAAACATGTAAATCCTTTGTGATGTTGATTGGTGAAGTGACACGTCTTGTCCTCACAGCTGCCCTGGTTCAAGAACTTCCACGGGACGATCCAGTACGTGGATGACCAGCGCTACGTCGTGTACGGCGAGGTGGCGGTGCTTGACGAACAAAGCATTGAGATCACGGAGCTGCCCATTCGCACGTGGACACAGACGTACAAGGAGAACGTGCTCGAGCCCATGCTCCAGGGCACGGACAAAGTGCCAGCCACCATCACGTAAGTGTGGCGTTCTGTGTAGGTGTAAACATGGCATCGTAAACAGATGTGGGTGTTTACAACGTAACTGAATTGTTGAGTTTACTTTGCATGCTCTCTATTATGCCCAAAAGATTTTAGCATAAAAGAAGTGTTAAGAAGTTTCTTGATCGTAAAATTTATGCAGCATGTAATTGCATGACAGCCCATGACGATGATTCAAACCAGAGTCTGCCACCGTCAGTTTGTCATCCAACCTAATCAGTAGGCGTGTAAAATAAATATGACAATTTTGCAGTATAAACATTGATGCATTGTTTAATGTTTTGTCACCAACACCAATTTTTTTAATGTTGGCATCTCCACCGAGATCACATTGGGACTGCAGTTTATGTCAACTTGCAGTAAAGTGTAAATATTTTAGTCAACTCATGTTTATGCTGGTTTATCGTGTGAAAGACACAAGGTTAAATACCAGTGTAAAGCAAGTAATATCTCCTGGCTGTGGTCAGTGCTTATGGTTCCTGTGGATGACCTCTGACCCGTGTCTTTGTTGACCCAGAGACTACAAGGAGTACCACACAGACACGACGGTCAAGTTTGTCATTCAGATGTCCAAGGAGGCTCTTCGTAAGGCTGAGGCTGAGGGACTACACAAAGTCTTCAAGCTGCAGACTCTCCTCTCCATCAACTCCATGGTGGGTGGCAGAAACACAGCTGCATGTTGGCTTTTGGAACCACACATCTTAGATGTGGAGACTGCTTTAGTTTTGACAAAAGCGCATAAATAATAACTTTACACTGTACTGAGGTTTTCCATAGCGATATACTTGTACAGCTTGTGACAAAGAACAAAATTCATTGTATTTTATGAGCATTTACATTATTGCACCTAACTTAGATATGTTTTTCCACAGCATTTTGATATTGGCACTTGGACTTAGCGAGAGATGTTTAAAGTGGAATTATTAAGTTATTGTAAACATATACCATTATAATATTGAGCAGTTAACATAGTTAATACTTTTAAACTGACTGCAAACTTAGTTATTGAAAAAGCGAAGTCGTCTGACTGTATGATCATATAGACATTTTAATTTGGTGCAAGTGTGATGTGTTAATTGCACATGGAGTGGGCAGTTGAACCTGTGAGGGATTTTTCTTGTAGAAGGACATTTGCAAAGTGACACATTATCTGTGTATGTGTTTGTAGAACTTGTTTGAAGTGACACATCATCTGTGTGTGTTTGTGCAGGTGCTGTTTGACAGCAATGGCTGCATCAAGCGCTACACCAACGTGAGTGAGATCTTCCATGAGTTCTACACGCTGCGCCTCGACTACTACCAGCGGCGCAAGGACTACATGGAGGGTGTGCTCACAGCCGAGTCGCTCAAGCTCGAGAATCAGGCGCGCTTCATCTGCGAGAAGGTCGATGGCGAGATCGTCATTGGTACGTTGTCTCGACTATCGTCACGGTCATTAGGGTAGTTTTGTGACTGTGGGCAGGTTGTCTGGTCTGTTCTGGGAAGTTTGAAGAATTGGTTACACTGTTGTTGGCCTGGTGGGACATGAGGAACTTCAGGCAACTTCTTTTTAAATGAGCATTTTCACTTTGAATGAACAATTATAAAACCTGGAGAAAAACTATTATGTTACTATTTATTTTTTAACTTGTAGTGTAGTTGCTAGATTTGTGGCGCAGAAAATAATGTGAGATTATTATTATTACTTCAGAGGTACTTGCAATTAACTTGAAGTAATGCCAGCCTAAGCGAACTATCATGTAGCCACTTTTGACAGATCTATGTGTGACAAATTTATTTTGTCTGGAATTGTACAATTGTAAGCAGAAGTTACGTAGTTACATGTAGACTTGTTACTTTCACTTTGACATGTTCACTTGTTCCAGAGAACAAGAAGAAGAAGGACATGATCCAGACCCTGGTGAACCGCGGCTACGACTCCGACCCCATCAAGGCCTGGAAGGAATCACAACAGAAGCTCGAGGTAAACTTCTGATGGGCTCTAACAATGGGTTCAAAAGTGACGAGCTCCGTAGTTTGGGCTCTTCAGTGATGGGTTGTGTTGTGATGGGCTCAGAAGTGATGGGCACCCAAAGTGATGCGCTCTGTGCCTGCATGCTGTGGGTGCAGGAAACATCCATTTGAAGGTGTAAGCTCTAAACTGGTGCAGTTACAGTGTATATGTGTATATAATTATAATATAATTCCTGAGTGCAGCTAATACACATCAGTTACGTTGTTGATAATGCTGTGTCTGGCAGACAGGTCCAGTACAGGAAATAGTACATACAACCTCTGAAAGCATCTCATGATTTCAAAAATACGTTTTAGTGCACATAAGTACATGTATTAGGGATGTACATTGTACTGTCCGTGCCACCCATGTTGGTGTCAGTCATTGTCATGTCTTTGCAGTTGTGTCATCTTGTCATCATAGTTCGGTGTCAGTGTCGCATGTTGGCGTCACTGTTGGATGTCGGTGTTACAGTGTCTGACGTTGGCTCTGTGTCTCAGATTGATGTGTCTGATGACAGTGTCTTGTCAAATGATGGTGACGTGTACGATGTCTGCGACGTGTCTCATGTCGGTTGCCTTTCTAATGTTGATGTCCTGTATGAAGTCGGTGGTGTGTCTAATGTTGATGACGTGTACAGCGTTGGTGACATTTCCAGTGTTGGTGCCATGTCGGATGTTGCTGTTGTGTCCTGTGTCGGTGCTGTGTCATGTCTAACGTTGGTATCGTGGCTGATGTCAGTTACGGGTATGACGTTGATGTCACTGAATCGGTGACATGTCTGATGTCTGTTGTGTCTGATGTCAGTGACATGCCTAATGTTGATATCGTGTCTGATGTCAGTGACATGTCTGATGTCTGAATTCAGTGACATGTCTGATTTCGTGTCTGATGTCGGTGTCGTGTCTGATGTCGTGTCTGATGTTGGTGTCATGTGTAGACGGACAGCCAGACAGACAGCCAGGAGGAGAGCCAGGGGAGTGAGGACAGCGAGAGGGAGACGGGGCCGGACTACAACTACCTGCTCAACATGATGCTGTGGTACCTGACGAAGGAGAAGAAAGATGAGTTGCTGAAGCAGCGCGACGCCAAGGCCAAGGAACTCACGAAACTACGCAAGATGACGCCCCCAGACCTGTGGAGGGAGGACCTCGAGGGCTTCCTCGAACAGCTCGACGTGAGTGCCCTGTCCACCCCAGCGCGTTGCCGGGGGCCATTTGGTTTGTTACATCCTCTCAGTCATACTTGTTATTTATATTTAATTATCTTTTTATTTTCTTCGTGGTTTGTTTGGCCAACTTGTTTAACTTAATTTCATAATGACAGGTGGCTCCTCTACTGTGAAAGCACTTGTACAGGTAAAATTAACATAGAAGTAGACCAGGTCACCTCACGGCCTCACAGGAAATGCATTTTCAAAACCACAGAGTTAGCACGTTAATGTGTAGATGAACAGCTGTAAGTATTGGTGGTGAACAGTTGCGTTGGTTGTTGTAGCTCGTTGAGCAGCAACAGAGGGATGACGACAAACTGATCCTGTCGCAGACTGTCAAGTCTGCCAAGGGTCGCGCCAAGCCCCGCAAACAGATCCTCTCAGAGGTGGCGCCCTCTGACTGTGCCTCGAGGGTTGTGCCACAGGTCGACCAGGCGATCCTAGCCCGTGTCAAGGCGGCCAACGCTGCCAAGAAGAAGAAGGCGCTGGTTGGTATTTCACTTTACTTGGGTTTCTTCAGGAAACTGTTGTGCGTGGAAGATACCAGGATTAGTTTTATTCATGCTGACTCTAAAATCATGAAAGTAAATCTGTAAATAACCACTGTCTGTTGTGAACAGAAATAGTCAAGAATCTGTTGTAAATAACCGCTGTCTGTTGTGAACAGATATAGTCAAAAATCTGTTATAAATAACCACTGCCTGTTTTGAACCGAAATAGTCAAGAATCTGTTATAAATAACCACTGTCTGTTGTGAACAGAAATAGTCAAGAATCTGTTGTAAATAATCACTGTCTGTTGTGAACAGAAATACTCAAGAATCTGTTGTAAATAACCACTGTCTGTTGTGAACAGAAAGAGTCAGAGTCTGTTGTAAATAACCACTGTCTGTTGTGAACAGAAAGAGTCAGAGTCTGTTGTAAATAACCACTGTCTGTTGTGAACAGAAAGAGTCAGAGTCTGTTGTAAATAACCACTGTCTGTTGTGAACAGAAAGAGTCAGAGTCTGTTGTAAATAACCACTGTCTGTTGTGAACAGAAATACTCAAGAATCTGTTGTAAATAACCACTGTCTGTTGTGAACAGAAAGAGTCAGAGTCTGTTGTAAATAACCACTGTCTGTTGTGAACAGAAAGAGTCAGAGTCTGTTGTAAATAACCACTGTCTGTTGTGAACAGAAAGAGTCAGAGTCTGCCGACAGTCTCTTCACGATGATAGACGATGACACGGAAGATGGCAATCTGTCGAAGGATGAGAAGATGTCCTTGTTCAGTCGCATCAAAGGTGTCAAGTCAGAGACAGGTAGAACAACTTGGCCTCGGTACCTGGAGGATAACAACATACACCTTGCATACGAAGGATAGCTCTTTAAAATATATTTTATATGCTAAGAAAGAGTTTATGATTGAAGTTATACTGAAAATTGTAAAATGTTAGGTGGTATGTTTTCAACATATATTGTTTGCAGAATGTAAAAAGGTATATTTCATGTGGACCCATATTAAGTTGACGTTACTGCTCTGGCTTGTGGTCTGGCTACATACAGGGCTACTAAGGTATCTGTCACCATAATGTTGTGGTCAAACTCCGCGTTACAGTTACAGCAAGATAGACACTGTTCATATCACTAAAGCCACGTCGCGCTGTATCAATACTGGACACGTCGAGCACAAACGTAATTCCTGTTTCAGCGTTTCCGAAGCCAGCCGGGAAGACGAAGAAGCGGGCGGCAGCAGTCAGCTCCGACCAGGAGGACTTCTTTGGCAGCAGTCCTGTGCAAAAGACAAAGAAACCGAAAAAGTTTAAGGTTTACAGCTCTGATGAAGACAGTGATGACATGAAGGTATGCAGTGGGTCGTGTCTTGTTGAACTGTTTGATTGTGTAGTTGATCAGTTACTTGTAGGCATCAGCAGTTCTTAGTTTAATGTTCGTGGTCTGCTCTGTGTAGTTAACTTATCAGTTTGTGATAATCATAAGTGTGGGCTGGAGCCCTGTCATTTTAGATGTTTGTCAGGAAATGTGATTGAGATGTGGTTCGTTGGTAGCTGATTGTTAAGGTGTTTCTGAATAATATTCTGGTAACATGTTCCTTAAATTTAGGGTGTATAATACGGTAGATTTTCCTACTTCAATTTTTATATGGGGTCGGTATATTTTACAGTAGATAAACTATACATGCATCTCACTCAGAATGTGGTTGTGGAGATGTCACATCCGACTGATATGAGAGGATACACTGAGTATTTTACAAATTGAGAGTGGGCTGGGCTGCAAAGGTTGCCGTATTTCTTGGGCTTGTTTTTTGTGCTAAGTTACGGATACATGATGTATTTTCCCTTTCATTGTGGATGAACTGCTACGGTCTGCCTACATTTGACAAGGTTGTTTTGGTAACAGGAAATGTAATTTTCTATTTTGGTGACTCGATAGAAAATGACCTGACACTGGGTTCTTTTTGCCTCTCCTGCCGCGTTATCCTAATGTGTTTGGGAGGGTGTGACGTGATTCGTTTGGCTCCCTCCCTTTCATGTCATCTTTTTGTGTGCGTCAGAGGGCATGACCTTGTCTCCCTGTCCCCCACCATCTTAGTGTCTGTCGGTTGTTGCAGGATGACAGCTACAGTCCGCCGTCATCACAACATGACATGTCAGGCGGCGGTGACGCCGACTTCACCATCTCAAAGACAAGTAAGGACTTCGCCTTTCTCAATGATCCATCAACAAGGCCTTTTATTTATCGTCACCTGTATAAAGAAACACATCTTCTTCTAAGATATAATTTCTTATAATCTACTTAACCAGATTTGCTTTGTATTCAGTTTGTTAACATATATAACAAATGTGGAAATAAATGAATTACATTTTACGTGGAACTCGCCACAAAACCACCTGTGTCAGAATTTCCAAGAATGATCGGGTTACCATTGTTACTGTTGTACAGATGTATTGTTATTTAATGTATCACCTTTTGGTTATATAAACTTAATACATGTAAATGATGGTACGGGTATTTTTTAAGATACAACAATTAATAAACATTTACCATATTGCAATGAGCCAATAAATTTACTTAACTTCAACAACGTCGAACATCTACTTTGTATATCTTATGTTATAACTGGATAATATAGATTATTTAGATGCATATCCGATTCATGGTCTAAGAATCAAACCACTCTCTGTGCTATCATTTTATTTTCTAAGGTATCACAGTTTTAGTAGATTCTGGTAAGAAATCAGACATGCTCCGATTCATTTTGCAGAAACGAAGGCAGCCGAACCGAAAAAGAAGGCCGCAGCCAAGCCAAGGGCTCCAAAAAAGACATCGCCCAAAGACAGTACAAAGAAGAAGCCGCGCAAGAAGGCTGCCTTCTCCGACTCGGACGAAGACATCGAGTTCTCTCCAGTGAAACCTGCGGGGAAGAGGGTGAGTTATTGACACGGTGTAGGCAGGTGTTTGTATGGACACATAGACACACAGACACACGCACACGCACACACAGACAGGCACACAGGCACACGCACGCACAGACACACACACAGACACACACGCACATACGCACACACACGCATATAGCACGTCTGGAATGTCACTAAACGATTTCGTTTGTGTTTGTAGAAGAAGATGGCACACAGTGATGACAGCGACGACGATTTTGTCATCGACGATGACAGCGTTACGACGTCGCAGCCGAGTCGCATCATTGGACGGTCACGTGCACCGGTGAAGTACAACTTCGGTGAATCGGACGAATCCGATGACATTTTCTAGTCACCTGGGTTGGGACGCGTGACCGCCAAGACAGAAGAAACAGCTGTGTGGGCCGTGGACACACCCTCACGGACACCCCATGGACCCCCATGGCTGTGCATTTACAAGCACCAGTGTCTGCAGTCACATTGACACTTCGCAGCAGAGACAGTTTTATGTACAGCAGTTTGGCTGGCCATATCGCTGGTGCACTTTGACCTTTTGTCGAATAGGTGAAACGATACCTGTGAATTTCCTAGGCAGTTGACTATGTGAATTCCGGTTGTCTAATCTGTTAAGTTATTGTTATCTTCATTCTAGGAGGTTGTAGTTTATGTCGGGTTTTACTAGATGGTTTTACAATCGTTCAAGCAGAGCGTCTAATTCACTGCTACATATATCAATCCTGGGTTTAGACAAAATTCATATAAAGATTGTGATATTTATTAGATATCCTTTTGTGTAACTCTGTATCAATCTAGAACCATTTGTTGGTGGTTGTATGGACTGAGCTGGTATTTGTAAGTTATTTATCAAGTTTCACGTTGTGTCTGTCCTATTGGTGCTGTGTTGCATCCGTTCGGTTTCAACCAGCAATTACATATACTTGTTCAAGATGACGAATTCATGGAAATTACCCTCAGAAAGTCATAGAAGTGTGTGCCAGCTGATATTTTAGGTGCATACTAGAAGAGTTGGAGCCAATTTGTTTAGTGCAGCATCCACTTGTCATCTGGCAGATACAAAATCAAGCATGTTTTGGCTATATACCTGAACTGCGGATCTTAGCATAAGAATTTAGCGTGTGTCAAGGTTTAGTTGTAATTAGATGAGTTCGGTGTGTTAGGTACAGCATCTTGACACACACAAGCACCTGTACAGTGCTGCAGTCTTGTGGGTCGGTCGACAGGCAGCCAGGATTTAACTCTTGCTGACCAATGTAGCAGCAACAAGGGTGTCTGTAAAATGACTGCGGCTATTTACACATGGCCTATCTAACTGCGCGGCCCAAGTAATCGTATCCATGGTAACGTTACATCTAATGGATAAAACCCATCTACAGGCAGCTTAGTGTAACGAAGACGGTTCTTGAGACATTTTAATTGCATTTTATATCTACATGTTAGTTTGATAGGGTTTTGTATTTCTGTTACACCGGTGGATACGGATGTTTTGCGGTATGAGAGACGGTTAGATTGAGAGATGTCTGCAGGTGTTTGAGAAGAAAGGAAATGTGTCTGGGCAAGTAGTTGTGTGTGTTGGTCAGAAAGTAACCAGTCTGAAAACGATGTTTGTTGTGGTTACAAAAGAACTGGCGGCAAGCGACATATTTTGTACTGAAGTATATTATGGAGTAATTATGCCAGAATAAAATAATATCAAACTACTGATTTGTTGTGTATGATTAGAGGAGTAAAAAGGTTGGGAATACAAAAATGCAACAACACCAAGAATTTATTTTTCTTGCTGGGTTTTTCTTACCTGAAACACTACTTGTAAATAATATTTTCCAGTTTAATGAATTCAACAATTGGTATGAAGTGTGGCGGAAATGTCAAGACTTAGGCGATTCCCATCTTCTTTCAGTCAACAGATGTTATGTTAGTCATAAACTAATCCTTAATGTTAATATGAAATATAAATATTCATGAAATGAGGTATCGACTAAAAAATGTCATGCCATCTTTGTCTATTATAAACCGAAAGCAAAATTGCAAACTTGTCATGGCAACAGTCGTTAACAACCAGCAGTGGAGTCCTTGCTTATTGAAACAGCTCTTGGAAATGTTCAGCATCGAGCAACTAAACAAATTCCTATTTACAAAGACCTAGAATATAAAGAATACTCACAAAGCCTAACATTACTTACTTCCCTGCTGCCACCTTAGCCTAAGGCTTAGGGGAGATATGTTTGAGATTTGTAAGATACCAGTAGGAAAATGTTTCCGCTCTCTTTCATAATTTGTTTCATTGAATGAAAACGATTTACAAACGAGAAAGAACCTTCTAAGAATAATTAAAGAAAGATGCCGATTAAACTTTAGCCTTAGGTATTCAAGTCTTCCACAGTCTGGTTGAAGCTCCATCACTGGCATCAGTCCAATCATTTGAGGCTATAGATATAGATAGAACACGCCAGTAGAACTGTGTTTGAGGCTAAAATTTATCAATTATGGGAAAACCACCCTATAAAAACAATTACACTGCACTACCTTTATCACAGATTGCGTCAAACTCTGACGCATGCGCACAGTCCAAACAGAAGTTTAAAAAGCTGGCACAAGATTGTCAAGAGGCAGGAATGCTTAGTCATGGCAGAAGAGCATCCGTAATTTTTTTATTTAACGAAGCCATGCGGTAGACGGCGCCACTAGTACCATCGACAACAGCGCCACTTCCCACCGGCAGAGGGCGACCGAGGTGTGATGGCATTTTTGTGACGTCATACCAAGTACCTGACGAGGTGAGTTGAGGTAGGAAATAGGGAACGGGGGAGGGGCGGGGTGTATCTAAGCGTGATTTTACAGTCCACACATACGTGTTTCGTGACCAGGAATAAGTTCTGTAGCCCAAACAGACCTGTGTCCGTCACATCAACATCGGGCGCGGTTCCCGACGGCTTCTCGATTTCCGATTCAGTCGGGACTAAAAAGCGCTTGAACTTGAACGAGAAGTTACGTTATTACCCCGTCTTAGCCGAGCTTCAGTTGTGAGTCGCCACGATTCAGTTCAGTAAACGATTAAGTACACACATATAAACGATTGACGGGACGTTTGGCGAGTAAACCGTAATGACAGCTGAAGCTAAAGGGATGTGTTAAATTATCGCCCACTCGGCCACACAACCTGGCAGGGTAGACGTGAACTGTGTCGCTGGCCGACACTGACACTGACAGTTCCCGACCAGTTCGCTCATTGTTCGCGCAGACCCGCGCATCGACACCAACAAACCGTGCAGACATGTTTTCTTGATTAGTAATAGTTAGGAATAAGTTAGGTCAGATAGTTGAGATACTGGCAGTATTTGACCTAACTTATTCCTAACTATATTACTACTCAAGAAAACATTTGCCTGTGTATTTCGGAAGATACACTAAAAACCCGGTGGTCCCTGCTATCTGGTGTCTATGCCAAAGGAAGTAACACATTCCACACAGGGGGTAAATGTGTAATACTCACTAATTCTAGAGAAGGACAACTCTAAGAACCGATGACAATAATGGTCAACTCAGTTATATTTGACATCATAACACAGGTATAATAGCATACGTCCTGGTCTTCGTTATGACTCTTGACACAGAGATACAGCATGAGATATCTTGACACTGGTGTAATATCGACACAACTGATGTCATAAAGCTGGTGTAGTCGTTGACATCCTGAAACTTGTAATAACGATAGATGACATTGACACATACACTGTATTGACACTGGTATAATAGTTGGCAAAACACTTGACATCCTGATGATGGATGACACGATGGCAATAATCACACTTGTGGAACATTTTTATTGGAATTATTACATTATGAGACACTCAAGCAGTGTGGATAATGATTAATGCAGATGAGAAGTTCAGAGAATTGATGTGGCTTGGCATTTAACCCATGACTAATTATAAGTCATTGTAAAGCAATTTAAAAATAATGGACACCATATCAAAATTATACATATATATATATATATATATATATATATATATAATTTAATAGTCCAAAATAAAAAAATATGCACACACTACCTGCAGAATGACAACATTTGTGTACTGACTTTGCCATTAATACTAGTTTAAATTTGTTAAAATATAAATGAGCCAGACACGCTAGGGTGCACAAATACAAGGACGCATGTTATAAAAATGGAAATGTAACTTTATAAAGCTAACCCATACATATTCTGTTTCTTGTAATGATGTAAACAAAACTACACATTACAGGCCAAACAGGGAAGTCTCCTTTAATGTGGATGAAATGTGTAGTGAGAAACCATTCTATGAACTTATGTTGTGTCTATGGTTTAGTTTTGTATTAATCTGTGTATGTACATGTAGTGATTATTGCTTTCAGTAGCATAATAACAGTTGATACAGTCCTGTTTGGTACCCATAGTCTGTTTCTGACTTTATTGAGAGCCTGCTGATGTTCCGTTTAAACAACAGAACATATTTTAGGATGATAATTGCAGGGGTAGAAAGTACTAGAAACTAACTTTTTTCACCACTAGGTGGTGAGAGAAGTTCAATAGTCCGCAGCCAAATCTACTAGTTCCGTTAAGCGTCATACATGTTAAATTTCATAAATGCCAACCCAGGAGATGTCTAAGTAAACTGGAGGGTCTTAGAAAATTAGGCTTTTATACATAAATTGGGTTATAACAATAATTTGAAATAATACAGAAAAAAATACATTGCATTGACTAAGACATTAGCAAAATAATAACACAGTTTTGTGTTATTGTCACCACCGGACATAATTCACCAAATATAATACGAAAATACAATCTTTACATGTGAAACTTGAACGTAGCATTTGTTATTGTGATTGACCTGATTAGGTTTTTTTTTAATCAGAATTTGGAATTACGATCTGGAGCTGACCGATACTGCCGTAGATGCAGACAACTTTATACAAGTCAAGTGGCCCTGCACCTTGCAGTAAGTAACTTCAGTGTCGGTGTTTGTGTGTTCATGGATGTGCATACATAATTACACTATGCGTGTGTGAGTGAATATCCGTGTGTTTAATCTTCCAGTTGCCCTCAAGCCGTCGGCTGGCAGTTCCTTTGCACAATTGATTTATGTTGTCTTCTTTCTTTCTCGTCATTTATTCATGATAGTATTTACTTCTTTCTTACAGCCAGGTTCAATGAATTCATTATTTTGTTTCCTTTAGTCTGATTCCTCATTAATTATCATATTTTGTCCTAACAATATTTTTCATTATTTTCTTTATGCCACTTATAAAAGCATAATATATATTAATTAGTAATATAATTAATAATATTATTTAATTAATCTGAGCATGTTTTTCACTTTTTGACTAACCAGTTTTAGCACTATCTTCAGAGCATTTTATGTATTCTCGCCTTTTTTGTCTAGAACCTTGATACATAGTACTTTACACTTATTACTAAAAATTTCATAATTTTTACCCTTCTTGGGTCAAGCTGTACCTGTCTTAATTGTGTTTGTTGGCATTTGCCAAGTAACTCATTTGTATGTTATTGTTTCATACTAGAATGCATTAAATTTTGTATGATCTTGCAAATTAACTTACTTATTTATTAAATTTAATGTTGATGGTATTGCTGTTTTATTTCCTATTTTAATTTCATTATGCATCATGTATGTGTGTGTATATACAATATATATAATATTTTATATATATATATATATATATATATATATATAATATTTTATATATATATATTTTATATAATATTTTATATATATATATATAAATATATATATTATATATATATGCAACTGCTGTTTAACAAGTAAACTTTTTATAAATAAAAACAAATATATTAGCACCTGATACAATGCACATGGGATTATTATTATCACTGGTCCCTTTTATTAGTTCTTTGGGCCGAAGGTCAAACTGATTTATGACATTAATCTGCATGTGTCGTCTGCCGTTAGGTCTCATATCTTAGAAACCGTTGAACACCTAATTTTCAAATTTTGCACAGACATTTCTTAGCGTACTGTCACTATGCATAAGAAACACAAATTTGACTGACACATTTGAAAGTTTCCTAGAATCTTCTAGCACTTAAAAATTAGTACATTTTCAATTTTCCAAATAAATAAAAAAAACTGTTTTGTAGCTTTTCGTATAATTTTGCATAGACATATCTTAGGGTATTTTCATTGTACACAGGTAATTTGTAGTTGACTAGGATTTTGTAAGCAAAGCTCATGGCCTTTCAAAAAGTAAAATGTAAACTTGTTGCCTGTTTCTCCCTGGACATGGGTCACATGACTCCATCACATGACCTCGTCACAGCATCAGTGAAGCTGGACATTCCCTGTCTACTGTTGTTACGTGGAGCACCTTGACTAATTGCTCTGTGGCAGCAGTGGCAGGGGCTGTATCAATGTTTGATGTTTGTTTAGGTATTTTTAAATGATGTGATTGTGGTGTCTACTCGATATCGTCTGACTGCATTCAAACAGTTTGCCTGTGTTTCTGGTCATCTCGTATGAATAACCAGAGAAAATGCCAATTACAGGAGTAGATGACTAGGCAGTGACTACAATTCACCAAAATTCATAATTACCAACTCACTATATAGTCCAGAGAACGATAGAGCATCTTGGCTTATTTTTAATATCTGTACTATATGCATGCAAGTTTTATCCCGTGCACTGACAATGTACCTGTCAGTAACAAGGGCAGGCCCAGATGTTACGCTGTTAAAATAGTTTTATTATTTTCTATCATCGTAAACGTGTACGTATCTTTGCAGTGGTTGCCCACGACAGTGTCCAGACACAAGGGAAGACTAAAACATGAACTATTAAATGGGTAGGTGCTTTTCTTTTGTCATTGTGGCATCATTTGATGCTAATTTAACAAGTTCACACAACAGTGAACTTACCACCAGGTAGTGCAACCGATCGCGGCAAGCAGCAGATCATAATTTCCTGATGAATTCAACCGTGTTATACTTGCACAAATTGGGTTAATACACCAAAAAGATAAATAATTCTAAATAATAATTTATAAAGATACATTGCCATTTGGCAGGACAGAGGCATGGGTGAACATCTAGAAAGATGTGAGTGGAGTACAATTAATGCCTCAAAGTTAACAGTGTAACAGATAATTTTACATTTCATTTTGAGTAGTTGCATAAAGGTACTCCGCACATGGTACACACCTAATGACACTGTCTGATTTAAAAATACCCTGTTTATAGCGGTGACCTTAGACAGTTCACGTGAACCTGTGTAATTTGCCCCCACTACACACTCTACTCATTGCAGTCCGGTGCAGGTACATATCATAATCTTATCGGTTGCAATCGATGGTATAAAACACCAGGTTGAGAAGTCTGTCTTTGTCACCCCGAATGACCTAGAGGGCGTGACGTAGTGAGGGTTGACACTTTGTTTTGAAATGTTGTCGTTAGAAGCGCTGAAGCGGAACATGGTCTTGGTTCACTGGTGAGTGACTTTGGCCGCCACAGGCCTTCACATCGACTTGTCATGGACCGTGGGAAGGCTATCAGGGCTTGACGTTAAACGCTAGCTACTAGCTGACCCTCAGGTATTACCCAGCCTGTAGACATGGGGTGAATGCGGGTCTATTGGCACTTGGATTTAGTTTTCTGTTATTGTTAATACATCGTACACGGCCTGTTACGAGATAACAACATCAGGGTGATTGTCACTAGTGTTGCGCAACTTTCACGAAGTAGAGCCGTGTCAATAAAGCACGACGCGCATGGTTGGTTTTACGGGTCATTTAGTCAAATGACCCTGATTACGGGGTGAAGGAAGTGGACATAGTTGGGGTGGTTGACCATGGACCTTTTTAATCATGTTTGACCTGGAAATGGCAGGTGTAGCCACACGTAATAAATTAAGGTACTTTTTATTTAACTTGTTGTTGTGCTGTCCCGTTTAAGATAAATCATAACGACACCTTTTTAATTACAGGGAACTCAGACGCAGGTGCATTATGCAAGGGTAACAGGATGATTCAAACAGTTTATTCTTGTTCTAGTGTCCTGAGTTACTGTGTGCTTTTGATTACACTAACCAGTGTTATAATTAGATAATTAAATCTTGATGTTCAGTCTTGTTTTTTCAAGATTGATATATCATACAAAAAGTAGCAGTGTTTGATTAAAATTTGGGTAGGTGTTGCTGTTACAAAAAACCTTGTTTCAGTGTTATTTTTACAGCATCTTTTCAAAACATAATCACATATAAATACAGCAATTTGTAATGTAATCAAGATACTAATGGAAAGTTAGACATAGAACATTAAAGGGAATAACAACATCTAATGCTTGAATTTTTATTTTATTACATCCTTTTACATACTTCCATACCCACCAAGCAAAAAATAAAACAAAAATAAACAAATTAGAAATTTGTCAGTTTATGCAGAATATATTACATATGTTTGCTGCACTTTCTGGATGCCCAGTTGTGACGTCAGATTGGGGACACACTGGCATCACCCGCACTGTTTCTTTGCATTCAGTGCATATTTACAAGGATAACGTTTAGATCTAAACGAGCATCAGAATTAATTATTGTGCAATATTTTGATGTATTACAAACACTGGTCATCACAGGGAACATACATTTGTCTAAAGATTCATTACAAATTTTTCGTTGTTGAAAAAATGATGCCAGATGTTTCGCAGAAGCCTGCATGAGCTTCAAGATCGCCGCTGTCTTTGGCTCGTTTGCAAAGTAATTGTATCAACTGCAGCTGCCGTGACATGATCCACACCAGAACACATACATTACAAACAGATAGTATTATTTAACGTCAGAAATATACATTGTGTAAACCATAAATAATCATTAGTTTGCTAATATGTGAAGGAATATTGTATATTTAACATAACTTTTTTAATCCGGGAGTAGAATCGTGATTGTTACCATGGCTCCACTGGTAGACGTGTTCGCTAGGGGTGTTCACTTTTAGAATTGGAAAGACACCGGTTCGAACCCCACATGATACTACTGATTTTTTGTTTTTAACTTTTCACAAAATAATGATTATAAATCGAATCATAGACGATGTACACTACTGCATGGATTTGTTTTATTTTTGTAGTATTTATTTATATGCCACGAAAATATGTTAATTGTATATAATGATGATTTACAATGCTAAATTTCATTTATCAAGTCCACAATTCAAGACCAATCACAATTTGTTTTCACATGTAGTAACAATAATTTAAATTTAGAAATATACATCATCTTTATATTTATACAATTACCATATTTTCGTTGCGGGTATATAATTACTATGGCAATTAAAACACAAGCAGTACATCATTCATTGATTTAAAATGAATCAGTTTATAATAATTATTCGGTGAACACATAAACAAATGTCCCCATATTTCTACCCGTCCACAACGGTTTTTACCCGCCCAAATAACAGGTGGACAGGTCTCTGCATAAAGCTATGGTCTGGGAGCATGGCCTCTGGATCCATTAAAAAAAAAAAAATCTGAAGGGTGTTTCAACCTGTTCCCTGGCGTATCAAGAGGAAACAAATGCATAACGACATGGTAGCAGCATATGAACATGTTTATAGCAAGAAATAGGGCGAGGTGGCTTAGAAAAGCAGTGAAATGGCCCACCTTGCTCATCATATAGCAGGGGATTGAGTTGCTGTGATGTGTCATCATATAGCAAGGGAATGAGTTGCTGTGATGTGTTATCATATAGCAGGGGATTGAGTTGCTGTGATGTGTTATCATATAGCAAGGGAATGAGTTGCTGTGATGTGTTATCATATAGCAAGGGAATGAGTTGCTGTGATGTGTTATCATATAGCAAGGGATTGAGTTGCCGTGATGTGTTATCATATAGCAGGGGATTGAGTTGCTGTGATGTGTTATCATATAGCAAGGGAATGAGTTGCTGTGATGTGTTATCATATAGCAAGGGATTGAGTTGCCGTGATGTGTTATCATAGCAGGGGATTGAGTTGCTGTGATGTGTTATCATATAGCAAGGGATTGAGTTGCTGTGATGTGTTATCATATAGCAGGGGATTGAGTTGCCGTGATGTGTTATCATATAGCAGGGGATTGAGTTGCTGTGATGTGTTATCATATAGCAAGGGAATGAGTTGCTGTGATGTGTCATCATATAGCAGGGGATTGAGTTGCCGTGATGTGTTATCATATAGCAGGGGATTGAGTTGCTGTGATGTGTTATCATATAGCAAGGGATTGAGTTGCTGTGATGTGTTATCATATAGCAGTGATACTGAGTTGCTGTGATGTGTCTTCATATAGCAGGGGATTGAGTTGCTGTGATGTGTTATCATATAGCAAGGGATTGAGTTGCTGTGATGTGTTATCATATAGCAGTGATACTGAGTTGCTGTGATGTGTCATCATATAGCAAGGGATTGAGTTGCTGTGATGTGTTATCATATAGCAAGGGATTGAGTTGCTGTGATGTGTTATCATATAGCAGTGATACTGAGTTGCTGTGATGTGTCATCATATAGCAAGGGATTGAGTTGCTGTGATGTGTTATCATATAGCAAGGGATTGAGTTGCTGTGATGTGTTATCATATAACAGTGATATTGAGTTGCTGTGATGTGTTATCATATAGCAAGGGAATGAGTTGCTGTGATGTGTTATCATATAGCAAGGGATTGAGTTGCTGTGATGTGTTATCATATAGCAAGGGATTGAGTTGCTGTGATGTGTTATCATATAGCAGTGATACAGTGATACTGAGTTGCTGTGATGTGTTATCATATAGCAGTGATACTGAGTTGCTGTGATGTGTTATCATATAGCAGTGATACAGTGATACTGAGTTGCTGTGATGTGTTATCATATAGCAGTGATACAGTGATATTGAGTTGCTGTGGTGTGTTATCATATAGCAGTGATACTGAGTTGCTGTGGTGTGTTATCATATAGCAGTGATACAGTGATATTGAGTTGCTGTGATGTGTTATCATATAGCAGTGATACAGTGATACTGAGTTGCTGTGGTGTGTTATCATATAGCAGTGATACTGAGTTGCTGTGGTGTGTTATCATATAGCAGTGATACAGTGATACTGAGTTGCTGTGGTGTGTTATCATATAGCAGTGATACAGTGATACTGAGTTGCTGTGATGTGTCATCATATAGCAGTGATACAGTGATACTGAGTTGCTGTGATGTGTCATCATATAGCAGTGATACAGTGATACTGAGTTGCTGTGATGTGTTATCATATAGCAGTGATACAGTGATACTGAGTTGCTGTGATGTGTTATCATATAGCAGTGATACAGTGATACTGAGTTGCTGTGGTGTTCCCTCTGACGTCATCTCGGCGTTCTGTTTCAGACGACTTGGAGGATGTGTTCAACACCATCAAGGATGGTTTGGCGGCCGGACTGAGACAGAGTCGCGTGGGACATGAAATATCCTCTGGGTCACAGGTAATTATAGTGAGAATAAACTTCATTTTACACTCGTCTCCAGAGTATGTCTCTGTTCAAAAGTGTGTACACAGTACATGATCATCTAAAGTAAAGTAAAGTAAAGTTAAATAAAGTAAAGGCAAGATCTTATATAGCGCAGTATCCAGTCCTCAGGACTGTTCACAACACTTCTCTGGAAGCATCCAGCCAAGCTCTATCCCGGAGCCATTGCGCTCTACACAATCTATAAAACCGTATAAATTATGCGTAAGTAAATAAAATAAAAATTACTGATATAATTGTGACTAAGACATTTGTATGAAAAATATAAATCAATTAAGTGAGACTAAGATAGCAAACCATATAAACCAAGTAACTTACATAAAATGCAAAATTTAAACAAATTTGTATTAGTAAAACATGTTATTAAATAAATAATTATTAAAACTATATGTTGTATAATAGTAAACATCCAAATAACTAGACGTTAAAAGCAGATTTGATGTAGTGAATGTTGAAATGTTAGGGCACGATTTAAATTTGTTCTGGCTCAAGTCAGTGTTCGTCACAAGTCCGTAAATTATGCATTAAAAGCTAATTTTAAATAGTACGTTTTGAGACGTGCTTTGAAAGCGTCTATCGACGTGATCAGGTACAGTCAGACGTTCACATCGAACAAAGGGCCCTGGTGTCAACTTTGACCCTAGAAGGGTTTGAAGAAAGTAATTATGTAAACAACAACGTTAATTTTAAAGTTGGATTGTGTATGTCATGAAATAATTGAGTTTTGTTTAAATTGCAAAATTAAAATGTTTTATTTTGTATAAATATCACTGTGATTTGTCTTCAGGACCTGCGGATCAAATGTGAATATCAAGGTGAAAAAAGGTGAGTTAATTAACCCTCTCAAGGCCAGATTAACCCTCTTATGGTCAGAACGCCTAAATCATCCCGAGTCCCTTTCGTGGCCAGAACACCCGAATCAAACCAAGTATATATTTCCATTAATCTGGCCTTGAGAGGGCTAATGGAAATATATACCTGCTATTCTATTAAATTGAGAGCTTGTGTCGTGACCAAATCATGTGCTATACTTGAGTTGCATAAATGCAAATAAATTCTGGTCCGATTTAAATAAACTTCACTACATCTGTAGTACCCATTCCTTGTGTAAATAGTCAAGTTTGTACCAGATACATGTATGTAAATTTATTACCCAAATGTAAATTATCAACGTTTGAAAGTTCACCATTTTGAAAATATAAAAATAAATAGTTCTAGGTGGTCATGCCCATAGACCAACATAGTCTATGCGCATCACAGCGCATCACAGCGCATCACGAAACACTGTAGATGGAGAAAACATAAACTGATACTCATTAAAACGTTAACTAAACTTGAAATTAGTCAGTGATCCGTTGTTGTGGTTTTGTTATACTGTTGACTGTAGCCTCCTTGAACTTTGAGGATTATTTCTTTGATTGAACCTTCTGTGTCTATTGTGCGTAGAATCATGCAGATTGCACGGCCGGTGCAGTATTCCCTGCTGGTGGAAAAAATTAAACAGTACTATGGCGAGGAACTGCTCATCAACTACACCCTGGCTAGTGCAGAGGTGAGTGGGCAGTCTCTCATTTGACCAGTCTCATCACAGTTTTGCTGTGGTCTCTATGATATTAATTTGAAATTTACGACATAACTAATATTGCAGAGACAATATTTCACTGTTCACTGTTTGTTTGTGTTCAGCCTTCATGAACAGTTTATACCATAAATATTGCCTTAGAAGTGAGTGTAAATGGTGACTCATGTGTGTGTGTAGTCCATTTCAGGTCATCAGACACATTTTGAAGTCTGTAAACTGGCCTAACAGTTAACATACATGTGTCCAACAAAACGTGTGTGACTGGCAACATTTATCCTGCATAAAGTCCTGTATATCTGTATTGTTATGTAACCATGGCAATATATGGGACGACGCCATTGGTCGAATGTACCTGTGTCATAATGATGACTTCTGGATGTGTGTTCTTCAGATGGAGGGGGGAATGCCAGGACATGTTGAATGTCTTATAATTTTGTTAAATTTGTGTGAGTTACCTGGTTACGGAATTTCCAAAAGCATTGTCAGTAGGCGATGTAACATATTGTGTGGAATATGGGTTTTGTTGATTAAAAAATGATTTCAAAACTATATGAAGATACCGGTTAAACAGTGTGCAGTATACCAGTGTCATCAATATATGGCTCCAGTTATTATATATTTGGCCTGCCATGTCAGAGAGGGCAGTAAGTTGCAAAGTTATAAAAATGAAATTCTGTACCATTTAGGATTCTAGTTTTCTAATGAAAATATGTCAACTTGTTGTACTCTACATGAACCATCTCAGAATGTCGCTGCGTGATATCAGACAATGTTCCTTTCATTTAAGGGCAGGGGGTGAGAGGCCGTTTCATCTGACATTGATATTTTACACTTTGAACCTCAAACTTTTTTGAATCTAACTAAAAATCAATGCGCTCACAATAAAATTGTATCTACACAATTTTACATAAAAAAAATAAACAATTAACATTTTGACAATCCTCGACTTAGTCGCCAGATGTGTTATGAATATTGTCCATTCAGAAGTGGTTTTGTATTTACTGCGATTTCTCAAAAATATATTCAAAAGTGCAGCACCAGTGACAGAACTTTCCTAAGTAATAAAAATGTCCCCACTTTCAAAACTGTTACTGATGGGACACATTCGTCGTTGACTTGTTGCAGATGTTTGTGCCGATCAAGAGCCAAGAGGCTCTGGACAGTGCCGTGGAGCTGATTGAGCGCAACCAGCGGCTCCAGAGTCTACGGCTCTTCCTCACAAAGGCTCAGGAGCCATGCGCGGCTCCGGGCAAGCTCGCGGAGCTCTTCGATGGGAACGCGGTAGGTCCACTGTTGCATGTGCTGGAGGAGGAAGACATGTTGTGTGGGAGCTCACATACAGTGGATTTGCGAGGGGTGGAGTGGGGTGGGGGTGGGGGTGGGGTGGAGTTTTTTGAAGGCTCAGTGGGAAAAGCGGCTTCAAAAACTACATGGGAGTGTCACCAAGATAGAAGGATGGCCAAGATAGAAGGTGGCCCAATAAAAGGGTGGTCAAGATTGAAGGGTGGCCAAGATAGAAGGGTGGCCATGATAGAAGGGTGGCCAAGATAGAAGGGTGGCCAAGATGGAAGCGTGGCCATAATAGAAAGGTGGTCAAGATAGAAGGGTGGCCATGATAGAAGGGTGGTCAAGATAGAAGGGTGGCCAAGATAGAAGGGTGGCCAAGATAGAAGGGTGGCCATGATAGAAGGGTGGTCAAGATAGAAGGGTGGCCAAGATAGAAGTGTGGCCAAGATAGAAGGGTGGCCATGATAGAAGGGTGGCCATGATAGAAGGGTGGTCAAAATAAAGGGTGGTCAAGATAGAAGGGTGGCCAAGATAGAAGGGTGGCCATGATAGAAGGGTGGCCAAGATAGAAGCGTGGCCAAGATAGAAGCGTGGCCAAGATAGAAGGGTGGTCAGAATAAAGGGTGGCCAAGATAGAAGGGTGGCCATGATAGAAGCGTGGCCAAGATAGAAGCGTGGCCAAGATAGAAGCGTGGCCAAGATAGAAGGGTGGTCAGAATAAAGGGTGGCCAAGATAGAAGGGTGGCCATGATAGAAGCGTGGCCAAGATAGAAGCGTGGCCAAGATAGAAGCGTGGCCAAGATAGAAGGGTGGTCAGAATAAAGGGTGGCCATGATAGAAGCGTGGCCAAAATAGAAGGGTGGTCAGAATAAAGGGTGGCCAAGATAGAAGGGTGGCCATGATAGAAGGGTGGCCAAGATAGAAGGGTGGCCAAGATAGAAGGGTGGCCAAGATAGAAGGGTGGCCAAGATAGAAGGGTGGCCAAGATAGAAGGGTGGCCAAGATAGAAGGGTGGCCATGATAGAAGGGTGGCCAAGATAGAAGGGTGGCCAAGATAGAAGGGTGGCCAAGATAGAAGGGTGGCCATGATAGAAGGGTGGCCAAGATAGAAGGGTGGCCAAGATAGAAGGGTGGCCAAGATAGAAGGGTGGCCATGTGGGAGAGTGAGTAATTGGAAGGGAAATGATGAGCATTTATAAGGAGTATTAATCAAGCCACAACTTGTCTCCACACACAGACATGAGAGTAGACAGTTTGTTATTCTGGTCGGTGTGACAAGCAGCACTAAGTCTTGTGTGTGTCGTTGCAGTCCCACGGTGGGAAGGGGGCGGTGAGGAGGGAGAGGAGGGGAGACAGGAGGACGGGGCGGTACTCCCCACCCCCCGGCACCCTGCCCTCCAACGAGAAACACCTGGTGAAGAGGTTGTCCCGACTCTCTACCGAAACACAGGGGGAGTTCATTCCAGAGCAACTACAGGTACGCACAGGTGTAGCACAGGTGTAGTAGAGGCAGGTACACACAGGTGTCATATGGGCAGGGCATGTGACAGCTGATCATATCCATAATCCGAATTTTTTGTACAGTTTTCGAACCAAAATATTTTTTTGGTTCGAAAACTGTTTTGGATTGGCATTGTAAAGTTAATAACCCAGTAACACTTTATTCGCTAAATAGTTTCTGTTTCCAAAATGTTGCAGAAACGTCTTGTGAATATATAGCATCATGACAATATTAGCCATTTTCTAAACAAACATAATTTTTACAAACATTACTTCTGTTACGCTTTCAGCAGTGTTATATATAAAACCTTAACAGTCTAAATACGGCACCAACACCATTCACACCGACACACACGTGCACACGCACACACCCATACACGCACACACACATACATGCGCACGCACGCATGCACGCACGTGTACACACAGTTTCTTTGTGTTTTCAGAAGCGTAACGGTCAAGCGGACCACAGTGCCAGCAGTTCGCGGTCAGGCAGCCAGTCGTCCCTGGACAGTAGTTACTGCAGTGCCCAGTAAGTGACCCACACTGTATGTGGCCAGCACTGTAGAGTGCAGTGGCACAGTGGTTAGAGCTTCACAGCCTTGACTAAGAGAACCCGGGTTCGAGTCATGTTCTTCCATGTCGAATCTTGGGCAACCTTGTTTGCTCTACACTATGCCAGTTCACTCAGCTGTATGAATGAGTAACTGGCTGTAGACAGTAGTGGATATTTGCATACTAATAAAAGGTAAAGGTAAGTTCTTATATAGCGCAGTATCTAGTCTTCAGGACTGCTCAAAGCGCTTTACACTTTGACAGACCTGTTCACTCAGACACCATCTCGGCTTCTCTGGGAAGCATCCAGCCATATACTACAATTAATGCGTGAAGGCAGCTCGTACACATATCCACCACTGTCTATAGCCAATTACTCATTTATGCAGCTGAGTGAACTGGAGCAATGTAAAGTGAAAAAACTTGCCCAAGGTTTTAACACCGCAGCACAGGATTCAAACCCGGGTTCTCGTAGTCGACAGTCCAAAGCTCTACCCTTGAGTCATTGCGTTTGCGTGTGCATTAGTTGCAGTGTGGCTGGATTCTTCCCAGAGAAGCTGAGATGGTGTTTGATTGAACAGGTCTGCCAGGGAGTAATGCAGTGAAGCATTTAGAGCAATACGGTGGATCGAATACTTGAGCTATACCAGAACTTAGCTTTCTGTCTGTCATGTCGACTGGGAAGGAACGCCAACTGCTAGGAGCAAGTCTCTGGGTTATGGGTAGAGACTCTCCCTGTGCAACATCAGCATACGTGTCACGGGGATCTTCTGCGGGAATCTTCACTTCCTGAAATTGCCCAAGTTCTGAGACGGCAGCATGTGGGATAGAAAAGCCATCCACTCGGTTGAACGTTTGGCGCTGTACCACAAATACCATTGTCCAAGTTAATTCTAAGACTATATCAGTAATTACTGTGAAACTACCTGTATTATGACCCCACAAGTCTTCATGTTCAATAAAAATACCATTTTGTGTGTGCCATTAATCTCACAAATTTTGGCAATTCACAATGGCCTGTCTGCCACCCAGCAAGATCCCTTTGAGTTTGATCAACGTTCACATAAAGGTTCAGTTTCACGTGGCTTTCATTTTTAATTCATTTTGACAGAGTTAAGTGAAGAGATATTTATTAAAAATAAGTAAATTTCTCTCCTAAATCCTTGGCCCTGGTGAATTAATGCTTAATAATACTCACTTGTGCTTTTCAGCTCAGTTTCTCTGTGAGTTGCTGAAGTTTAATATTATTTAATTAGCAGACAGTTCCCGCACTTCAGTGTGTTTACATGCCATGTTGTAGACGCAGCCACGGGTCAACCAGAAGTATACCTTCTACCAACTCTAGAGACCACGCAGGTACGGATGCACTCAGTCTTGTCTTACCTAGCTGCATATACAATTTATTATAAACAGTTTGTTTGTAATTTCTTCTAATTGCACCAATTTGAATTTTTTCTACACTAAATTTAACTTTAAAAGTTTGTATTCATGATATATAAAACTCTTTTTATGATGCTTTGTTAGATAGGAATCATTAGGTTTTATTACATTTCACCTACCCAAATCTTTAGTCTAGACTAGAGTCAGAGTTTGGGGATACAACCACCAGGTGGCGCCACCTAGCGTTCGTAGCAAATAGTATCCTGCCAGGTGTAATGTGAAGTGTACATTTCGTTGTAATCGTCTACACAAGCGAGCGACATCGGGATTTATTTGTAAGATGGGGTGTGGCTTTAAATACAGGAGTGGCTTCAAAACAGTGTTTACGGTAGTCGACAAATAGAGTGTGTTGTTTCTGCCACAGATGACGAGAAGAGAGGAGGAACGTTTCCTCGTCGCGGGGCGCCCTCTGGGTCCTACTGCCAACTCAACAACCAAGGTAAACAACGACTTCAGAGTTCCTCGTTATTAATTCCCAGACATATTAGACTCTGAATATCAAGGTCACAACCTGGGCGGACAAAAGTCGGCTGAGTATTGAGGTGAACTAGTTTAGGTCTGATGTGACCTGAGTAGCGAGGTGGCTGGAATACGGAGGTGACGTCAAGTTGAGAGATTTGTATCATTGCAAGTTTCTTACTTTCTTAGGTACTCTGTATTGATCCAGTTCAGTCGGGTGTATAAATGATTAGCATGGTGTGGAGAGATATAACTGTACAAATACTAATTGCCGTTGAATTCTTCCCAGATCAGTCAACATGATGGTTGGTTAAAGAGGAACTAAAATGTATTGTATTGCATTTGAGCAGTTCCAAGTGCTGGACACCATGCTAGATAGGAGGTTAGCTTTTCATGCATGTCAGCATTTTTATTTAGATCTCAAAGTGCAATTTCTTTCAAAATGTATTTATGAATGCCATGCATTGAGACGTTGTTTATTTAGTGTTTGTTATATCTGTAATGAAATAATGTTACCAGCACAAATGTGTTGATGGTATTTAACTGACAGAGCCAAGGAGGGACAGGCATCATGCTTTGAGCAGTCCCGATGACTGGACACAGGGCTATATATGGATTGACCTTTTATTTACATATTTGTCAACTATTATATACAATATAAATTACATTTTCACGATAAAATATTTGTATTATTATCAATTAAAGAATAAAGGACTTGTTAATAGTATCTTTACGCGTTTGGATTTATTTAAAATGTTACGTTTCTAAATGTGTGTTTTCAGTGATGGTCATGTTAACCCTTTTTCAGTGATGGTCATGTTAACCCTTTTTCAGTGATGGTCATGTTAACCCTTTTTCAGTGATGGTCATGTTAACCCTTTTTCAGTGATGGTCATGTTAACCCTTTTTCAGTGATGGTCATGTTAACCCTTTTTCAGTGATGGTCATGTTAACCCTTTTTCAGTGATGGTCATGTTAACTCTTTTTCAGTGATGGTCATGTTAACCCTTTTTCAGTGATGGTCATGTTAACCCTTGTGTTCTCCATACAGGTTCCCAGTCGTTCCCGCGCCACCTCCACAAGGGTGACCTCTCTGTCCACCAGCAGCTGTCGTCGGTCAGCAGTGACCTGTCGGTGTCCACTAGCAGCAGTAGCAGCGGTCTCGGGGCCATTGACATAGACTCGCCGGACGGTCGTCGTCACTTTGACCAGCTTAGCTGTAGCCTCAAGCATCTCTCTGCTCACAAATGTAAGTTCTCGTCTTTCTTCGGGGTTCATAAATGGGCCAGAATGTTCTCAGGGATTTGTGTGATGTTTCTGTTTAGGTCCGGATAAGTTTCAGTCCGAGCTTGTCTCAGCTTGATGATGATAACATTTTAACCTTTTAAGTCTGTCTTTTCACATGATAGCAGAAACAGAAACAGAAACACTGTGCAAATAAGTTTGTGCACGAATTGTGTGTATTATTTTCGTAATTTATTTTATATTTGTATTATATTGTTTTTCAAGTTTGATAAAGGTATGGCAATGTCAGTTACTTCAGCCGTGTCCCCCCCCCCAACCCCCCCCTCACATTGTGCGTGTTCATTTGTTGTAGCTTCATAAAACTTTCATTCATTGATAATACATTTATATTTTTCCAACATAATAACACTGTGTGTGTTTATGCATATATAATAATAATAATAATTTTATTTAAACACCTCATTTCTTTACATAGTAAATTCAGGGCTGTGTACAAGTAAAATAGCTTTAAAAATAAATACATTACAACAGTTCAGCAAATTATAAGTACACATTTTGATAAAATAATGCACACAAAAAGTAAAAAAGTAAATATACGCTCTTTTAAAATATAAAGTGTTCATGTTCTTTCTAAAATGTCTAGAATAAATTACGAAGATGCCTGTTTAAAGAAAAACGTTTTTAGGTCTTTCTTAAAATGTCCGGAATCTTGTTGTTTTCTGAGATAAAAAGGAAGCGAGTTCTATGGGCATGTATATATATATATATATATATATATATATATATATATATGTGTGTGTATATATATATATATAAAATATAGTGTTTGTGGTATATAATTGACTTATTATGTAACCACAAAAGTATTTCTTTTCACATGTAGGGATTCTTGCGTAAATTTGCACATCCCTAAAATATATTAAGCATAATGGTGGACATATCTCCTG
Organism: Oasisia sp. SBJ-2009; assembly: GCA_964017155.1. Lineage (NCBI taxonomy): Eukaryota > Metazoa > Annelida > Polychaeta > Sabellida > Siboglinidae > Oasisia > Oasisia sp. SBJ-2009. The sequence continues at coordinate 54,468,509 of OZ024857.1, forward strand.
TATTTCCCGGCAAATAAACCTACCGGCGTCATCTAGTGAGCAGCGAGTGAAGCGTGTCAACTCGAATCGACGCTAGTAGCAGTTTTGGTTTGTGAAAAGCGCCACGCCATGTATTGGGGGGAGTGAGGGGTTGCATGAATGGGGTAGGAAACGAGAGGGTAACCGAGACTTGTTGCCTGGCTAGCTCCCCGAGCTCCCATTGACTGGAAGAAGGGCAGGATGCTGGGTGCCGGGGCCTTCGGACAAGTCTTCCTCTGCTACGACGCTGACTCCGGCCTCGAGCTCGCTGTCAAACAGGTGGTCATCAACAACGTGGACAAAGAAATCTCAAAGGTGAGAACGTTGTCCAGTTGAACCTCGCTTTAGGGTCACCTCGCTAATGCAGCCGCCTCGAAGTTAAGGTCACTGTGAAGCCACACCAAGTGAGTGTTGTAACAGTGGCTTAAGACGTTAGTCTTGTACGTGTTGTTGTATTGCGTTAATTAACGAGGTCATCTTGCTATTAAAAGTATCACCTCAGTAATGAGGTCACTTCACTAATGAGGTCACGTCACTAAACAGGTCACGTTTGTTCTTTCCAAAAGGTATAGTGATGCAACACTACATCATGGTTTTGATTATTCAATGATGAGTCTCCAAAACAAGTGAACAGTTTTGTTCATTTCATGTTGCACTTTCCTTAGCAATAATAAAACTCCTTTTGCAGATGGATTCCTGATAAGCAGTGTCAAAATATATGTGTGACATTATTTCTGCCCAACCCCTGTTACAATTGTACCAAACAAAATGGGTGCAATTTATTGTACATCTAAAAAGTACAACACTCCATAACTAAAAATTATGTAGTGAACTAATGTGATCTTATGGATATTTTCCACAATACGTATAAAACATTTCAATTAATTTTTATTGTTAAATGGTGTTATTATTTTGGTCAAAAAATCACCGTTTCAGCCACAGTACTTTCCCTTAAATGGTGAAACAACCAGTTTCAACGCAAACTTTACCGGCAATTATAGCAGTGTTGGACTGGGTTAGCAACGATGTCCTTTTATGTTCAGCAATATGCTATTTTATTCTCCATTCAACACAGCAGACTTAGACTTCCTGTTAGAAATTACAATGCCGTCTAGTTGCCAGTAGACAACCTGACCTTGACCTTGAGCTGTCACTTGCAGGAGGTGAGGTCACTCAAGTGTGAAATTCAGCTGCTGAAAAACCTACACCACGTCAGAATTGTTCAGTATTACGGCTGCCAGGAGACTGGGAGCTTCCTGAACATCTTCATGGAGTACATGGCAGGGGTATGTTCATGGAGTACATGGCAGGGGTATGTTCATGGCAGGGGTATGTTCATGGAGTACATGGCTGGGGTAGGTTCTGTCGGTCTGGAAGTCTTTCTGACACATCAGCAGTGTCCTCTCCTATTGGCAAATGGACATGTATTAAAACTTTACATAGAGGTCAGTTCTGTCTGCTGTGGGTTATTGACTGAGTGAGGGTGAGTGAGTGAGTGGGTGTGTGAGTTAGTGAGTGAGTTAATTAGCGAGTGGGTGTGTGTTAGTGAGTGAGTGTGTGAGTTAATTAGTGAGTGAGTTTGACTATGTGTGTTAGTGAGTGAGTGCATGAGTAAGTGGGTATGTGAGTTAGTGAATGTGTGAGTTAGTGCGTGAGTTAGTGAGGAAGTGCATGAATCAGTGAGTGCGTGAGTTAATGAATGTGTGAGTTAGTGCGTGAGTTACTGAGTGAGTGAGTGCATGAATGTGTGAGTTAGTGAGTGCGTGCATGAATGTGTGAGTTAGTGAGTGCGTGCATGAGTGAGTGAGTGAGTATTGAGATGTGTTGCGTGAGTGAGTGAGTATTGAGATGTGTTGCGTGTCTGTCACAATGCCATGTGTCTTGCAGGGGTCTGTGAAAGACCACATCAACACATACGGTGCCCTGCGAGAGAATGTGACGCGCAAGTACACGCGGCAGGTGGTGGAGGGCCTGGTCTACCTGCATGACCTCATGATAGTACACCGCGACATCAAAGGTCCGTCTCCTCACTGGGCTCTCTGTTATGTAGTCTAGCCTTCTATATTTTATTAGTTTATTTATTTATTGTTTTTAGTAGTCTGTTGATATGGAACTTCAATAATGGAGAGTTAATTTTAGTCATATGTTTAAGTAATGATTATTTTATTTATTTATTTTTATGATTTTTTTTATGAATATCTATTACATGTAATGTAAGATGTAAAGCACCCTGAATAGTTTTTAACTACAGTTGGCACTATATAAGTATATTTATTATTATTACAAAAGATTGAGCTCCATGAATCATAGCTGGGGTGTATACAGACATGTAAAATGGACAGAAAAAAATAAACATGCTTAATCAATAATAAAATTAAAAATATTTAAATTATAAACATTATAATATAAAACTAATTGCATATTTATTGTGAGGAACTTAAAGTAGAGATTTAGTTGTACATTATTTTATCAAAATTTTTATTTTGTAAAGTTTTGACAGTTGGCAATTAACGGTGACAGGAAGAATTATGTAAAATTGACTATGAGAAATGATAAACATATGAATGTATTGTGGTTATCAAAGTTATTTTCAGTTATTATGTATACATTATGTATTTGCTGTAACTAGGTGATCTGTTGGCCAGTTTTGACTGACACTGACATTAATGTAATAACACATTGGTTTGTTATAAGTAACATCCATAGACCATACTATTTTATCAAAATGTACTTATAATTTGCTGAACTGTTGTAATGTATTTAATTTTTAAGCTATTTTACTTGTACACACCCCTGAATTTACTATGTAAAGAAATGAGGTGTTTAAATAAAATTATTATTATTACTTATTATTATATTTTATTATTTCATGGAGCGATTTATTTCAGATTCCAAGTTTTGTCATCGTGTTTCATTGGTAAATGTATAACAGCCAAGATGACAATTTATGAAGTAGCAATTTATTTTCTACCTCTTTGTTGTAGGCGCAAATATTCTGCGAGATTCCAGTGGAAATGTGAAACTTGGTGATTTTGGAGCGTCGAAGAGATTGCAAACGATATGCACAGCGACAGGCACAATGACCCAGGCGAGCACCGTCACGGGCACACCCTACTGGATGTCACCAGACGTCATCAACGGGGAGGGGTACGGACGCAAGGCAGACATCTGGTAAGGAAGGGTAGGGTAGATGGCTGGTGTTTCTTTCAGTTGTTTCAAAGTCCATTTGAAGGTTTCATGGATAAACGCAATAAATGGTGTATTTGAAATTTCGTCCAAGGTACAATGAAACGTTTGTTTAGACATGTGTTGAGGGGCCGTACTATCAATTTATTTGTATTAAAAAATTGTAAATCCTTACCGAGTGACCTGCTTAAAAGAGCTTAAACAGCATTTATCATGTTTTGACACGATAAATGCCGTTTTTTTAATCAAAATGTGATATATCCATTTTCAGTGTTTTAGTGTGCCTAGTCATAGAAAGTTGTCAATTTGGTGGGGGCCCTAAATATTGGCGTTGTGCCCCACCCACAGGGTAAATCGCCCAACTCCTGTCTTCATTTGAATATTACTATTTACAAATCACTCGTAACTCATATGTTTATATAACTAATATGTACGTTTATTGACGCTTTGCATTAACATCTTTGTAATAGGTTCACACGGTTACTGTATAAAATCCAACTTTGGTAGGAACAACTGTTTTAATGCCGAAGCTAATGTCTGATGCAAAATCCTTACCATGGCAGTGTATGTATGCTGTAGCTAGATAGGAGCGTGCGTTATGCCACAAACTATTCTTGATTAATTTCGTTTACAAGTCTCGATTTAAACTGAAGACGAAACACACAAGTTTCTCTTTCTTCAAGCGAAGAAAATGGATTGATCACTTTTTTAAAGCCCCTTATACATCTTTGTAAGTGTTTAAAAATATAATTTGACCCTTTATGGGAACTGTTACACATCCCCACTGGTGCTGTTGATCTGTACTTGTAATGTTCGATTTATCGGGAAATTATTACATGCTTGCAATGCTATAATTAGCGACAATAGAAATTAAACATTCGCATGTACGAGCTCAAAAAGCTAGCAGTAATATAGCCTCCCTTGGAGTGTTGAGTGTCAAATATTATCGATCTGATACAAATGTGTGGTTTTTCCTGCAGGAGTCTCGGCTGTACGGTAGTCGAGATGCTCACCAGTACCCCACCTTGGATCGAGTTCGAGGCGATGGCCGCCATATTCAAGATAGCAACGAGCGACTACCCTAAGTACGAACTCGCCGTTGAAACGTCCGACATCGCCAAGAACTTTCTCAAAAAGTGCTTCCATAAATCACCAACGTGTCGTCCGTCAGCGAAGGAACTTCTTCAACACAGATTTGTGAATGAGTTCACGTAACATAAATGAAGGCTTTCAATAAGACGTACCCAAAGAGACCACACAGTAGCGGCTTTACGAGTGGCACCCGCAGTGCCCCCTGGTGTCTCGAGCTTCTTCCGGTCATCGCAGTTTCGCCGGTGACGACAAACGTGTCACATTGTACATTTTTTGTATGCCATGATTATGTGAACTTACAACACGAATAGCTTTATATCGTGACGTTAGGGATATTAACAAGCTGCATTTTTCTGTTCAGCTGGAACTGTTTAAAGGATCTGTGAATGTAGTTCATTCCTTTTCGGTACAAGCTTCTTTTTTTTCCACATATTTCAACAGTTGTCTCATGTTTGTGAATAATTTTAAGGTACCTGTTGACTTTTATGCCTGCATATTTTGTTTAAAGATTACAGGGTATTTTTTGTTAGAGGACTGGCAGTTGTTTTGGAAATTGAATGGCCAAAAAATATTTTAATCCCAATGGTAAAATTAAATGGATGCTAGTTTAATAAATTCTACATATTGATTAATTAGGACATGTTTAATAGATAACGCTGGAGAAGTTTGTGTCGGTTTAAGGCTAAATAATGGAAGTGGATTACGGCGGGTGAGAGAGAGTAGGAACCTGGGGTTGAACAGGGAAGACATTGTAGAATACAGGTTGAAGACAACCAGCTTATTGTTTTTGTATACACCAACTGCCAAATGTTGGCCATATGGTCAAGAACTTTGTACAGAGCGACCGAGAGAGGATCTGCATTGAAACCAATCACAAACTTAATCCATTCGGCCTTGCCGCCAACATTAGTTAGGACTAATATTTCAGCGTCATTCTGCCTCTGTGTCATCAGTTCAGGCAGATGGAAGAATCAAAATTTCAAGGGAATCCTGATACGGGCCGAGTGTTGCTACAACATTTTCGCTTTAAGATATGTCTGATCCTAATTTGTGGACCAAGTTGTTAATCAGGGTGGATTTTGTATAACTACTTGAGTGCGTTTCCTGCAAAAATCAGTGTTACTGGAAAAGGCTGAACAATGTTTAATACCGAAATATTTCACGGCAAGAGTCAAGTAAATATATTTAACATGGCACACACCGTCCGTGGCTGATATATATTCACACTTTACGTGAATTTGAAGGTTTTGTCAGATTAGGAGTTCCTACCAAGTGGTGGGCTTTTGTATGTAAACGTAATAATAAAGTGTAATAACTACGTTCCTGCAACTACTTGTTATTGTTAAAACCTACGATGGCAGTCAAAATACGAAAACTACTGAAGCATTGTTTTTTTAAATAAAAAAATTATCACCAAGTTGAATACAACATTGTTCTATGCATGACACATCTGTTTTTTAGCCCTTCAGTTCGTCTTCAGAGTTTTGCGACACTTGTAACAATGTAAAATTGAATGCTGCTGTGTAATTTATGCACATTGATATACCTTAGTCTTATCGCTATGTTTGCGAGTGATCGTGTATGACTGCATAAAACCACATTATCGAAGGGGCCACCAATATTCACTCTTAACCCACACAGCAACAGCTTTGTTTAGGTATTTAAGCATAATTTTATTTCAAAATGTATTCATGAATGCAGTGCACTGGTTTCGGCTTATTTATTTAACCCCAGTGCACAACTGTAATCTTCTAAAAATTACTTACAGACAATCCACCCAGCACGCTGCAATATTACCACGGGGTCTCACAAACATTTCTACTGAACGATTACTCCAGTTGCTAAAACCATCTCGATTAAAACCTGCAATTAAATTTCACAAATAAAAGTACGGCATTAATGGCTTCTACAAGTTCAGCACCTAGTTCAGCATCTAGTTCAGCACATTCACAATAGGCACCCATGAAAGTGTTGCGTATATACAGTGATACAACCAGCTGTTACATAACAAAAATGGCACATGACAAAGCCTATTCATTGTGGCAATCCAGACAACACGACTACGTGTGATGATAAAATAGCATAAACAGATGACCAGAACTGCCGACGTCTGCTGCAAGACCTAAGTTCGTACATTTAACCGAATCTTCTTGGGGAAAACGTCATTAGTAATGTATTTATAAAACGGTGTTGTTATTGTATAGCAAGTTTTTAAAGATGGTACCGATGGAACATGTATGACTTAACGGTGTTGTTATTGTATAGCACATTTTAAAGATGGTACCGATGGAACATGTATGACTTAGACAAGTGAAGACAATCGCGTATGATTGCGGAGTTCTAAAACAGATGCATCGATGGGAAAAATAAACTGCTACGAGACCACCCCTAGAGACCACTTATGAAATCACCCGAGAGACCACACATACTTGTGAAACCACCAAGAACTACAAGAAAGCCACCTTTGGCTGTGACGCAAGGGTGTGACTCTGTAACAGCAATTCATGGACTTGGGTCTACACAGTCAACCATCAACCTGGCACATAAACAGTTCTGCCGTGATGTGAGATGGCGTTAACTCGTCGCATCGACTTCTGTCTTTGCTTTCTTCTCGGCTGGTTCACTCTCACCTGAAGTCTTACTGTTCTCGTTCTTTGGCTGTCGTCTCTGTAACCAAACCCCACGAGTGAATACACATTTTCCTGTGTAATCGTAAAAATTATCACTGATCAGCTATGAAGATATGCACTTCTATATCGCCATATTTACAAGGTTTCTCTTTGTAAAACGCTGACGACAATGATATAACATTATTCACAATATTGGGGCATCAAAATCTGCTGAGTATAAACCTAATTGTAAGCACATACAAAATTAGTTGCTATAAGACCGAATAGATTACAAGTGACTGGCTTTAAAAATATATACACATACATTATCATCAAAGAACCAGCAAAACAAGTTGTCTATACTACACACAGACCAATGAGAAAATACTGATGCAAATGTCCATATAAATTTAACTGAGAGGATGTTCACCAAATGAAGAAAACAATACCGACAAACCCACAACTTTTCCACATTCCACAAGAACAACGACATTCAGTTATTTACACCTGTAATCAACTCACCTGGGAGTCGAACCTGCCTCCACCCCCGAAACGCTTCCTGCCCCGCCCAGCGCCTCCCTTCCTCTTGAAGTTCCTCCGCTCCTTCTGTTCCTGGATGTATTTCTTCCAATACTCCACCTCCTCGTCACCTGAACACGAGACAGGCGGCCATCAGAGGGGAGACATCCAAAAAAAATTATATCTACTATTTTATTATTTAAAAAAAATTGTACTATAATTATCTATTTTTAATATCTACTATTTATCAACTATTTTATTATTTATTATTATTAATTGTACTATAATTATCTATTATTTATTTTTAATATCTACTATTTTTAATATCAACTATTTATCAACTATTTTATTATTTATTTACAAATTGTAATATAATTAACTATTATTGATCAGTATTTTAGTATTATCAAGACTAATATTATTTATTTATATTGAATTTTTTTACTGATCTATTTATTTTACAACTACGTCTCTATTTTTTATATTAAGGTAATCTGTATATTCCTGTAAAGTGTAATGCGCCTCTGAATGGTTTTATTGCTAGAGACATGGCGTAGACAAATACTGTTATTTATTTATTATTATATTAATTTACCTCCACCGAGTCACGTCAGATTTACATTTTAATGACCAACACATAGAGGTCGAAATAGTGGTAGTCCGGTAGTCCGGTAGTCCTGAGGACTACCAGAAACTTGGTCGGACTACCAAATATAATGACACCAGTAGTCTGATAGACTACCACAACATTTTTGAATATTTAAAAAAATTGTTTGTCATGTTATTTTGCTTACATCTAGCCAACTCCTGACTACCAGATATATCTGAGGACTACCAGATCTCCCAACTAAGTAGTCCTGCTGACTACCAGAAATTTTGGAGTTATTTCTATCCCTGTATATTAACAAACCACTGCAATAATCCATACAAATAGCAGTCATACAAAAATCTGACATTTTACACACAGAAAACTAGACAGCTGCTTTCTTCACTCATGTCTGCAATCAAACATGGTCTATTACAAAACTGATCAACTTTTCACTAATTTCATGTATCGCTGTAAAAACGCGCAATGTTATATGAGAGTTTTATGATCTCACCTACATAGTGCATTTCATATTTATGACAATCATTGTTATAAACTTACTAAAATAGCTCAACACAACTTGGTGGACAGGATAGTGTGTCTTCCACATATTTACCCATTTTATCCTGAAGCTAGTGCAGATGAGTTGCAGCCAGTTCCTGATCATTTCCTCAAATCAATCTGTCAGCATTAAAAAATGACAGGCCTTCATTTAAAATGGACATAACTTTATTATTTCTCAATCAATTTTTAAATGTGATATACCTTTAGAAAGTAGATAAAATAAATTATCAAGTCGCATTGACAAACTCATAGTTTTATCATATATATTTTATGTGGCATATGACAAAACATGCCCAATAAATTCAAACCTATGTTGAGGTTTGTCACATTACTTTTCACCTGACATTTTCGCCAAGGAGACAACATGTCAAAGAGCAAGTTGAGTTTATTTTATGCATTACTCTCTGCTGAAAACAAAGGTATACAACTTGTCCACATATCTTGGATAATAATCTCATAATGTAAAATTGTTTGTAATAACCCCCATGTCAGTCGATTGAATCGCCAACATGTGGCACCGCTGAGCGGAATTATGCAAATTTGTGAAATATTTTCTGTCAACGATGTATAATTTTGTGGCTTATTTCTTATAACTAATAAATAAGTACTCTAAAGTAACAACGTTGGTCAACATTTCAACGTCACTTTATTGATGAAATAGTTACCATCGTTGGAAATAATCTTAACTTTGTTTGGCGCCAAAAAAAACGGCATGGCCGTGGTGCGCGGTGAGCGAAAATGAATGCCGTTGTCGGTCGACCCCACTTCGATGGCTTCAAAGTATGTCTTCACGGACAAATATCGCATCAAATACCATAACCGTCCATCTTATATCGGCTATCCACGTGTCTGCCTTCTTGTCATCAACAGTATGAAGTAAATTAATGGAGTTATCCTTCGAAATACGTCAACATTTAACGATCTTTGCGACTCGACGCCATCTTTGATTTCACTTTGGCTTGGGGGTGCCGACTTTGGACGGCAAATACCCAAAGAACGGCACTGATTGGTTGAAAAATATGGGTTTCCTAGTGATCCCGATATACTGACGTCATTCGGTGTTAACCAGCCAATGGGATTCCAAAACGTCAGAGTGCGGGGAAGCCGTGCCAAGTGCAAACTACGACCAGAATCGTATTCCGGATAAAAAGGGTAACTACGACTAGAATCGTATTCCGGATAAAATGGGTTAATAGTTGTAGGCGCGCAGTGGCTCAGGGGTAGAGCTTTGGACTCTCGACCAAGAGAACCTGCGTTTGAATGGTGTGCTACAGTGTGAAACCTTGAGCAAGGTTTTTCACTCAACATGACTCCAATTCATTCAACCGTAAGAATAAGACCTGGCTATTTATCTGATGGGTGATGGGTATATATATGAGCAGCTTTCATGCATTAATTGCAGTGTGGCTGGATACTTCCCAGAGCAGTTGAGACAGTGTTTGATTGAACAGGTCTATATAAGGACTTTGCCGTTATTGTAGTCAGAAGAACCTAGGAACAGTACACAACTTTCTGGTAGATGGCACCACATGTATGACTCACTAAAGTGCAGAGTATCTGCAGGCAGTGTTGGATGATGACAGACCAGTTTAAAGTACAAAGCAAGAAATGTGACAATTAAAAACCAACCATCAAGGACTCTGTGTTCCACCTCCTCGCCATTGATGCTGATCTTCCCGTCATTGTCTTCCTTCATTTTCTCCACAGCAATACTCGCTGCTCCCTCCGTTTCAAACCTCACTTTGGCCTACAATCGGACAGTGTCAGGGTAAATGTTGGGGGGTGTAAAATATGGTCATCAGTGTCAAAATTAATTAATGAAGTAAATACTGAAGTCACATCTGGATAAAATGTGGCGTTGTCAAATTTGAAAAGTAGAAATGGCTAATATATCATGACAATAGGTAAAACTTTTATCGTTATGGTTATAAAATTGTTACAGTTAAGGAAATAGTGTCAGTGATTAAATTATTAAACTTTACTGTTCCAAATGTTTTAGACAAAATATTGCATTGATAAGTATTTTGAAATGCTGAAAGTCTGGTTATTCATCATTACATTCGTGTCACATCAAACAGTGAAAAACACAATGAAATAAATGTAAAACATACAAGCGAAATAAGATTATGCAGGTATTGACACATGCAGAGAATGGAAGAATATCTTCCAGAGCAGTTGTTGATGATAGATCGCCTCTGAGGATGCCCAGGACAGAACATTCTGGAAATCAAGAATTCAGGCCGCTGACCCCACCTAGTGGGAAAACGACTCAAAATATCACACTTCCTCTTCTACAACAATACTGAAGGGACAGCGTCATATCATTCTGCACTCACCTCTGTGTCCCCTATGCTGAACTCGATGTATGCAACTGGCGAGTATTTCATGAAAGTGTCTTTGATTTGTTCTCGCGTGGTGTCCTTCACCACATTCTTCAGACACAAGACAGCGCCCTTCGTCATGCAGTCGGACAGTTTCTGGGGGCACAAGACTTTGACATTTAAAACAATGATGCTCCTAGATTTTATTATATTTAATATTACGTGCTTATGACTACAACATACATTCCGATGGTTTACTGCATGCCAAATTGTGTTTATTTACACTGTTCATAATTTTTAAATAATACCCCCCTCCACCACATATTCAAAATGTAAATAAAACATAGTTTCGGAACAACACTGGTTGGCAATAATGCAGAGACGACCAGGATTAGCCGCAACAACCACTGATGACCATTGATGTTTAATTTTCCCACATTCTAGACAGCACACTTGTTTGAAATTACTTCTTGGCCAATTCTGGGCACAAGAGTAGACACCATCTCTTTAAAATATAGATTCTGTGCATTTCGTTGACTTTTTCTAGAAGTCTATATTTGATCAATACACACACAAAATTTGTGTGACGTTTTTATGCAAGATTACCTACACAATCTAACAAACTTCTTAACCACTTATTAACTTTTTTTGACAGATGCAGTTTTTTTAGATCACATGCCCAATAAAGTGTACTTAGACTGAACCTTGCATATTTAAAATTGTACACTAGACTATATCTGATTAAGCATATTTTATATTTCAAATATTACATTTCTATTTGAAATTTTAACATATCAGCTTTTTTGTGCTTAGAAAAAACAATTTACTGCCATGTCAAGTACGACTTAGTAATATTTTCTTTCATTGTACAATTCTAAGCCTTCAGATGTTTGATAAGTCAATAAAACAAACAGAACAGAAAGTAAATACTTTTTACCAGATGAAATCAATCACTTGATGACTCTGTCAATTCAACCTACTGAATGTGTACACTGACAGAGGATAATAATCTCTCTGCGAGACCTGCCTCAATGTCTCACCTTAGATTCCTCTTCATCTTTCTGTTTTTTTAACCTGGAACATTGACCAAATGTCATTTCTCTAGCATGGTAATTGACACATCCGTGTGTGTCACAAAATCATGGACGCCTGTGGACATTATGCCCCATATTTATGAAAGTGCTGGATATGAATATTGTTCTGGTTACAATTGTTGTTAATGTCGGTATGCTACGTATGCTACTATCACATCTGTTTAGGTTTTTCTGTCAGGATGATTTATAATTTCTATTACATAAAACAAATTTCCTTAACGATGCTACATCAAACCAATATTTGTTCAGGTGAAAATTGAATCCTGAGATAATAAAAAATATCCAGAAAATATTCGATGACTTTACAAAGTGAAACAGGATGATGAGGAATACTCACTCTAACTTCCTCTGCAGGTCTTCTTCCTTCTTTGATTTCTTCTCTGCTTCCTTCCTCGAGAAGTAGCCATCCCTGTCCAAACATCACACACTCTAATTCTTTATCTTCAACGCAACATTCGATTATGCTTGTAATTGTAACTGACTGTAATTATGAGTGTGTAACTGCTCCCAGCAATTTTTACTCAATTGTCAATTATTCTCAAGAAACTCACAAGCCAAAGTCAACCAATTGAGGTAAAATTCTGAGACTATTTTATGACATTGTCCCTTATTGTCAACTATCCAGACGAGTTGGCAACCTTCACGCACGCACGCACGCACGCACGCACGCACGCACCTGCCATAAACTGACCCAACAATTCTGTTCCACGTGTTATTCACGTGGAACAGAATAACCTGTTTGGCTGAGTTTGGCTGAATGAACAGTGCTAGGAAATCAACATACAGGCCTTAGCATTAACAGCTATTGAAACAAACTCTGGAGTGAAAAAAAATGTATACTTCTCGAAAGCAATTACCTTGTTTCTTTTTTCAACTCTGTTTCCCTGTACTTTACAGTTTCCATGTTTAAGAATTTCTCCCCGTCGTCCTTGGAGCTGAACACAACGAAGATCGAACCCTGAAACAAAGCCAGACTCACAACACTGCAAGACGACAATGTTAGTTCCTTCAGGTGCATCATTTCAGCATACACTGCCATTATCTTGGGCTTCAGTCACAGCTTTATGCAGGGAACCGTCCACTCGTCAGTTGGACTGGTAAAGCCCGTTGTGAGGTCTTCAAACATCAGGTATTGTTAGCAATGCCTTGAAAATGGGTGTCACATGTAGCTTATGTCAAGTCATAAAACACATACATTTTATCTTGCATAAAGCCCTGGCTTCAGTGAAAACACACCTGTCCACAACCCTGTGTTCTAACACAAGAGGGAATCCTGTATCAAACCAGCGAGCATCCTTGTTTATTATGTGGTTAGTGGTCGTGGCAGCTGAGGTTTCTGGGGATTTGTGGTCTACGTTCAATTGTATTATATATATATAAATAAATACATGTTGCTAACTACTATATTACAATATATTATTATTATCCATGGGATGCAACATCAAATGAAAAGACCGACCAATTCTGTTATTTAATATTATACACAAACTTTGCACACTGAAAGCAGACAACACAGTCAAGTGATTGAACGTTCCTATTGTCTCTTCTGATAAACACCAGAACACACAACAAGAATCTTGGTGAGTACCTATCATTAGAGTGATTAATCTCAATGATTCGATACCAAGCAGTCTTTAATTAATCAAGTGTGCTTTTAGCATGCAAACCCCCTGATTTAGAACTGTGAGTTAATCAGATAAATTTGCCAGTCTTATCAGCTGTAATAACAGTCTTACTCAGTCACCTGTCTGTCTTCAGGGTGACCAGACAGGTCTCTGGTTAAGCCCCCTAATTTCAGGTCCCAGTAATCCAACAGAAATAGTAACCATAGTAACAGTGAATCGTCAGACTCAGTCCTACTTTGAAGTTTTTCTTCATGTCCTTCCGCATTTGGATCTGATCCACCTTGCCAAACTTCTCAAAGAACTCCATCAGTGGGTCCAACGTGACATCCAGTGGGAAGCCTTTCTGCAAACATAACACAGCCACGTTGTTGCTCAAACGCCAACATTTCCACCTCATAGCTATTTCCTGTGTTCCGGCTGACTATTAATTTTACAAGTAATGCGACATACATGTTTACACGCTAAGCTAATTTTACAAGTGTCGCTACAAACATGTTTACATCCAAGTTAATTTTACAAATAATGCTAGAAACATGTTTACACGCTAACTACATTTGACAAGTAATGCTAGAAACATGTTTACACGCTAGCTTAGTTTTACAAGTAACGCAACAAACATATAACTAACTTAATTTTACACGCTACAAACATATAACTAACTTAATTTTATAAGTAACGCAACAAACATGTTGACACGCTAACTTAATTTTACAAGTAACACTACAAACATGTTTACATGCTAACTTAATTTCTTTCCCAATTATATGCCAGGGAATAGGCCAGAACACCCGTTACAACATAGCCTTATGCAGAGACCCGGCCACACGTCATCTGGACGGTTAAAACTGCTGTGGATTGGTAGAAATATGGGTGGACAGGTAAATAAAAGAAAGAGCTAAAAAGTTTTCCAGAACCACATATATTGTTAGTTATGCCATAGAAGTGAGTGTAAGTGATGTCACGTGTATGTTTGTAGTTCATTTCAGGTCATCAGACACATTTTAAAGTTTGTAAACTGGCTCAACAGTTAACATCCATGTGTCCACCAAAACATGTGTGACTGGCAATAATTTGGTCCTGCATAAAGCCCTGCTTTACAACGCACCATTTTGAAGCTAGTTTTAAAGACAGTTGTTGTTAAAAGCATTCGACACCAATAAACCTTCATTTGGTTTGATTATTCATATTTTATTTACGTTTTCTGCTCCACTGCAGTGACTACTTTACGTCCACTCAAAACAACTGGCCAAACACACAGAATCAACGGAAAGGTCTGACTTGTAAGAATCTAACATCCACATTCTTTGTACTCCTATTTGGCTGATTCTAGCCATGTGCACCACTCTTAACAGGTCCATCCTGATACTCCTTGCCTTAGTGCAGATGACCCTTGACCTCACGTGGTTGTACTCACGACATAGTAGCTCCTTTTCTTGATGTCGTCCGTCCTCGCCTTGTTCACCTCGGGCAAGGGGAGGTCAGGGTTCCTGCGAATCTTCACATTGTCCTCGTTCACCTGGCAACAGTTGTCATGGCAACCATCTCAACAGTTGACATCTAACGACTGTATCAACTTCATTTTTCAACACTGATCTCCTGCTGAAATTTGTGGTTTCTTTGGACAGTAAATTGTAAGAACATTGCAGTGACATTATGGATAAAGACAGAGATATTTGCAAACTGATGCAAACCTATCATACGTCCGAGATATTCCGATTTCAAACATAGTGCAATGTGGCATATTACCCAGTCCTTTGCCGCAGACAGTTGTGTCACAAGAAATGACAGTGAAGGCATGTTATCAAGATGGTTATGTCAAGTACAGACACATGTTTAAAAGACATACAAGTCACATTTTTTAGTATTGAACATGGGGCCAACTCAGCAACTGCGACTTGAAACATGGAGAATTGTAGCATTTAAATGGGGAAATCTGTTGCGCACATCTGCACACACCCACAGGTTAGGGCAATAATTTATTATATTCCCGAGCATCCATCAAAGTCAACTAACCATCTACCAAAACCTGACAACACTAATACTTTAATTTAAGAAATGTATCTATCTACGTTGTCAGTGCAACTAACTAACCAGTAGTGACAACAGTAAGAAACAACGGCAAGTGACATGTCACTGACCTGAATGAAGGTTGTGCCTGATGCCTTCAAGGCTGAAGTGATAACATTGTGGTCTGTAGTCAACTGTTTTAACCTGTTGAATGTCACCAGTGTCTCTAAAGAAACCCCTGCACAACTGGTCAAGGACACAACTGGTCAACAGAATGCTTCATAGTTATCTTAGTGTACATGGCAAGTGTATCTGTCATGCCCATTGCAATTCCGCAATTTTTTTTCAATTTAAAATTGGACAATTATTTATTTTTATAGGTTTTTTTCAATTTAAAATTGGACAATTATGTATCACTAAGTGGCCTAGTACTGCTACAAAACCAAATGCATGACAAAAGGATACATCCATCTTCTTTCTTAATTTCTTCTCGCAAGAATGTGTCTCGTGGCAGGTTCATGTCACCAAAGTAGTACTGAAAACAACAACTGATGTTAACCATACTATCCCAAACTATTGTGTTTATTCACCAAAGCCTGCATTGTATATATACCTTTATGCAAGACTAACTTTTTGCCACTGAAAACATGCCCCAGTGTATGCACATACATATATGTATATTACGGTTTTATCTGTAAATACCTGTGTGTATTTACAATCCACATGTGCTTTAATACTTATATATATACACAGTAATATGTATAATAACCCATGTTTGATACATAATAGAAATAGCAATAACAGTCAACATTCAAAATGTTTGCAAGTCAAATTTCCCCCTGTCCAAAATGCACTCAGCCCATTGAAATGGTGGGTGGACATTAAGTTCATCCTGTTTTCGAAAACGATAATGAAAACTTCTATATATCTAATAGTACAATACTTTCTTTTTTAAATATACTACGACCTCAAACTGCAGCAAAATATTCCACATTATTCAATAGTTACAAGTATAATACAATGTTAATATATTAATTATCATGGCAAAATCAAAGTGCTCTTTCTGAGCAGATTCATGAAATGAATGTCACCTCAATCTGCTTCACTATCTTCTTGTCAAGTGCAGACATGACTGGTGCTTCCCCGGCTTCTACCATTGTCGTTTCTGGACTAAGGGCTGAAAAGACATCACGTGAAGTTGTTCTTAACCATTTTGATACTACAGGTCGCCTTTGATGTTAGGTCCCCAGTTTCTTATGCACCAGGACTGTGGATGATATGTCCGATAACAATATTATGTTTAGAATGTCAGATGTTAGAAAGTCCCAAAATTAGACTTACACATATTAATAACTTGTGGCAGTAATAGAGGTTTATGTTCGTGTTTAAGTGTTGGTCGTATGGTAGAGTGCTGGACTGTCAATCGGGGGACGGTGGTTCAATACCACCTGCTGTCAGTTTCAAAACTTAGACAATTTCTTTCAACCCACATTTGCATATGTCTTCCGGAAGAGACACTAAAACTAGTTAAAGCCAGCGACTCTTTCTATCTGGTGTCTATGCCAGGGAAAGTAAAAGATCCCATACCTATAAATGTGTATCCTATAGTGGATTCAATAATAATTATAGAAATTGATAACTCTGAACCTGTGGCCATTAATGGAAGAATAAAATGTAATTTTTATTTACAAAGTGGATATCCTTCCGGCTGCCAGAACCCGATTTTGGCCGGCTAATCTTGCGTGAGTGTAGTTGCACATGCGCTGTGATCGCAACCCGTGTGTACATACGCACTGAAGTTGACTGAACCAGTCACAGGCAAAATAGGTTTCCAGCACTCGGCTGGGTTCTATTAACTGACTACCCTGTGTGGTAGTCTGTATATGTCGTGGTTACAATGTTATGATCTTAAAAAGGTCTCACTGAACTTGGTTAGCATGGAGTTCATCAGTGTCGCGGTCAGCGATAAATAAATTTTATTGTTTTGCCTTTTGGTCTTTGCCAAGGTCTTGTGGTGTTTACCACCAAAAATTCAGCTGCATGTGCATGATGGAATAGTAGTTGAGTAGTTTGTTAGCTTGTGCTGCAATCTTGGGCATTCTTTTTTAGCTGCTAGTAATAGTATAGGGCCTACGTGAATCATGCCAATAGTCGAATAGACCAATAACTGGACAAATGTTTTAACTTCTTGGAAATACACCAATTAGGAAACTGCGATAGGGATGAACTCGTTTTTCCGGCGACTGGGTCAGTATTCATGCACTCAAGGGTCACGATCACGGCACATGCGCAACTAAACTCACGAAGATTAGCTGGCCAAAATCAGGTTACGTATGCCGGAAGAATATCCACTTTGTTTAATTTAAGCTAAAAAACATTTACAGCCTGGGTTTTTCAATATATCATCTAGGACGTCATAAGACTTGCAAAATATTGATAATCATCAATGGCGTACGCCAAGCCAAAATATTAGCTGCCATTATTACAACGGAATTACAATATTGGCCATTAACTTTGATTAAGTGCAATACTGGGCAGTGCCAACGAAGACCCACGTGTTGTTAACCGACTACCGAGGCCGTACAACAACCTAATCCTTGTTATAATACTCCTGAATCCGTGGTCTACAGAAATCTTCAACTAGATACATTATTCATATATGCATGAAATCAAGGAACTGCTAAATTAGATACGAAGACATATACACGCTAAGTAGACACATACACTGAAACCTCTCAAAGCGGGACTCAAAACGCAAGCAGAACGATAAACTACACAACTTCCTGCAAGATGCACGCCGCGAAAAAGTCTGGGGAAAATGCGAACTCGGATTCGACAAGCGGAAACGAAACACATTGTCTTTCTAAGTGTGAACTTAGCAAGAGACTTGTAGACAAGCCTCGATGATGGTTTTGAAAACCTGATTGGTTGGTTTATTCAATTTAAAAATTTAATCTTGAATGCATTCATGAACTTAATATAATTAATACAGAATACATAATAAAAATTATGATAAGGATGACACAATTAGAAAGTGTGCGTACTTGGACATATTCAAAACATAATATTATATATATATATATATATATATATATATATATATATATATATATATATATATATATATATATATATATATATATATATATATAATATGAAATAAACAATATACAATATAGATAGCGGCTAATATACATTACAAATATAGAAATATTTAAAAAGAGGGCGAAATGTTACCTTCTGATTTTTTTAGACATTTTAAAACCAACTTATATTATATTCATAGTGCATCACTTACGCAAAAATAAAATAATAATTAAAATATAAAAAACACCACTTTTAAGCGCCGTGCCGAATCTCCTGGATACATATACATCGTACCTAAATAACAATTTCCCTGACCATTATTATGTATGTAATCAATTATTCTGATTCTGCTCAATTAATACTCTGTTTTCAAGTTAAAAACGTTCATTCAAAGAAATGTAATTAAGTAAAACATAAAATATAATTATAAAATGTGTGAATGATAATAAAAATATCAATAAACCATATAAGTAAAAACGATATTAAGTAAAACATATTGTAACGGTGATACTTAAAAACGTATACATTAATTATTAACACATTTAAAAAAATTAAACGTTACTTACAATTATAAATAAAATTGATATACTCTGGCGTTGGAACTAAATTGGTATTGGAGGGCTGGGCCAGAGCTTCACTGTTTTTGTATCGATCGGTTTGGTCAGATGCGTACATGACATCACGACAGGCTCCCCCAAAACATTATTCAACTGTACTTCGACGCCTATGAGTTCAAAGACATATAAATATAGGAAAACATAGGAACAATAAAAGTTTTAATGTTGGGTTTTATAAAAGAATATTTAAAAAAATATTATATTAAAACATATCTCGTATTTTTTATCACAATTCCATTGTATGAAGACGACTTTATTTGTTATGGTCTCTAAGTCAGTTTTGTAGTTTAATGGTAATTTACAACGCATTGATTTTGTTATAATTCCACATTAAAATATTTTAGAGAACATTTTTCACGAGATTTGAAGAAAGAAATTAATATATCGCATGTGGTATTTCTTAAATACAACATAGTAATATATTGCTTGATAAACATAAACTTCCTTTATGATGTGCTAATCAACAATTACTTGATGCAACATTATAGATATTACGAAAACAACACACTTTCCTGTGTTTGCCAACGTCTAACCAGCGATTAATGAGCATCTCCTTGTGAAAAATATTTCATTTAGTTCTGCAGCCTGGTTACTATTTTATGAATGACCACATGTGCGCGACTGGCCATTGCTTCCGGTAAGTGGGGTTGTTTTGTGTGATGAAATGCGTGTATAAAGCGCTTATCGTTTAGTAAACGTCAATAAATTTGAAACTTCCAAACATAATTCAATACACAGTCTCGTGGTAATGTGTAAATCTAAAAGCAACGTTGTGTTTATGTAGTTTTTCACCAAGAACGTGGAGTCGACGACTACTGCTGGGCCCGACCTTGAAGTTGACGGCGTGATCATAGAGCTCTCTCATTTGGCGACTTGCAAGAGGACAAACCTACGATGGCAGCGCGTGTATTCAACTCTCTCGGCCGAGTTGGTCTTGGCATTGCAGTACTTGGCGGAGTTGTAAACACAGCATTATACAACGGTAATCTAGCATTTGTAATCATGGTTAAGGAATGTATATGTAATATTTAGCAAGATAACTAGCTGATTGCAGTGCTGAATCGTGCCGCTTGCATGAACCCCCACCCAGGCAAGATAACGGCACGCCTCGGTCTCACCGTTAACTAGAGACTGAAACTGACTATTTTCTTATGTACCGTTTCTTAATATCAAACTGCTCACGTTTGACACACGTATCCGTCCTTTTCATGTTTTTTTCAGCTGTTTGAAATGTCGGTATACCAAAATGTCTACACTGTCACCGACTACAGTCTAGTCGTTTTCAGTTATGTAACTTATCAAGTTGTGTAAGTCGAAATTAGTGGGTCAGTTGACATTAGGCCTCTTAGAAACATATATCTTTGTAATTGTGTCGTGTCATCCATGACTTGCATGTCATGTTGTCAATATTTATAAGGCTTGTTTGGAATAATCACCTTGACTTCTTGCATCATATTCATTGTTGGAACATCAAATAGTATGCATGCGTCATGATTATTACTTATGTAACATTAAACAGTTATGTTGGGTTATGCATCTGCATGAATTACACACTGCATCCATTTACTTAATATTAATTACTATTACTAGATTCTGATTAAACTGAATGTTAACGTCAAATAGTATACTTGACTCTTGTCTGTCTGGCTTCAGTTGGGGGAGGCCACAGAGCTGTGATATTCGACAGATTTGCCGGAGTGAAAGAAGCTGTGGTGGGGGAGGGCACTCACTTCCTGATCCCTTGGGTGCAGAAACCTATCATCTATGACATCCGGTCACGCCCCCGAAGTGTCCCCACTGTCACCGGAAGCAAAGGTCAGTAGGTCATTGTACTCAAGGGTATCTAATTCATAATAAATCCTTGTTTGGACAATGACAGTATCTTATATAATGTCCCCTGGAGAATTCATATGGAATGTCAGACTACAAAATTAATACACAGTAACATATGCATGTGCCCATGTATGCATACTCGTGGATGTGCAATGATAATATGGACTAACACAAAATAGTAATGAAAAGGTATATGTTGAGTTCAAATAAATAAAAATAACTAATAAATCACAGATCATCATTGAGATGATGATCAGCCATTTCGGCCACCCTTTTCTGAATTACTATTTTGTAGGCAGTTTAAATCCATTTATGATTTTTTTCTTTCATCAGATAATCTTCTAGCTATGTGATGAAAAAAAATTCGTGGAAATCTTACCATTAGTTAATGATGGAAATCTTACCTTTAGTTAAATGTTTGTCGTTTGATATTATAATGAATAAATAAATTATTTAGAATTTTTCTCAGACTTGAAAAAATACTGTGAGAACTACATACTGTGCATAATATATATTTTATAAAGACCCCATTTTAGTGTAGTTTACCTGATCAACTTTGCTGCAACATTACCCTTGTCTGGATAATAAACGGCCAGGTAGACTTGTTTATTTACTGAAAAATGCAACCCTACACGCACAATATTTGGCACTGCGTTTATCAGATTTAGAGATTCTTACCTTCAAAACGTTTTAGTAGAGCGGTCGTTTTGTCTTGTAGTACTAGGTAATTTATCGTTCACTGAGACTAATGTGGCTCCATCTTATTGCTAAGTTTACGTCATTTGTTCTGATAGTACAATTTACACAGTTATACTTCAAATCGGCCGGCTGTAGTTTGCCACCATTGTGTATGTTTACTGAATTTGATCAGTTTTGATTCCTATACATTTATTTGGTACTATACTATTATTTAGCATACACGGGTAATGATTTTAAACATAGCGTGAATCGTGAAGCTGTAGTTTTAGATGAGCTAATTTAACAGGATTTATCAAGATTGCCAACTAGAGAATTAACTCTTGATGGCAGATGGCTGATCGAGAGTCCAACCCGAATGTAACACATGACAATGTCTGCCACTTTCAGATCTTCAGAATGTCAACCTCACATTGAGGATCATCTTCCGACCAATGGCATCACAGCTTCCAAAGATCTACAAGACCCTTGGCATTGACTACGATGATCGAGTGCTTCCATCAATTGTAAATGAGGTCATGAAGGCAGTAGTGGTAAGTATGCTAAAACGTCTTAAACTTAAAATGCAATCTAGAGAAGGTTAGCTTGTATGTAGAGGTTTTTGGATTGTAAATGGGACATTGCATGGTGGATGCTAATGGTGCTAAATGGATGTATAAAGTTATAGCAATATAAAGTTAATTTAATGCACTATTCGTCTTCAGTTAAGAATAAATGCAAAATGCAATTCCGAGTTTTGCATTTGTCACATCACAAATTGTTCTACTTTTGTTATGCCACTCATTTTATACCAGGTCAGTTACCATCAACACAATCATTATTATAATGTGGTTTATAGCAGGTTTTATATAGCACCAGAAACGGTACTGACTCTGTTCACGTTACCTTTTGTGTTGGTATTTAAGTTTTTATTAAAACTTAACAATTCCCATGACTATTTGTAGGCACAGTTCGACGCAAGTGAACTCATCACACAGAGAGAGGTTGTCTCACAGAAAATCAACGAGGACCTCACAAACCGTGCTAGTCAGTTCGGTCTGATTCTCGATGACATCTCAATTGTAAGTACTCGTCAGAAGTACACCAGAATGAACAATGAAGAAGTAATTATTTGAGATGAAATCACATATGATGGTTAAATGTTACCAGTGTTAGTGATATTTTACTAGCTTAGAACGTCAGTCTTGTAATCGGATATCAGGCACACTTGACACCTTGTATTTTGTCAAAGGAAAATAATCCATGATATCTGGAATTTTATGTATCATTCTATACAAAACTTGATCGTAGGGAATTTTTATTGTGCACAAAGATGTTAAAATTACATAAATCGGACAAAAAATGGAAATGGGACACTGCAATATTTTATTATAACAACGCAGTTTTTATATGATATATAAACATGGGCAGGTTCGTCTCCCAGGGCTGCCTACCATTATGGATTTTCTATAATCATTACAGAAATTGATCTTAGATTGCGGTAGTACGGAAACTGCTGCTGTATTGCGGAAATAAGCATAACAGACTTCAGACTAGTATACACATCAAAGAACTGCCGAAACTTAAACTAATGTCCAGACAAGTTCTAAGAAAATGTAATAATTCGTAATAATTCACTCTTTGCAATTTATCAGTAAAGGAAGCTCTAGCTGCTGTGGTGGTTGGGTTGACCCAGACTAGGAAAAGAAATACTTCAACACATTTTTAATGACTTGGGATTTAGTTACAGTCAAGGAATATACTGTAGGGTGGAGTGGATAAGGGGGGGGGGGGGCACTGCCTGTAGTAGTGGTGGTCGGTGTGCTGACTTATGGGTCAAGGGTTCTAGATCCAGGCTCTGCTTTTTCAAATGTTATCTTGAGAAGGCTAGAACAATAATAATAATAGTAACTTCTTTTGCGCCAATATCCTCGAAAATCAAGCTCAGTGGCGCTACAAAACCAGGGGATTAATCAATCTCATAATCGAAAGCAATGCGTGAGTCGTCAACGGATGGATGGAAAAGCTAGGAGGCTAAGGAGGATAGGCAGCATTAAAGATATAGGTTTTTAGATGTCGGCGGAATGAAACCTTGTGATTTAACACTGACATGAAGCAAATTCCACACCGTTGGTGCGGCAACCGAGAAAGTTCCGGTCCCGGCTTTCGTTTTCACCCGAGGGATGTAAAGTAAAGAGTGTTACTACTGGTTGAGCGTAGCTGTCTGGAATTTCTTGTTGGAGTTAGCATTGAATTTAGATATGCTGGTTGTGTAGATGAGAGTGCTTGATAGGCTATTGTATAAATTTTGAAAATGATGCGATAGTGCACAGGTAGCCAATGCAGTGATTTTAGAAGTGGCACTGAGCGAGAAAAACGAGGAGAACGACTACCCTTGCTAAACAATTTTGGACACGCTGAAGTTTTGCTATGTCCTTGTTTGCGGTATTGTAGAGGAGGGAATTGCAGTAGTCAAGCCTGCTGCTTACTAGAGCTGTGGCAGTGGTTTTAGCAACGGAAAGTGATAAAAACCGGCGGATATGGCGAAGATCATGGATATGGTAAAAACAGCAACGGCATGTTTTTGAGATTGAAGTTTTCATCAAACGTTACTCCGAGATTTAAAACTGAGGCGGCTGGTGTGATACTCTGACTCAGAATATGTGTCGAGACAAAGCCATTGAGTTTTGCCCGCTGCGTTGAGGTACCAATGATGAGAAATTCAGTCTTATCTGCATTTAGTTTTAATTATACAGATGGTCCCTACATATGGGTATCATTTCAACGAACTCTACCTTATAGAAGTCTAGGTTTTTATCGCAGCATGCGAGGTTACTTATCGAGTATATTTTGGTATATATTGGCTACTACGTCGTCTTCCAACTCAAAAGGCCCCTCAGTGACCTACTTCCAGTTTTGCCAGTAAAATTTTTGCTCTAATGTAGGTAGAATTGGCCAAACATGACGTTTTACACTTGTACAGCACAATCAAAGTTTTCCAGGCACACCTTGTCATAGAAGTATAAAACCACTATGAATATAAACCTAAGCATCAATACAAACATTCCACCACCACTAGAGCCAACTCCACCTCCCATGATCATTATGGAAAATATTTTGTCAAGTAATATGCCCTGGTCTCCTTGTGTGTCATGGATTAACACATACCAATTTTAGGGAGAAATAGCCCAAAATGTTATACTGCCCTCGTGGAATTCCACTATAAATTGATAAACTTTTACATCTGCATGTTAATTCTGTTTACAGACGCACTTGACGTTTGGGACAGAGTTCACCCAGGCTGTTGAGATGAAGCAGGTTGCCCAGCAGGAGGCTGAGAGGGCGAGATTTGTTGTAGAAAAGGTATGTGCCCATGTATCATCTTGGCAAATCGTTTTTGTCTTTCAATACGTCATTACTTGTGGAGAGTGTAGTAGCTAGAGCCACAATCTGTCAGTCGAGAGAGCCCATGTCAAACCATTGATAAAGTTATCTTTTACGGAGCATAGGTATCAGACCCCGTATCTTGAAAAATGGTCATACCTGAAGTCCCATTTTATGACAGTGCACTTATCATCTTGAAGGGTTCTAGTTAATTAATCTTGACAATTGTATAGTCACATGTGAAGTTTCTAGCTCAAATTGTTTCTTGAGAATCCATGTCGACGACACATGTTCATTGCAAGCAGATTAACCGGGACTCCATTGTATACATCGCTTTTACAAAATTACTATTTAAATATGTATACTGTTACAAGTTACAACGATCTTGATTCATGGTGACACATGAGCCTTGCACAAGATCTCGGCAGACCCTGGGCTATTGTTAAGACCGGCAGGCAGTGGCTGTCATATGTCTGTCGTGTTATCATGATATAGTAATGTTATAATAAACCTGTTTTGTCTGTATCCATAGCTTTATGCAGAGACCCGTCCACCTGTCATTTGGACGGGAACAAATGAATATGGACGGGTAGAAATATGGGTGGACGGGTAAAAAATGAAGGAACAAAAAATGTTTTCCGAAACCATAGATATTGGTAGTTATGCCTTGAAAGTGAGTGTATATGATGTCACATGTGTTTGTAGTCCATTTCAGGTCATCAGGCACATTTGAAAGTTTGTAAACTGGCTTAACAGTTAACACCCGTGGGTCCACCAAAACATGTGTGACTGGCAAATTTTTTATCCCGCATAAACCCTTGTCTGTATCCACGGGAGTCGGAACTCAATGGCGCAAAATACAGTAATCAGTGGGGATGGTAAAGTTACAGCAAGGAACTGTCGAACGTTTAGGGTCGGCATGCAATTCCAAACAACTGAGTCTTGGGTTTTATGCAAGCTAATTTTATAGTGGTAGAGAATTGGTTCTGGATTCTGGAATGCAGCAATGGAGAAAGTACGGTTGCCAATGTTGAGTTTAGTTTAGGACCAAAACGTTATTGAGAAACTTGTTCTGGGTCCTGGAGAGTAACCAAATAAGTTGCTTGCTGAACAGAGAGGGCAACTGCTTCAATGGTGTAGTAATGGTGAAAAATTAGGTCAAATGATTCACACTCTGTCTGTCTGTCTCACAGGAGGAACAAAAGAAACAAGCAGCCATCATCCGAGCGGAAGGAGACTCCATCGGTGCCGATTTACTCGCGAAGGCATTCGGTCTGGCCGGAGAAGGACTGGTGGAGTTGCGTAGACTGGAAGCCGCCGAAGACATCGCCTACCAGCTCTCCCAGGCCCCAAATGTCGTGTACCTGCCTTCTGGCCAGCAGACCCTGCTTAGTCTGCCACACTGATTCCCATAATGTCGGCAATAACCTCTTCTAGACTTGGAGACAGTTCCACATCTCTCGACTTGTGCATATTCCACAATCACATTCATAGGAAAAACATGAACGGTTCAAGAGAAAATCAGCCAATCAAGACAGGAATAAATTGATGTAAATTATGGGTTTGTCTGTGTACGAGACATCGCCAAAGTGGTGTAGATAAGATGTTCTTCGTAGCAAGGACTAGGAACTATTTTGCGTTTACGATCGTCGTCACATTGTAGTGTCATGTTAACCCATTTTACATAAAATGTATGTATACTGAATGCGTTGTTTTTTATTCATGTTTCGGTGAACAGGGATTTTAGTGGAGTAATTGTGCATTTCTCTCCAGCATTCATGCACTATCCTTATAAAATAGCTCACGGTTTACCCTCATTTACCATGATGTTTTGACACAGGAAAATGTTTTTTATAAGGCCCCCACCCCCATTTCATATATATATTATATTTATACAGTGAACAACCTTCTCGTGTTCCTTGCATAGATCTACATTAAAGAATTAGCTTGGTCCAATCATGACTTGAGGAGAGGACGAACTTCTGTTTATTAATTATTTATGTTCAATATCGTCCAGAAAAAGGCACAATCAAATTGCTGTTCTGTCCAGAAACTGTTCAGTACAGTGTACTTGCAGAACATCTGTCTTCCCTCGCCTTGTAACCAGACCAGAACTAATTCATCTATCAGCTCTGCTTTACTACTATAAGGAACATTCTAGAAGCGTCACTGGTAAATTCAAAGGACGCCCAAAAGTTCAATGAATTGCTAACCGTGCACACGGCTTATAGAGCATCTAAACTCATTTGGGCGATACCCAGATGGGATTTGGCAATAATAAATCATAAACAAAAAAGTGAGCGGCCACCATTTCATACAACAGCGAGGTTTGTTTTTGCGCCGGATGTATGACGTAGGTTTGTCGTCATAACTAGGCGAAAGAAGTATAGAAGCGGCATTCGAAACGCAGCGCCGCCTTGCGGGCACGAAGTTGGCAACATGGAAAAAGCAGAAATGGCTGCATGTGCGCTAGCAATGTGAAAGAACATTTTGGTGTTTGCAACAGTGCTTAAAATAAATATTTTTCTTGTGAACATAACATAAAGATAGAAAAATTT
The DNA here is from genome assembly GCA_964017155.1 of Oasisia sp. SBJ-2009. Classification (NCBI taxonomy): domain Eukaryota; kingdom Metazoa; phylum Annelida; class Polychaeta; order Sabellida; family Siboglinidae; genus Oasisia; species Oasisia sp. SBJ-2009. Next base: position 54,496,284 of record OZ024857.1, read on the forward strand.
AGTATGTGGCAACTTTACAGTTGGATTGTACATGTACATTCATACTAAAATCAACCATTCCATACAATATCATATTAATGTACGATGTTAGCATATATCTTGTTAAAAATTAAAATCATCATTGGAAACCTACGTAATAAATTTAAGACATATACATTAAAATATACTTTCCATCAACATAGTAATAAAATAAAAAAAATTAACAGTACCAGAGTGCATATTAAAATACATGTCCATTACTAGCCGATCTGAAAATGCTCTAAACACCACGGAATTAAGGATTTTTTGTAGCGATTAGTTTTTGCCTTTGGGATAGGTAACTTGTTACACAACCTCAAGGCATATGGCACACTTCGGCCAATTGGCAATAACGCATTCAGTTTGTGATCACTACTCTTCATTTTAGCGAAATACACTCTTCACAATTCATCGCGTCTGCGGTGCAACGTCGGCAGACCTATTTACAATTTGCAGGATATTTTCGTACGGATAACCTGGAAATATAGTTTTTATACACCTTTGTTTATTTATTTATATGTTATCCGATACATATTTAGGTAAGTTCGTATGCCATACAGGGCACGCATATTATGTAGTTTGATAAGATTCAATCAAATTTATTTGTTATGACCATGCAGTATTGACCACCAGCATGACCACCTGTTGTATAAAATAGTATACCTTGTAACAGTGATTCAGTACAGATACATGTACGTACATGTAGTATTTGATGTAAACTGCATTGAGATTAACGGATTCAAAAGTTTTAAAATGTTATTGATTTTGAATCTCTCAACTGAAACATGACACGGTATGACACTTCAAGATTTTAGTAAAAAAAAATTAATGATCATAATATAGATGTATCATATTTTCAAATAACTTTGTACAGGACCCTCAAAAATTCTAGCACAAACAAAATTAGAGAAAAGATACATTACTGAACAAATTGACACAAACTGCATATGATGATTGATTCGTATCTTTCCGTCATTTTATGGCCGTTCTTTTTATTGCTGAAACATGTCACCACCGAGCACACCATTCCATATGAGGTTTACCATAATTATTTATTTGTTGATATTTTTATTGTTTGCCCAAGCTGCACCAGAACACGTGGTCCACATTTCTATGATGTAATCTACTTTATTCCTAACGATGGCTCAGTAAAAGTAGACGGGTTTTATGGAGCACAACGGGGCCGCTCGTGGTTAGGTTTTGTGTCAATTTCCCTTAAATAATAGGACGAAAACATGATGTGCTATATTCTTATTATTTAAAACCATTACTTTATACGATCGATAAATGCATTGTTGGCAGATACATATTTTTATGATAATTAACTGCCTCCGAATATTGACATGTGCGTTTGTTTACATTTCTTACTTCGACGCCGCTAGATGGCGCGCGGATACGGAAATAACGCAAAAGAGCTCGAGTGCCGCCTCTATACTTCTTTCCTCTATGGTTACACTTCCCAAAGAATATGTGAATAACATGAGACGAAATCTAGTGGTCGATCATTAGGGGGTCCCTAATGATCGACCGTTCGCGTTCAGCATATAAACTTGAGTAAAGATGCGCCCATGACATCAGTTGGCGTGTTTGTTTACACATAGTAAAGTACGTAATTGTATATTATACAATTACGTACGTTAGTACAGTAACAGTCAACACCAAATCACAAGATTTATTGCATTTATGAAACGGTCGATCATTAGGGACCCTGTCGATGAAAGGTACCCACACGCTATATGCTTGACCTCAGAATATGCGCAGAACGAATCGAATGCCAGGTGAAACTCGGCGTTTGGTGTAACTGTGACAGACACAGAGCACCCTAGAAAAATCATCAAATTGACATTATACTACTAGATTTCTCTAAGGCTTTCGACACTATCCCTCACAATCGACTCCTGTACAAACTGAACCACTGTGGAAGTCAAGCCAGCATCCACCCCTGGGACTGGATTACAAAAATTCTGACCTACAGAACACAAGAATAGGGACATGCAAAAATCACTAATAACATTACCATGTTTATGGTGGTGCACGTTGTCGTTGGTTGTATGTATAATATATGTATAATTTATACATACATCATACATTCAAAAATTATGGCAATTTTTACTTTCAGAAAATGATACCAAATTTGTGACTACTGTGGCCTGTGCAGTAGGTATACGTTCACACCGGGTCTGGATCACTCAACTAAATGCACTTGCAAATTGCTATAATTTTATAGTTTGTCAGATGTATTTGTAAACAAACTATAAACAGAGGCTGCCCACGTAGACACATGCTCGTTACTCATTGGTCGAAAAGTGCGCTGTCGCGGAACCTAGCTACCTGGTGAGTCAAAACGCAACACGACTGGCTCTGTGTGCCACGAAAATCAAATGCAAGTATGTCATGAAGTTAGTCTTGGGCTTGTACACGCTGCTTATTGTCCTTAGCTGCATGTGCATGCTGCTGATTGTCATAGGCGTGTGCACGTTGTTTATGGTCCTTAGACTTAGTGTGTACACGCTGCTTATTGTCATGCTCTTGTCATTAGCGTTTACACACTGCTCTTTGTCACCGGCGTGTACACACTGCTCATTGTGTTTAGCGTATGCGTACTGCTCACTGTCTTGCATGTACACGCTGATTAGTGTCCTTAATATGTATTGCTTATTGTCCTTGGCGATATTAGACTAGTTGTTGTAGGTCCTATTGGCATGCATGGCGTCATTAGAGTGTAGTTGTAGGCCCGGGTTAATGTCATGCATAGCGTCATTAGAGGGTAGTTGTTGTAGGCTCAAATGTCACGCATGGCGTCATTAGAGTGTAGTTGTTGTAGACCCTAATGTCACACATGGCGTCATTAGAGCGTAGTTGTTGTAGGCTCTAATGTCATGCATGGCGTCATTAGAGTGTAGTTGTTGTAGACCCTAATGTCACGCATGGCGTCATTAGAGTGTAGTTGTTGTAGGCCTTAATGCCACGCATGACATCATTAGGGTGTAGTTGTTGTAGGCTCTAATGTCACGCATGACGTCATTAGAGTGTAGTTGTTATAGGTCTTAATGGCATGCATGACGTCATTAGAGTGTAGTTGTTGTAGGCCTTAATTGCACGCATGACGTCGTTAGAGTGTAGTTGTTGTAGGCTCCAATGTCACTCATGACGTCATTAGGGTGTAGTTGTTGTAGGCCTTAATGTCATGCATGACGTCATTAGGGTGTAGTTGTTGTAGGCCTTAATGTCATGCATGACGTCATTAGGGTGTAGTTGTTGTAGGCCTTAATGGCACGCATGACGTCATTAAAGTGTAGTTGTTATAGGCCTTAATGGCTCGCATGACGTCATTAGAGTGTAGTTGTTATAGGCCTTAATGGCACGCATGACGTCATTAGAGTGTAGTTGTTGTAGGCCTTGATGGCACGCATGACGTCGTTAGAGTGTAGTTGTTGTAGGCTCCAATGTCACTCATGACGTCATTAGGGTGTAGTTGTTGTAGACCTTAATAGCACGCATGACGTCATTAGAGTGTAGTTGTTGTAGGCTCTAATGTCACGCATGACGTCATTAGGATGTAGTTGTTGTAGACCTTAATGTCACGCATGACATCAACAACAATTACAATGACTAAATTATTGATATAAACAGACGCGCACACGACAGCACATATATACAGGTATAATTTTAATTCGTCAGCACGGAAGACGTTGGATACCGGAAGTCGTCACGGCGCATGCGGACGGCGCAGTTACAAGAGCTGTTGACGGCCACCCAATGCCACCGCCAGGGGTCGGACGTCTGTAGTCGAGCCAAGGCGTGCACCCAAGACGTCTTCTGCTCGCATTTCGTCTCCACTTCGGGCGCTGTGACAAAACGACAAGAGTGCAACAAACCCCTTTGAAGGTATAAGGGAACAATAACCTATGTCAGAGCTAGAGAGTGTGGTCAACATTGGCCAAGCATTGCATGATATTCGATGTTTATGAGTGAGCGTTACGTAATTTACATACAGTTTTAGAAATGCTGGTTCGCTGAGCTACTGATATAAGACGAATAGCTATAATTATATATATATTATTATTATTTTAACTTTTACATACATATATTTGACGAATAACCAACTAACCAGTAACATATGTTATTCATGTTTGCAAGGAACACATCATCGACACATGACGCAGCCTATTTTATAGGTGGCCCTTCACCATTCGTGAAAACATGTTAATGTTTTGGCAATTAAATGCCTTACATCACTGTGTTGTAATGTTTCGCCAAAAAAGCATTTACGAGCATGTATTTTATGAACGAATGAATTAAGTAAATGTAGTCAAATTTATTTATTTATTATTACTTATTATTATAATTTCTTTTTAAATTATATAATATTGTACTTTTTAATATACATACTTTGCCATAAATGTTAGCACAAATGTATCTTAATTCATTATTATACAATATTTTATTTTAATGTTTATATAATGTCATATTGACATAGCTATTTTTAATGGGTGTGTGTGTGTGTGTGTGCGTGCGTGCGTGCGTGCGTGTGTGTGCGCGTGCGTGTTTGTGTGCGTGCGTGCGTGCGTGCGTGCGTGCGTGCGTGCGTGCGTGCGTGCGCGTGCGTGGCTGATTCAATGTCCTTGATACAATGTTTGTACTTATTACAATAATAACATCTATTAGCAACGAAAACTAACAGCTGATGGATAGGCTTCATATGCCACGGAGAGGCGACGTACAGGCCGTGGGACGTGACGCACCTATGAAATGACACTGGTTGTTCGGTCGAGTGCAACTTGTCACCCATAGCCACGTGTTTGGCAGCAGATGGACGGACCTGAGCGAGTCGTCAATGGCTGAAGACACGAGCTGAAAGCGGCTATGGCTGCTGCACAAATGTCGGTAATGAGTCGTCAACTCGCCAGATGTCGCAATTGACGGTCGACCGCCAGGCGTCGAACGTGACGTCACATCATAGGAGAGTAGTCTGTGTCTGAAGGGTTGAAGTGGTCTACTTGCTCGTGCCTGGAGTGATTGATTGATGCATTAGATGTGAATACAACGATATTAGCGCGCACGTGCGTGTGTGCATGTACGTGCCTACGTACGTGCGTGCGTGCATGCGTGCGTGCGTGCGTGCGTATGTATGTATGTATGTATGGATTACCTGCGTGCGTGCGTGCGTGCGTGCGTGCGTGCGTGCGTGCGTGCGTGCGTGCGTGCGTGCGTGCGTGCGTGCGTGCGTGCGTGTGAGTTCTATGTACAAATGCACGTAGATATTTTTTATATATATGAACTACCTCAGGCATGTCCGTGCAAATGCCCGTGTAAACTGAGCTAAGTACACTTTGCATATGATATCACTGCGTGAGTTTGTACGTGCACGCGGACTACAATGACATCTGAGGGGTGGTTGGAGGTCTACACTTGCCTTGTTGATGCGGTAACTGTTGACGATTTGTCGCGTCAGTGAATTGTACTCCCCTAGGATAAAAACACATTAGTCAGTACACAAGACAGTGGCGCACACACTCCTTTCTCTCACATTGTTGCTCGCACGCACGCACGCACGCACACTCGCACGCACACATACACACACGCCCACAATTAACTGATAGCTTCAGGAGATCGAGCTATCACCGGTGATCGAAGTGTGTCTGGATCAGTTGCATGCCGTACGTGCACACAAGTGCAGAACGCCGCTGTGGATTCCGCTACGTCTAGGGTAGACGCAGCCGGACATTAAAAAACCCGCCATAATGCGTCCAGGCACCTACCACGACGTAAGACACATTACTGGTGTTAGATGTCCGCAACATTTCTTCGTCGCATATTCAAAACGATCGCCAAAACGCCAGCGTTTTGTACATATGTATTAAATCATAGCGTGACCAATGCGAGGGATTACGCGGTAATCCGCGGCGCTATTTCGAGGGGATTCTCTACGGCTACGGCCTCATAATGGGCGTAGCACCTTCCGCCTCGGATGCTGGCCGTCTTACGGTTAAGCTGTCGCTCTAGTGAATCCGAAACTTTCCGCAGTAAGCAACTCGGTGTTCATTTCCTCCGCTTGATCACGCGCGATAAACGAGCCGCTGGCGACGGCGCTGAAAGGGCGCGTTGGAGGTACTTGGTGCTCATGAAATAATTAATGATCGCTTCGTGGTTTTGTCATCTTCGCGGTATGCTAATCATATATTTATTAACCGCTAATAACGTAGAAATCGCAGCGTGTAGTGTCAGTTGTGGAGTAGAACACGAAACGAAAGCATTTAAACGTCGAAAACATGTCGGTAGATGTGGGTTTCTAGATATAGGTAACATCATGCAAATAGAGTAAGGCGGAGTCGGATGGCCTCTTATGGACACATACCACTGTTGGTCCTTTAACCTAGACCTTACTGAACGTCTTACAATAAGGTATATACATGTGCGGGTGGGTCTTTCCCAAAACAGCAGGAATTGCTTTCACACATAAGATTGCGCAGGACTACGGCTACAATATAAATGTGCATCGCACGCAAGTTGATGTTAAATGAAACATTTACTAGTAGTCATTTGTTTATTAATATTGAATATTTTAAATGTTAAACAATGCATTTAGAGAGAGACAGACAGACAGACAGACAGACAGACAGACAGACAGACAGACAGACAGACAGACAGACAGACAGACAGACAGACAGACAGACAGACAGACAGACAGACAGACAGACAGACAGACAGACAGACAGACAGACAGAGAGACAGAGAGAGACAGAGAGAGACAGAGAGAGACAGAGAGAGAGACAGAGAGAGACAGAGAGAGACAGAGAGAGACAGAGAGAGACAGAGAGAGACAGAGAGAGACAGAGAGAGACAGAGAGAGACAGAGAGAGACAGAGAGAGACAGAGAGAGACAGAGAGAGACAGAGAGAGACAGAGACAGAGACAGAGACAGAGACAGAGACAGAGACAGAGACAGAGACAGAGACAGAGACAGAGACAGAGACAGAGACAGAGACAGAGACAGAGACAGAGAGAGAGAGAGAGCGAGAGAGCGAGAGAGCGAGAGAGAGAGAGAGAGAGAGAGAGAGAGAGAGAGAGAGAGCGCGAGAGAGCCCCGTAACAGACAGCGGGTGCACAACCTGTCCGACAGTCGGTTCTCAGGTGCGGTCACTTTGACGGCTGGCAATAGCCGGACATTCCTCAACCTATGAGCCTTTAACTGTTCTCTAGGTGTAACAACATACTGCACCTACTACGAAATTGATAATAATTTAACGCTTGGCCGTAAACGAAATTCCCAGGAAGGTAAATACGACGTTGAACATTTTATGTGTGGATCACATGCATCATCCATCCACTGGATAACAAATCTTTCATTTTTTCCACAGGTATAATGAATGATGATAATTGTGATACTAAGAAACTTCGCATACGTGCAATTCTATGTACATTTTGAGGCCTATGTTCATAAGACCACATGAAAATGACACATTGTGTGCCATGCAGAATGCACCATGGCTATGTAAACTGTTCTCTTATGTTGTTGTTTTTGCTGGCGCCGCTGCAAAATAAATTAAATTTTATAATATGTATATATATATCTATATTTATAATATATATATATATATATATATATATATATATATATATATATATATATATACATATACATATACATATACACACACACACACACACACATATATATATATATATATATATATATATATATATATATATATATATATATATATATATACATATAAATACATACATGCATGATTTTGATTTAAGATAATGTTCCAATACTATTTAATGCCATATTATCTATGACAGGGCCACCATATATAATAGGGCCACCATCGTTAATTGTTTTATGGCAGGCAGGCACAGTTCGAATCGAAACTTATGCAATTTCGTTAACCCCACATTTGCGTGTGTCTTTCGGAAGAAACACTAAAAGCCGGCGGTCCCTTCTATCTGGTGTCTATGCCAGGGGAATTAAAAGATCCCACACAGGGGGTAAATGTATAACATGTAGTGGACTCGGTGATTCTAGAGAAGGACAACTTCTGCATTAGCCTAAGTTTGGGCTGTTTGGAGTAAGACCCTCTGACTCACCTGATGCGAAGTGGAGCGAGAGAGGGAGACACACACAGGCGACAACGAGTAGCGTCAGCGCCGTCGACGACGACATGTTCCGTGGGAACTAGGTGCACGATACAAGTGTATATATATATATATATATATATATATATATATATATATATATATATATATATATATATATATATTGCGTGCTATATGCATACATAATATATTATGTTGAGCGTGTATGTTCGTTTATATATATATATATATATATATATATATATATATGTATATATATATATATGAATATATACATGTTTTTTGTATTAATATGTATATATATATATATATATGTGTGTGTAAATATTAAAAAAAAACATATTGCTATATATATATATATATTTTCAAGTGAAAAACATATATGTATAAAGTTGGCAAAATATCAGAATTAACGTAAAATTATCGAGATATTTATACACACAATTTACATGAACTGTACACACACACACACACACACACACACACACACACACACACACACACACACACACACACACACACACACACACACACACACACACACACACACACACACACACACACACACACACAGTGTTGCTGTTCTGTTGCCGTGAATCTTCCCGTCATCCTTTTTAGTTGTCTATGACTATGCTTCCTTTACTATTATAATTTTTTTATAAACAGTTTGTCTGTATAAAAACATACGTTACCTTTTACAATTTAAATCCGACCTCCGTGACTATTTCGTTTCGTGAATGAATGACGATATCCGTGTGCCTGCTAGGGTCCAGTCTGACTGTGCATTTTTCCAAGTACAGACATTTGGAAGAGCACATTTGCGATTTCACTAGATTCCCATGTGCTGGATGTATCGACTGATGCCTTGTCGAATAAATCTGTCTCTCGTTGTCGTGTTATTCACGTATGTCATTACGTTGCCCACGCATGCGTGCACGCACGTCATATCGTTGCACTCCGACCTCCGCTGCCGACACGTGCAGACTAGGCACCAACCGAAGGCGTAAGAACCAATGAAAAATGAGCATCGGGACGGAACTGACGTCACTCCACTGCCATTCGCGGTCAGTGTGGTAGGTTTCACACAGTGCAAGGGCTTACTATTTGAGCCCCCGTCCCGTCCGCTGTTAGCAGTTACCTGGTAGTGTAGTACATGACGATACCCGCTGACCACTGTTTGGTGAGATCGCAAGGACATGGAGCGCTGTAGAAGGTGCCTAGAATAACAGACATTGAACTCTCATTACAAGCTGTGCTGCTAAGACACATATATGCTTTATTCACATGACATACCACTCGGAAAAGGCTTGGGAACGACCTATCTGGTAGATATCTATAGATACACTGGCGCTTGAAAATGCACAATTCGAGTGTTTCCATCTAAAAGGTTGTACTTGACAGCATATCCCCAATTAAATAGGCCTAGTGTTTATATACAACATACAGATAAACACACATAATAAACCACACTACATTATAGATGTAAACAACAACATCCACACACGCTAACACTATAATTTATTCATTGTTAGTTATCGTCAATTCCATATCTCTTATTAAAAACGATGTGTGCATGTGTCTAATCTGGGCCCGGACTGGTCGTAAATAATATTATGTACATTAACCTGCGCGCGGCTAGCCTAGCGCGGCTGGTTTCGGTCCGCCGCGGGCTGGATTTTGTTGTTGCTCTGCGGGTCAGACCAGCGCGGTGCGGGCCGGGCTGCGGACGGGGCGGGCAGAATGATACAGTTGCGGGGCGGGTGTGGGCTCGACTTTCCAGGCCCTCGCAGTCTCTCTCAAAAGGTGCACATTGTTTGTGCCTGTTAGTTGGGGGGAATCCCTGATAGCCTTGTGTGTGCGTTCGCGTGTGTGCACGGCTGCACGTGAGCGTCTAATGTTGTGGATGCACGCGTGCATGTGTTCATACATGTGTGCGTGCAACTAGATGTCATGGATGGCGTATGTGTGTGTGAGTGCGTGCGTGCGTGCGCGCGCGCGCGCGTGTGTGTGTGTGTGTGCACGGCTGCACGTGTGCGTCTAATGCTGTGGATGCATGCGTGCATGAGTTAATACATGTGTGCGTGCAACTAGAATTCATGCAAGGCGCATGTGTGTGTGTGTGTGTGTGTGTGTGTGTGTGTGTGTGTGTGCGCACGCGCTCGTGTTTAACTGTTATGATAACATGTGCTATATAGCCAGATCCCTGACGTTTTGGTAAATGCCATGTTGCCAATGGCAGCAGAACATTTTGTGATAAAACTTGAAATCATTAAGAATATGTCATTGATTCATTGTTTTGCCCTGCCAGCTTCAGTTATTCATTAGTGTGTGCAGAACTTATTTCACAGTAAAAGAAATCGCAGAAAAGGCAACAGTTCTGCTTAAGAAAAGACACAGGAAGTTAGGTGACAAAATAATTTTATTCAGACACTGTGTAGTTAATACAAAGGTTTGGTCTTGCATACTCGAAGACCTTAAAAGGTTTTTCTAAATCACTGACAAGTAAGCGCACTACAATCAGGAATAACGTAGCAAAATAACGTTATTGTGGCTCAGATCGCCACAGACTGCCCTTGTTACACAGTCACGGCCATGACGTCAGACCTAACTGACAGCCAAGTTGAATTGTGTTCTAATCTTTGGTTTCCGTGGTATTGAAATACTAAAATATAGTTTATAATAATAATAAAGTCTGATTTAGCACTGTATTAAATCTTTTGTTATATACAAAGCTTTTACACAGAAATAGTATGTTAATTTTATTGTGATGTTTCTCAAAACGTTACTGGACAACGCTGCTAATGTTCACAAAACAAGCAATTGATTATCAACCTGATAATGAATTCCACATTTCCCAAAAATGCCATTGACTGTCAAACCTGACATGAGAAGACGGGGAAGGGAGGTTACAGTCTGATATCATTCGCGGTTCAAGCATTGCCATTCAGGTTTTATATAAATATCCACCGGCCGTCCTAACATCCACCGGCCGTCCTAACACCCACCGGCCGTCCTAACACCCAACCGCCTTCTTAACACCCACCGGCCGTCCTAACACCCACCGGCCGTCCTAACACCCACCGGCCGTCCTAACACCCACCGGCCGTCCTAACAGCCACCGGCCGTCCTAACACCCAACCGCCTTCTTAACACCCACCGGCCGTCCTAACACCCACCGGCCGTCCTAACACCCACCGGCCGTCCTAACAGCCACCGGCCGTCCTAACACCCAACCGCCTTCTTAACGCCCACCGGCCGTCCTAACACCCACCGGCCGTCCTAACACCCACCGACCGTCCTAACACCCACTGGCCGTCCTGACACCCACCGACCGTCTTGACACCCACCGGCCGCCCTGACACCCACTGGCCGTCCTAACACCGACCGGCCGTCCTAACACCCACTGGCCGTCCTAACACCCACCGACCGTCCTAACACCCACCGGCCGTCCTAACACCCACCGGCCGTCCAAACACCCACCGGCCGTCCTAACACCCACCGGCCGTCCTAACACCCACCGGCCGTCCTAACACCCACCGACCGTCCTAACACCCACCGGCCGTCCTAACACCCACCGACCGTCCTAACACCCACTGGCCGTCCTAACACCCACTGGCCGTCCTAACACCCACTGGCCGTCCTAACACCCACCGACCGTCCTAACACCCACTGGCCGTCCTAACACCCACCGACCGTCCTAACACACACTGGCCGTCCTAACACCCACCGACCGTCCTAACACCCACCGGCCGTCCAAACACCCACCGGCCGTCCTAACACCCACCGGCCGTCCTAACACCCACCGACCGTCCTAACACCCACCGGCCGTCCTAACACCCACCGACCGTCCTAACACCCACTGGCCGTCCTAACACCCACTGGCCGTCCTAACACCCACTGGCCGTCCTAACACCCACCGACCGTCCTAACACCCACTGGCCGTCCTAACACCCACCGACCGTCCTAACACACACTGGCCGTCCTAACACCCACCGACCGTCCTAACACCCACTGGCCGTCCTAACACCCACCGGCCGTCCTAACACCCACCGGCCGTCCTAACACCCACTGGCCGTCCTAACACCCACCGGCCGACCTAACACCCACCGCAAAAATTGCAACACCAAATAAACTTTTATAATTATTGTAATGCTCAGGTAACGCACGTAGGCATATCATATCGTGAGTATTAAAACGAAGATCAACCCATAATGCGACTAAACTAATTTATATCGAAGTTTACAATTGTTTTTTCGAACTGTTCTTATTTTCTTCTTTGTAACTAACATTCTCTAACTATAGTTGTTATTAAGGTTAGCTTTAATATATGACAGTTTCGGCTTTCATATAGGTTCTCTCGTGTGACAACCTTTCTCGTGACACTGTGGCCTGTGGGTATGGTAGTCACAAAATGTTGCTACATCGATTGTGAGTGACGTATTTGCGAGAAAAAAAAAACAATTACACAAATAAAGATACATTCTGAAAGATGCTTGGTGGTCCAATGCTGAACATAGAAACAAGTCGCAAGTGGCTGAAACAAATGTGATACAAAAAGATTCACATTAAGCATATTTGTAATAACATTTAACAAGAAGATCTTATAAGATTGCCGCCTAGAGAATTAACTCTAGATGGTAGTTGTACAAGGAAACCATTTGACTTATCGAGAATCCAACCTATACATTTAAGTGTATCCCGCCCTTCTGAGGTGTGTGTCGATTTAATTTGAACATGCTAGTTTTGCTACACGAAAATAATTGTAGGAATCGTAGCCCGATTCAGCATAACGTACATGAGATAGATATCCAAGGTATAAATATTCAAAAAATATTCACGATATAAATCGATAGAGAGGATTTAAAAAAATGCACAAATGTTATTACTTTTCATCCCGTTGTCTCAGCCGTGATCACGTCCGTTATCTTGTCCGTTGTCTCAGACATATCACTTCCGTTGTCTCGTCCGTTGACTCAGCCGTTGTCACTTCCGTGGTGTCATCCGTTGCCTCAGCCGTTGTCACTTCCGTGGTCTCGTCCGTTGTCTCAGCCGTTATCACTTCCGTTATCACTTCCGTGGTCTCGTCCGTTGTCTCAGCCGTTATCACGTCCGTTGGCTTAACCATTATCACTTCCGTTGTCACATCCGTTGACTCAGCCGTTATAACTTCCGTTATCTCGTCCGTTGCCTCAGCCGTTGTCATTTCCGTTGTCTCGTCCGTTGTCACTTCCGTTGACTCGTCCGTTGACTCGGCCGTTGTCAAATCCGTTGTCTCATCCGTTGTCACTTCCGTTGTATCGGCCGTTGTCACGTCTTTTTTCTCAGCCGTTGTCACTTCCGTTGTCTTGTCATGTTCGTTGGCTCAGCGGTTGTCACGTCCATTTACTCAGCCGTTGTCACTTTCGTTGTCTTGTCACGTTCGTTGCCTCAGTCGTTGTCACGCCCTTTGATCCAGCCGTTGTCACTTCCGTTGTCTTGTCACGTCCATTTCCTCAGCCATTGTCTCTCCAACACGCGGGAGAAATTTCCACTAGACAAGACAACGTGCTTTTGAGGTTATTGTTGTCTTCGTTCCACAAAGAATCTGTTGCTGCGTTCATAGAATGTCAGTCGTAGCTTCGCAGACCGCGTTGATGAGGGAACTGATAATGATAGTATTGTTTCCTTTCAGACCGACAACTACCTGGTAAAGTGTCGTGCATAAGTTGATGAACGACGTCGTCGACGTTTTATGCAACTCACACGATTAGTCGTTCCTTATTTACAGTAAACCTCGCCAATCGTGTGTTTTGACTAGAAGGGTGACATATTGTAAATAGAAATAAGTGAATATTTAGTCGCCTAGTCCGTGAAACGATTGTCGTATCAGCTGGCCACACGATGGAGCCACAAGTGTTCTCCAGAGTTACGTAGTGTGTAAGACTGATCGATCCCCACTTCGTTGTGCTGCAGTTCGTTATATAATACGTAGTTTGTCTAACTAGATCTATCCTAGCAAGCCAGGGGTCGTTGCAATGTGTTACACGTCCCTGGCCGATCGTGTCCTCAAGCCGGTGGACTGAACTATCCAAATGGTAGCAATTACCTTCGCTAGTCGCTACTGCTTCAGCCGTGGGAACAACACAACTATCCGCCCCAATTTGTCATTGAAAACTGATATATGATTGGTGGGAATCCCAATATAATAAACCCATTCAGACCCTAAATATTGCACGTAACGCTAGTTAATCAAATCACCAAAATTTATATCACACAATCGAAGGCCGACCACACTCTTGAGGACGATTTCACTGACGGGCGTCAAAAGGACGTTTTCAAAGGGATGTGCCAAGGATAAGAGGAGGCCTGGTACATACGTAATCAACCACAGCGACCCCTGGCGTGCGAAGCTAACTCGATCCGCGCGTCAACGACACAACGCACGTTTTCCACAGCAGAACGAACGCAGACAATGATGGTCGTAAACCAACAGCCGAGGTCCCCCTCAAACACATTACCAAGTATCAACCCTGGCCAAATGGTTCAAAATGTAAGAAAATTTACGTGGCCATGCAAATTCAATATATTTCATAGAAATTGGATTAATCATAACTTATCAGCTATAACCCATAGAATTGTGATAACCACATCCTATTTTAAACTTACAGAAATTGTGTTTATTTGGTTCATACAGGTGTTAATAAGGGAAACAGTTTGGGATGTTATCTTTCGTTTGGTCCCATCCTCTTAATTCTTCTCCATCCCCCAAAAACATGTTAAATTTCGTGACTACTAAAACTTCTGTCATATCTAGTCGACATTATGTGAGGCTGAGCTGGGCGACTTATCAACAATTGTCTGTTGCTGTGTTGCAATGTGCGTTCACAGAGTAATAACAGATAATAACAAAGTCACTTGTACTGCACATAAATCCTTGGATATCAATCAAAACAAAATGGTTATTCAACCTGTATCAATAACCAATATTCCAATCATCGATAGTTGTATTAATAGGCCAAGGAGCTATGGTTGCTAAGCAAGGTAAAAAGACAGCAAAACACCATAAACGAATATCGGTAGAATCAACCACCGTACGCATAATTTTAATATACAATTCATAAACAGATTGACAATCGAAAAGAACAGTTCTACTAAATATCATCAGCACCTACGGACGTATTGCTCTTAGCAACTAGAACATTGACCGGGCAGATACATTATGTATGTGGACATATTCAAAATAAGAATAGCATTAATTAACCATTACACTTATCTACATTAAACCAGTAAAAGTAAGAACATTAAAAGTTCATAGCTTTGTAAATGACACTCAATTAAAATAATGTAAAATATTCACGTGCTAACTGTGGCTAATCCTTCAAGTAAAAATAGAAAGAAATTTACATAAATTGCATTTGCTAACTGACAACATAAATCATAAAAACACGGTTAGAATTATAGTATACATTGTGCAAGTGTTGGTGCTTTTGTTGACGCGCTATTATAGTATATATTGTCCAGTGCTTTTGTTGGGGCGCTCGTCTCCTTACACCGGTTTCTGTTCAGTTCTGTTCGGTCCGGAGACTTCATAGGTTGCCGAGAAGCGGTTAGCTGTCATCAGATCTGTAAACATAATATTTATAAATTATTGGTTTTACATAGATGGTACAATTTGTCGTTAATACATTTCAATGATGGTGTAGATTGGATGGCATAGCTTTATTGTGAAGATTGTTAAACACGGGCCAATTAGACAAGGCATTTAAAAACCAAACGGCACAACTCGCTATGATATAAAACATTATCGGTCAGTGCGTTAAACTGCAATCTACACATTTACCATGACATAAATACATTATAATAAATAAATCTGTTTGCAGTGAAAGTGTTGTTAGAACACAAATCACAATTATTCAAATAAGCTCATTCTTCAGTTCAACAATCTTTACCCAACTAATATCATCCTGACATTTTATGATTAATTGCAGCTTATTGACTATTCAGTAATTCACAAAATCGTTCATTACCCGGTGGTTTTCTTACTGTTTTTTACCATTTAATTGTTATACTCTTAAAATGTTATAAAAGTCCATGTCGACCTCTCACAAACACACCCAGGTTTTTACGACCAGTCCTCTGCCTGTGACTACAAACTGTCACACTGCACATTTCCCCGGCTACCACAAGACCCGGCGTGACGTCATCGCACGAAAGACGTAGTTTTTGACACATTGTTTCAACTGTGACGTCGACATCGTACGTTCTACGTGCCGTTCAAACGAGTCGAAAGTGCAGCGTCTGACGCCGATATTTTATGACAGGCGGCAGTTTTATAGTCGAGTCTAATGACAAAGTCGTAATTTAGGGACACAGGTGGACGTTGTCGAGTTGGGTGCAGATGACAGGGAATGTTATTTGAGGGTCTGATAGTTGTTGGGTGTGACGTGGACAGCGACGGTAGAACTGACTGACCTGGTCAAGTCCTCCCGGGGAACTCGGCCCTGAGTTGGCGCCACCACGACGGACGGGAGAACGACGGCCACCAGCTGGAAGAGACAGAAGACACTGAGACACGACACACGGCTGTGTCACACACCAACTTAACACTCACTCACACATGTGTCCACTACACACTAAGTTAACACTTACTCACACATCTGTGTTAACACATTAACTTAACACTGACTCACACATGTATATACACACTAAGTTGACACCGACTCACACACCTGTGTCCACAAGTGTCAAGACTAACACGTGAATGTGTCGTAGATGTCAACTTACCGTATCACCAGCCGAGGGACTTGACGCAGGAGGCGCCTCAGTGTCTCGACACTGGCCGCTGTCAACTCGTCCTGGGACAACCTGTGGACAGAGACAGGAGTGATGACGTCACACAGTCACTCACCCCGCCAAGTCTAATTACTCACAGTAAACAACCCTCATCTACCCCACAATTAACCCCCGACCTCAGCAACAAGTCAAGGTCAATGCGCTTTTGCTGTTGGCATTTTGCCAAAAGTCGGCGTCGATTTGTTCACTAAAATAATGTTATACTGCGGCAAATTGTTACATTATTACATCGTTTTAAGTGTCGTTTAAACGTCGCTTTTATTTACATCGTGAACAGGTCAGTGAGAATGTTAAAAGTTACGGAATATTTATAGTAATTAGTTGGACCCTGAAAGTCTCAGTGATGTTTATAATTTATTTAGTTTCAACATCTGTCAAAATAAACAAATTAAGTCGGACATTTACAACTGACCATCTGAGGACATAAGTCGCCTTTAGTGGACGGGGTAAATGTGAAATGATGGGGGTGACTAAGCAAGTGTCCTCACCAGACCTGCGTCATACTACGACATCCCGCGATGATCCCGTCCACGATGTGTCCCAGGGACGTGTCGTTCAGTTGACACCCGTAGAGCCTGTAATGTCAACAACGAGTAGTTTTATTATCTCGTCAACAACAAACGTCGTCGTCTCAATAACTCACTTCTGTCAACCCCTGCACGACGACATGTCTACATTATCACGACAACTGCTGGTGACACATCTTGTAATCATTAATTAGACTTACCTTAAGTCTATAAACTGACGCACGACAACCAACAGATGTGGTTGACACTTTGTGTTTTATTTGTTTCTTTTTGGTCGCGACTGACAAAAAGTTACAATGTAACACATCGAGCACTCGACGACCTGAAGCGGGAAACTTCTACAAACAACGGTCATATTAGTGCACAACGCTCTCACAAATATACATTTTAATTTTAACACATTTGAAATTGTTTCAATATTAAATTACCATTGAATCTTAACAAATATAAACATCGTTCCGTCTTCAGATATTGACACGTGACGGGGTCGACTTTTGTTTGTTTTAGCTTTCTTTGACTTGAGTTTGAATATTATTGTTTTTTTGTGGTAATTTGGGCGTGAACGAATGACATAGGTTATTTATATTGTAAGGCTAATTAATACTAATGAAGTTGGTTGTAACACAGCCACGGGTGTGTTACAACCAACTTGTCAGTGTCAGTGACGCAGGTGTTGAATTTTATACTACTAATAGGCCTACTCTCACAACTCTCATAACTTTTGTAAATTAATTACCTTCTTTATATTTGATAATACTTAGTCACACGAGCATTAATTGTAGCTAACCTTACCTTTTCTGTCGATATTGCAGCTGTTTCAACCTCAACTATTATTTCCGCGGGAAAGAAACCATCCGTCTTAGGCATGATTAAACATTGTTTTTGGTTGTATTTGTGACGTATGTGTATACAGGGTATTATATTATACTTACCTCACACAATGCAACATAACAAAGTTGTTGGGTTACAAATATTTATACGCATTACACAAAAAATACCAGAGACCTGTGAAAACACGCCGTGCACCAATGCGGCTTTTTTAGCAGACGACATCTGATGACGTTTACGGGACAGTGCTGCCGCCTGGTGAAACAGGTGGAACGAACGTAGTTCTCCATGCATTCGCTGAATGTCACTGTGTATAGCTACTACATATTTAACACTAAGTTTTCATTTAGGTGTTATGGTCTATAAATTAATATATGACGTTGAAATAAAAACACTACGATAAAACCTTCATCTATATGGATTTGATGTCACTGACACTGTCATTAATTAAGACGACAATAAGTCGTCAAAGCAGTTAGTTGGCACGATACCCAGCTGGAATTTATCAATAATATTATTATAAAAAAGAAACAGTAAGTATGTGTTAACTGAAAATTAACTGCATAATTATAAGGGGCTCCAAAATCTGCCAGGATTACAAAGGAAAGTTACAATAAAGACAAAATCACGTCAACATTTGAGTTGTTTTGTTAGAATTAAATTTGTTCTTTTCTAGATTAAATTTAATCAGTACAAAAATATATAATTGAGTAACAACTGCGCAAATTAAATGTATAGCTTTTTATCAAATACACAATATGTTAAATGCACGGAGATAATTCCTAATGTAAACAAGTTAAACACATTAAATATTGACAACCTGATGAATTGGTAAATAACCCACTACCTATAAGGAATAAGCTGTGTTCTTACTTTAGCAGGGTGATGTGGTTGGCTGCCTGTGGTGATGACAGCAAGAAGACCAAGTCTGGCAGATTACTTGCTGTCATCACGCCACTCAAGTTCAGCTGTCCGTTTTGCATGAAGTAGTGTGACACCTGGAGCCACAACTCCTCCCTGCCGTCCTCCCTCACCAGAGCCATCACACGCAGGGCCCGCAGACTCTTATCTCTCTCGCTCTCCCCGACCACTGCAGACAAGAAACCTGCAGTGGGAATAAACTTGTCTGGTCTTCCTGTTACACAACTACGACACACCCATCCTGCCCGATACATCACATGTTGTGTATTCACTTAAAAATACAACATGTATTATATAGCCTCATGTATAGTCGATGTGTAGCTAACTTGACTGATAGAATGGATAGGTTTATCAGGGTTTCCAGAATCCAAATATACATTTTGGAATGAAACACAATTACAACTCAGCCAAATCAAATATGTTGCTTTTCCAGATTTCAATTCAAATACAAAATACATTTCAAATTCATATAGATTGTAATCTTTTATTCAAATATTATTTAAATACATGGCTTGTGTTTCAATTATAGTTCAAGTATATATTATACATATATTTATATATATTATATATAAATATATAAATATATAAATATATAAATATATATATATATATATATATATATATATATATATATAGAGCGCAGTGGCTCGGGTAGAACTTCGGACTTTCGACTACGAGAACCCAGGTTCGAATCCTGGCTGCCGTGTTAAAACCTTCGGCAAGTTTTTTCACTCTACATTACCCCAGTTCACTCAGCTGAATAAATGAGTAACTGACTATAGACCGTGGTGGATATGTGTACGAGCAGCCTTAGCGCATTAATTGTAGCATATGGCTGGATGCTTCCCAGAGAAGCCGAGATGGTGTCTGAGTGAACAGGTCTGTCAGGGAACTTGCCGTTTTTATTATCATGGTGGGTGGAATTTTGTCACTGACTGTATTATTCCAGGTGCACAGCTCAAATCTGCCACACAACTTCTAAATTATGGCTTGTCTCTTGTCTCTCTCCATAAAATACAGCAAAGATTCCAATTTGTTTTTAATTAGGACAATTTAGAAGTGTGACTGGCAATTTTTACATTTGTAAAAGATAAACTATGAAAAATCTTTTGAAATATTTGACATATTTAAAATGTATATGTTTGGTTGAATTTATATATATATGATAAAAAAACATACTAAATACAAGCAGTTTATGATTTCACTACATACTGTATGAAACCTGACTACTGTTGTACTAGCCCAGGATGTTTGCAACAGGTGAATTCACATTCTCATTCAAAACCTGCTTTTATAGCTATGGGTGGTAGTAAGCCTCACTGGCTTCCCATTCATTCAGTGATGCCAATAATAAGGTTTATTTCAGACAAGACGTCCATATATGTATACATAAAATACAATTAAAAAAAAAAAAAAGTACAATACATATAATACAATCAAAGCAATAAGATCAACGTAAAAATATAAGTGTAAAATTTAAAAAGTTATGTCTAAATATATGAGGAAATGAATTAAATAAGTTGTAAAAATAAATATAAAATAAAAAAAATAAAAAATGATTCGAAAATAAATACAATACTAATGACATGTGTACAATAAAGACCTCCAGTATGAGTACAAATGGCTCTTAAAATGAATGTCGGTATGAAGGTAATTAATAAAAAGGATATTATCTGACTGATGAAGACGACATAAAAGACTGAATATTGATGAACGAATGCGTTCATTGAAGGATTTAATATAGTTGGTGGCAAACATAAAACTTGCACTACATCTTGAGGGTAAGTTTAGTAAAATTCTGAGGCTATTATTGTATGCGACAGTAATGCTTTTGAGGCTATATTTTTTGAATGTGCACCAAAGACTAGAAGTATACATAGGAGCACAGTATGCTTGAAATAAAATAATTTTGGTAGAAATATTACAAAGACAAAATTTTCGAGCTAATACATTGGCTTGGGCATAAAGGCATCTTTTTTGTCTGGCTATGTCGTCATCATCAGTCAGGTTATTGTTGATTATATGACCAAGATATTTACATTTTGTAGTATAAGGTAATGGATGGTTATCGAGATGGATACAATGAAAATGTTTCCTGTCCTGGGATTGGTTGTCAATAACCATACAAAAGGACTTCTTGGCATTATAAGTAATATTGAACAATTCGCCATACTTGGCACAACAATCAGTAAGTTTTCTCAAACCAGCAACACTAGGAGAAAAAATACAGCGGTCATCAGCATACATCAAGTGGTTGATTAAGGTGCCAGCATAAAGACAACCAATATATAATTTGTTTAGATTAACGCTTAAGTCGTCCATGTACACATTGAAAAGATGGGGGGAAAGGATTCCACCCTGTTTAACACCATTGGAAACAGTAAAAAAGCTAGAAAATCCCTGACACCATCTGATGGTAAATTGTTGGGTACCGTACCAGTGGTATAGAATGCGTACAATAAAAGCTGGACAGCCACGATCAATTAATTTACCAAATAGCTTGCTGTGGTTAACTTTGTCGAAGGCTTTGGAGGCATCCAACATAGTAACATACATAGAAGACCCATTAGCAATGTTTGACCAGCAGCTTCACTGTAGGCCAATTTTCTCAGTGCTGCTATTGACCCTACGACTGATGTGAAAAACATCCTGTCTTGACCCTTGAGCCAGTCACAGTATGTGAGGCAATGCTTTTTGTTAGTAAAAATAAGATATGTGTATTTGCTTATATTTGCAAATACACTCAAATACAGACCAAATATCAAATACATGCACTTTTGTGATTTCCATTTGAAATACAAATACCCAGGGTACGAACATTTCTATATTGAAATACATATACATATTTGGATTATGGACCCAACCCAGCGCCAGAAAAATTACTGTGCATTCACAAATGGAACATGCTACAGTCCTGAAAAACACAATGTTTCTGTTTTACCCCCGCCCAGTTACATGTCTAATAAATACCTGTATTGTTTGGGGGTAAATATCTGATTTCGGTGATTTTTACTAACTGGGCATTGATGCTGATGCATCTATAGTGATGCTACTAGTTTCCCCAAAATATGTGTCACCCTTCCATCCCACTTTTATTGAATTGGTTTATGAAAAAAATAAACAAACCATTGAAAGATGACATTATAAAGTACGAGTGTTTGTCGGAATCACAAGATTTATAGAACCTGTTCTACACAGTTATTTCTGTCTAGATGACATCTGCTAAATCAATGTTTGACTCGTCGAAATCTCACCCCAAGCTTTAGTCACAAAACAATCTGGAGCCTGAATTTCATTAGAATCTATGATTGAAGGTTAAACAGCTTCTAAAAGTTTAATGTACGTGTTAGGCTTTATGTCACGTGATTGAAATGTCAGTTCTATTTATACAACCGGCTTCGTTTCTTCGGTAAGGGTTTCAACTTCTACACTGACAATTCGGTGACCTACCCGGGGGGGGGGGGGGTAAATGTAAACTTGTTTCCGCAGCTACTGTATATAAAGTCGCATCCTAACTTTGCCTTCATCATCTCCAATTAAGCTACGCAGTATTATAATTAAAGCCGCGGCTAATATTGCATGACTCCCAACGAAACGTACCTGGCCTTGCTGCAGCCTCAAGCTTCCTGATCATGTCTTTGACAGGAGCTGAAACATATTGCATTGTCCTTGTATTGTTCAACGCCACCACCATCATGTGACATGACATATACGGGCATTGGTGGCATCAATTTCTGAGCTCAGTTTTGTTTATCTCCCTTCCATGTATATGGTGGCCAACAAGTAGAGTGGAGTAGTCTGTGGGACACGTTGACACACATTTACTTTCAAAGACAACACGGCCAGTGTTGGTGGACAACATGTAGAGTGGAGTAGTCTGTGGGACACGTTGACACACATTTACTTTCAAAGACAACACGGCCAGTGTTGGTGGACAACATGTAGAGTGGAGTAGTCTGTGTGACACGTTGACACACGTTTACTTCAAAGACAACACGGCCAGTGTTGGCTGAAAGGTTCACAGGATGATGTTATTAGGCCGAGCGTTGTTTTGGGGGGGGATACTGATGTGCCCTGTTGTCAACTTCTGGTATTGGCATTACACACTCAAGCTGTGCAGTCCAATTCACGAATTACATTCTCGAAAACGATGCTACATCTGCTAATGTATCTCCACTGTGTGACATTATTGAACATCCAAGAAAACAAGGCACACGTCTAACGAAATGTAACATACCTGTAGACTTCACAGCAGCAGTGGCACCAACAGCACCAGTGGCACCAGGGGCAGCAGTGGCACCAACAACAGCAGTGGCACCAGGGGCAGCAGTGGCACCAATAGCACCAGCAGCAGCAGTAGCACCAAGGGCAGCGCTGCTTGTCCCAGGGTCGGCTGAAGGTGTGAAATTGTGCCATTTACCCTATTGTCATGACCTGTGTCAGTTTACAGAAAGTCACTACTTTGTGAAAAATATCTACTGTCATGCTTGTGACAAATAAATCTCGTCTTGCTAGCCCAAACAATTATCATCCAGTAGTGTTGCATCACATGTAATGAAGAGTTTTGAAAAGAATCATCAAGACCATGATCATGAACCGTAGAGACCATCTTTTAGATCTTCTGCAATTTTCAAATTGGCTTGGGAGAGGGGTGGAGGATGCAGTCATTAAACTACTAAACCGTGTACACTGTTATAAATATGCAGAAATAAAATTGGAACATTATCACAAATGCCATAGTTTCCCTGAAAGTGAGGCAGAGCTAACAGATTGCGTTATCAAGTTAATTTTTCAAAATGGGGCCAGTGGCCATCTTGGACTTGGTTCTATGGCGGAATATGCCAGGATTTTCTAGAGGGATGTAAATCTTCCATAAATGGTTCATAGATGTCAAATCCATTGTCAAACCTTCCTAGCCAGAGAATGGTGAAAGCACTGCGATTCTAGAACCTACTTAGCGTTTGTTAGTGCCCACTGAAAACACAAGCTACTTTCATAATCTCTGCTTCTACTTGAGCAATCACATTGTGTTGAATAACTAGTAGTTGTAGTCATTAATAATACATTATGTCTCTGTCTTATGTTCTGTAGTTGTAGTCATTAATAATACATTATGTCTCTGTTTTATGTTCTGTACTTGTAGTCATTAATAATACATTATGTCTCTGTTTTATGTTCTGTAGTTGTAGTCATTAATAATACATTATGTCTCTGTTTTATGTTCTGTACTTGTAGTCATTAATAATACATTATGTCTCTGTTTTATGTTCTGTACTTGTAGTCATTAATAATACATTATATCTCTGTTTTATGTTCTGTACTTGTAGTCATTAATAATACATTATGTCTCTGTTTTATGTTCTGTAGTTGTAGTCATTAATAATACATTATGTCTCTGTTTTATGTTCTGTACTTGTAGTCATTAATAATACATTATGTCTCTGTTTTATGTTCTGTACTTGTAGTCATTAATAATACATTATATCTCTGTCTTATGTTCTGTAGTTGTAGTAATTAATAATACATTATGTCTCTGTTTTATGTTCTGTAGTTGTAGTCATTAATAATACATTATGTCTCTGTCTTATGTTCTGTAGTTGTAGTCATTAATAATACATTATGTCTCTGTTTTATGTTCTGTACTTGTAGTCATTAATAATACATTATGTCTCTGTTTTATGTTCTGTACTTGTAGTCATTAATAATACATTATATCTCTGTCTTATGTTCTGTAGTTGTAGTCATTAATAATACATTATGTCTCTGTTTTATGTTCTGTACTTGTAGTCATTAATAATACATTATGTCTCTGTTTTATGTTCTGTACTTGTAGTCATTAATAATACATTATATCTCTGTCTTATGTTCTGTAGTTGTAGTAATTAATAATACATTATATCTCTGTTTTATGTTCTGTAGTTGTAGTCATTAATAATACATTATATCTCTGTAATACATTATATCTCTGTCTTATGTTCTGTAGTTGTAGTAATTAATAATACATTATATCTCTGTTTTATGTTCTGCACTTGTAGTAATTAATAATACATTATATCTCTGTAATACATTATATCTCTGTTTTATGTTCTGTAGTTGTAGTCATTACTAATACATTATATCTTTGTTTTTATGTTCTCTCTTAAACAGGGTTTTTGTGCTGCATTAGATCTGCAACTGATAATTCACAGTAGATCTTTTATTGTTTCCGACTCACCTTTCATCTTCTCTATGTCAGCTCTGGCTTGTTGCAGAGCGGCTTTTGTTGTTGCGTGTTGTGCACATTCCTGTTGTAGAGAGGCTTTTGTTGTTGCGTGTTGTGCACATTCCTGTTGTAGAGAGGCTTTTGTTGTTGCGTGTTGTGCACATTCCTGTTGTAGAGAGGCTTTTGTTGTTGCATGTTGTGCACATTCCTGTTGTAGAGAGGCTTTTGTTGTTGCGTGTTGTGCACATTCCTGTTGTAGAGAGGCTTTTGTTGTTGCGTGTTGTGCACATTCCTGTTGTAGAGAGGTGTTTGTTGTTGCGTGTTGTGCACATTCCTGTTGTAGAGTGACTTTGGTGTTGTTAAGTAGTGTTGTTTCCTGTTGAAGTGAGGCTCTGGTCTTCTGTAGTTCTTGTTTAACCAGCAGCAGTTGTTCTGAATACAATGAAGATTGCCACTGCTTATGTTTCATTCGTCTTTATTTACAATCTAAAGATTTCATCATAAGTAGTTCTATAGAGAACTGTTTTGTAATAACTAATAACTTTATGCAATGCACATTATGAGAATATTAGAAGTTCTGTAGAATTCCTGAATGTTCTAATTATCTGTAAGTGCTGACTGTAACTGTGTAACACAAGACATGCAGGAATTATTAATTCAGTAATAATCAATGCATCCTCTCTTACAACTTACAGGAGTCGTTAATTACAACTATATAAAATACATGTAGTTATCAATCCAGCCAATATGTTAGTATTAAGCTAAGATATTAGAAACATGATATACGACTGCAATGCATTTGAATACATTTTATACAAAAAGTAAAATAAAGTATATTCACAAAATGTGTACCATTGAAATTCTTTTTCTGACTCTCCAACTTGTGTTTAGTTGGCCTCGTATTTTCTGCCATTTGCCGTATTTGCTCTGAAACAGTCAGTACATTGACACACACAAGAACATACATGCAGGCGAACACTGCAGACACAAGAGTTGTGAATATGTGGTGACCTCTGAGCAGCATAGAAGGGAACTGACTTATGATGACAAAAATACTTTTATATTTGATACCAACACGTGCCATATGTGGTTGAGATTAAGTTTCACTATTCAAGCTCGAGTGATTCATATTCGTGAAACAGCTTTAGTGCGACCACTTCAACCTTCAAACTTAATGAGTAGCTGTAATGGGTTAAAAAGGTGGCTACAACAGGAAGTAGCTGTAACATGAAGTAGCTGTAACAGAAATAGCTGTAACAAGAAGCAGCTGTAACAGGAAGTAGCTGTAACAGGAAGTAGCTGTAACAGGAAGTAGCTGTAACAGGAAGTAGCTATAACTACAAGACGTCACCACAGCCTTGTGGTCATCTAAATTATGACTTTGACAGATTAAACAACTCCTACAAAGGCCTAACTATTCCTTGTGCCTTGCCTGTTACGTAGTTTAACGTTCACTGGCAACAACATCAGGCCAATAGAGAACTATACGGTGGAATGTGTAAAGTCAACAAAACCGTAAGAGGACTGAGATTTGCCCGACACTGCTACAGACTCAAAGATGAAATGGTTTCTAGGACAATCTTGTGGCAACTGGCACATGGAACGGTCAAGAGAGGAAGACCAGCAGCAACATAAATAGACTGCTGGAAGGAAGATGTAGGTCTAGAGAGGGAGACCAGCAGCAACATAAATAGACTGCTTGAAGGAAGATGTAGGTCTAGAGAGGGAGACCAGCAGCAACATAAATAGACAGCTTGAAGGAAGATGTAGGTCTAGAGAGGAAGACCAGCAGCAACATAAATAGACAGCTTGAAGGAAGATGTAGGTCTAGAGGGGAAGATCAGCAGCAACATAAATAGACAGCTTCAAGGAAAACGTAGGTCTAGAGAGGGAGACCAGCAGCAACATAAATAGACTGCTTGAAGGAAGATGTAGGTCTAGAGAGGGAGACCAGCAGCAACATAAATAGACTGCTTGAAGGAAGACGTAAGTCTAGAGAGGAAGACCAGCAGCAACATAAATAGACAGCTTCAAGGAAAACGTAGGTCTAGAGAGGGTGACCAGCAGCAACATAAATAGACTGCTTGAAGGAAGATGTAGGTCTAGAGAGGGAGACCAGCAGCAACATAAATAGACTGCTTGAAGGAAGACGTAGGTCTAGAGAGGGAGACCAGCAGCAACATAAATAGACTGCTTGAAGGAAGACGTAAGTCTAGAGAGGAAGACCAGCAGCAACATAAATAGACAGCTTGAAGGAAGATGTAGGTCTAGAGAGGGAGACCAGCAGCAACATAAATAGACTGCTTGAAGGAAGATGTAGGTCTAGAGAGGGAGACCAGCAGCAACATAAATAGACAGCTTGAAGGAAGATGTAGGTCTAGAGAGGGAGACCAGCAGCAACATAAATAGACTGCTTGAAGGAAGATGTAGGTCTAGAGAGGGAGACCAGCAGCAACATAAATAGACTGCTTGAAGGAAGACGTAGGTCTAGAGAGGGAGACCAGCAGCAACATAAATAGACTGCTTGAAGGAAGACGTAGGTCTAGAGAGGAAGACCAGCAGCAACATAAATAGACAGCTTGAAGGAAGATGTAGGTCTAGAGAGGGAGACCAGCAGCAACATAAATAGACTGCTTGAAGGAAGATGTAGGTCTAGAGAGGAAGACCAGCAGCAACATAAATAGACTGCTTGAAGTAAGATGTAGGTCTAGAGAGGGAGACCAGCAGCAACATAAATAGACAGCTTGAAGGAAGATGTAGGTCTAGAGAGGAAGACCAGCAGCAACATAAATAGACTGCTTGAAGTAAGATGTAGGTCTAGAGAGGGAGACCAGCAGCAACATAAATAGACTGCTTGAAGGAAGATGTAGGTCTAGAGAGGGAGACCAGCAGCAACATAAATAGACTGCTTGAAGGAAGATGTAGGTCTAGAGAGGGAGACCAGCAGCAACATAAATAGACTGCTTGAAGGAAGATGTAGGTCTAGAGAGGGTGACCAGCAGCAACATAAATAGACTGCTTGAAGGAAGATGTAGGTCTAGAGAGGGAGACCAGCAGCAACATAAATAGACTGCTTGAAGGAAGATGTAGGTCTAGAGAGGGAGACCAGCAGCAACATAAATAGGCAGCTTGAAGGAAGATGTAGGTCTAGAGAGGGAGACCAGCAGCAACATAAATAGACTGCTTGAAGGAAGATGTAGGTCTAGAGAGGGAGACCAGCAGCAACATAAATAGACAGCTTGAAGGAAGATGTAGGTCTAGAGAGGGAGACCAGCAGCAACATAAATAGACTGCTTGAAGGAAGATGTAGGTCTAGAGAGGAAGACCAGCAGTAACATAAATAGACAGCTTGAAGGAAGATGTAGGTCTAGAGAGGGAGACCAGCAGCAACATAAATAGACTGCTTGAAGGAAGATGTAGGTCTAGAGGGAGACCAGCAGCAACATAAATAGACAGCTTGAAGGAAGATGTAGGTCTAGAGAGGGAGACCAGCAGCAACATAAATAGACAGCTTGAAGGAAGATGTAGGTCTAGAGAGGGAGACCAGCAGCAACATAAATAGACTGCTTGAAGGAAGATGTAGGTCTAGAGAGGAAGACCAGCAGTAACATAAATAGACAGCTTGAAGGAAGATGTAGGTCTAGAGAGGGAGACCAGCAGCAACATAAATAGACTGCTTGAAGGAAGATGTAGGTCTAGAGGGAGACCAGCAGCAACATAAATAGACAGCTTGAAGGAAGATGTAGGTCTAGAGAGTGGACCAGCAGCAACATAAATAGACTGTTTGAAGGAAGACGTAGGTCTAGAGAGGGAGACCAGCAGCAACATAAATAGACTGTTTGAAGGAAGACGTAGGTCTAGAGAGGGAGACCAGCAGCAACATAAATAGACTGCTTGAAGGAAGACGTAGGTCTAGAGAGGAAGACCAGCAGCAACATAAATAGACAGCTTGAAGGAAGATGTAGGTCTAGAGAGGAAGACCAGCAGCAACATAAATAGACTGCTTGAAGTAAGATGTAGGTCTAGAGAGGGAGACCAGCAGCAACATAAATAGACTGCTTGAAGGAAGATGTAGGTCTAGAGAGGGAGACCAGCAGCAACATAAATAGACTGCTTGAAGGAAGATGTAGGTCTAGAGAGGGAGACCAGCAGCAACATAAATAGACTGCTTGAAGGAAGATGTAGGTCTAGAGAGGGTGACCAGCAGCAACATAAATAGACTGCTTGAAGGAAGATGTAGGTCTAGAGAGGGAGACCAGCAGCAACATAAATAGACTGCTTGAAGGAAGATGTAGGTCTAGAGAGGGAGACCAGCAGCAACATAAATAGACAGCTTGAAGGAAGATGTAGGTCTAGAGAGGGAGACCAGCAGCAACATAAATAGACTGCTTGAAGGAAGATGTAGGTCTAGAGAGGAAGACCAGCAGTAACATAAATAGACAGCTTGAAGGAAGATGTAGGTCTAGAGAGGGAGACCAGCAGCAACATAAATAGACTGCTTGAAGGAAGATGTAGGTCTAGAGGGAGACCAGCAGCAACATAAATAGACAGCTTGAAGGAAGATGTAGGTCTAGAGAGGGAGACCAGCAGCAACATAAATAGACTGCTTGAAGGAAGATGTAGGTCTAGAGAGGGAGACCAGCAGCAACATAAATAGACAGCTTGAAGGAAGATGTAGGTCTAGAGAGGAAGACCAGCAGCAACATAAATAGACAGCTTCAAGGAAGATGTAGGTCTAGAGAGGGAGACCAGCAGCAACATAAATAGACTGCTTGAAGGAAGATGTAGGTCTAGAGAGGGAGACCAGCAGCAACATAAATAGACTGCTTGAAGGAAGATGTAGGTCTAGAGAGGGAGACCAGCAGCAACATAAATAGACTGCTTGAAGGAAGATGTAGGTCTAGAGAGGGAAACCTTAGGATGACAATGACAGATGCAGGGATTTCAAGACGCAGTTTGAAGCCCAAATGTTTGATGCCAACATGAGAACACAGTTTATAAGCTTTAGATGAGCATGGTGACTGGCTTCAACTACTTGTACTGTACTGTGTTCCCAATTGTTCACTGTAATGTATATGTTTCATTTAATTTATATGTGTTGATAAATATAATATTTAGGCATAAAATATTCACGATAAGCTGTGAGTTTGTCAAGACACTGTCAACTGTCACACCAGATCACTTACCACACCGCACAAAGTCAAGCAGGTCACAGCGACTGATGTTCAAACAGGCAGCACTGAGTTCATTGAACAATGCAGTCGAATTCTTGTCGCTTGTTCTAGAATCGAACCATGATTCTAAGATCATGAAAGTGTTGATGACGTCATCGGGCGAGTCTCGAATGAGGTCTTTGATTGCAGAACTTCCCATGTCCAAAAAAGCTCCGAGTTGGAACTGTTCTGACCTGGTCAAGTTGAGCTGGGCAAATTTCATAAGAAATGCCTTGTCCAGCAGTTCTGGAAATATTCAAACATCAACTTACTGGGGTAAATCCATTGGTTGGAGCGTAACACATAACGAGCGAGTAACACATTACTTAACAAGCGGAGGAAATAACACGGGGGTTAGAGAGGGAGTAGTATGCAGGGAGGGAGAGAGTAAGTGAAGGGGAGGGAGGGATGGTTGGCGTTTGGGAGGGAGGGAGTGGAGGAGGGGGGGGGGGGGGGAGCGACGAGGGATGGATGGAGGGAAGGGTGGAAATAATGGTGTTGATATATTAATGATGCTGTGCATTTTCTAACATTTGGTAAATATTTCTCTCACAACTGTCACATATATCAGTTACCAATCTATCTTGTGAGAGGATTTTGCTAGTACAGCTGTGTAAAAATAAAAGGATACATACAACCGGCAAAATGTGACTGAATTTCTTTTGGATACAAATACCACGGTTAAGATTCAAAACAACTGTCCTTTTGTAGAAGATTTGTACCATGGAAAAACACAGGCACTAACTATGAGTGATAGTTCATAGTTTGTGTGGTAATCACCTCTTGTGCCCCTGGCACCAGTGTGACGGGCAGCGGCTCCTGTCAGTTTTCTTGCTTCAGCCATTCTAGTCTGAAATAATTTCACAGTATTTTTATGTTTTAGTCATAAAATATTTAGTATTAATCATGTATACATGTAACGGTAGACTCACATACACCAACCCACGGAGTCACAAGTCAAGGACAGCATTTATCAACATTAGTTAATCAACATTCAAGCATATTAATGTTTTAACCCTTGTTCTCCCAGTGGCCCATTCAAGTAGGAGACAACTGCTCGGGTAACACACAGCATATAAAATGTTTTCTCCAGTTCATCATCAATACAATACAATACAATAAAACTTTATTGTCCCGAACCGGGAAATTAATTTTGCAGCGTTCGTCGTCATAAAAATATAAAATACAGAGTAGAGAAATAAAAAAAATGCTAATAAATTCATTATTAAAACAGTAAGTGAACATCAATCATAATAAAATACAAGATAAATTCTATAATATAATTTTAAAATTAAAGTTAAATTGTAATTGTGGCCTTCCTTTTACAAATAAAAAATAAAATAAATAAAATACAACATACACACATAACGCCAGAGGTGATTATCGTTTTGAATTTAGGAGTCGTACTGACATTGGGATGAATGAATCTCGCTTTCTGTTTGTTTTGGATGTTATTGTTCTGAACCTTCTGGACGAGGGCAGAAGGACGTACTCGTTATATAGGATGTGTGTGCTGTCGTTAATTATTTTATTGGCTTTACGGAGAACCTGCTTTTCGTACAAAGCAGTGACAGAGGTTTGTTTGAGGCCGGTTATTTTGCTACTAATATTTACAACGCGCTGCAATTTATTCTTGTCTTTCTGGCTAACGTTCCCAAACCAACATATAAGAGAAAATGTCAAAACACTCTGTATACAAGATTTGTAAAACATGGATAAAATGGTGTTATCAATATTAAAGGATCGAAGTTTTCTAAGGCAGTAAAGACGCTGCTGGCATTTCTTGTACGTGACACTGCAGTGGCGGTCCCATTTCAACTTATTGTCAATTGTTGTGCCGAGGTATTTATACTCGTCAACTACCTCTACCTTGTTATCGTGGATGACAGAATCTGACTGGGATGGAGGGTATTTCCTAAAATCAATGCACATGTCTTTGGTTTTTGTTGCATTCAGACACAAATACGATCTATCACACCATGCAACAAAGTCGTTTAACACAGGACCATGGCCAACTTCATCGTTAGACAACAGACTGAGTAAAGCTGTATCATCTGAGAATTTAATAAAGTACCTATTCGGACGGATGCTCCTGCAGTCATTTGTGTATAAAATGAATAAAAGAGGGGATAAGACACATCCTTGGGGTGAGCCAGTGGAAACAACCTTCACGCTAGAAGTTGTGTTATTCACTCGAACCTGTTGGGGTCTCCCCACCAAAAAATCAAGCACCCATAGCGCCAATTCAGATTCAAGCTTAAATTCGGAAATTAATTTCTTAAACAACAAGTGAGGCTGCAGCGTATTGAAGGCAGAACTCATATCCAGATAGAGAACTCTGGCATGGGTTTTGGCGTCCTCAAGATGACAAAGTACATAATTTATTAGAGTAGCGACTGCATCCTCCACCCCTCTCCCAGGCCGATATGCAAATTGCAGGGGATCTAAAAGATGGTCTGTACGGGTCATGATCATGGTTTTAATGATTTTTTCA
Source organism: Oasisia sp. SBJ-2009 (assembly GCA_964017155.1). Lineage (NCBI taxonomy): Eukaryota > Metazoa > Annelida > Polychaeta > Sabellida > Siboglinidae > Oasisia > Oasisia sp. SBJ-2009. The sequence continues at coordinate 54,529,422 of OZ024857.1, forward strand.
AAACTCTTCATTACGTGCGACGTCAACGCTACTGGACGAAAATCGTTAGGACTAGCAGGACGAGATTTCTTGGGGACAGGCACGACAATAGACGTTTTCCACAAGGTAGGGACTTTATGTAAGCTAAGGGAGGCCTGAAAGATGGATTGGAAGATACCGGACAACTGAGTGGCACAATTCTTCAAAACCTGACCAGAAATACCATCAGGTCCAGGGCTTTTCCGCACATTTGTGCACTGGAACACCCTCAACACGTCTTTTTCATCGATATGTAGGTTACAATCTGTCTTAGTGGAGCTTATGATATCATCAATGACAGAACGAAAATCGTGATTATCAAAACGAGAATAGAAAATTCATATCCTCTGCAAACGCCCCGTCATCTTTACCCCCTAAGGGCGATAAGCGTTTGGAATTATATCCATTTTGCTTCATGTCACTCATGGTCTTAATGCCATCCCATACTGTTCTCATATCACCTGTTTTAAACTTAAGTTCTATTTTTTGTTTGTAATTCTCTCTTGCTTTCCATTGCAGTCGGTTCATCAGGAGCCAACGATCTTAACCAGCGAATAGACATAGACAGAGGTGAATGGACCTCGGTGCCTGGTAATGGATGCACTTACAATACGTCACATTAAGTTAGCCTGCCTATTAAGTGCCGATTGTAATACACACGTGTTTCTATTGGTGTGTATTCAGTTGTGCCACCTTGGTAGCCCTATGTGAGTGTTCAGTGTTCACTATCCTCCGTTAGAAGACTCTTATCCAGGTGGAGTATTACTATGATGTCTCAGGTATGAATCCCCAAACCCCAACTTGTCACCGACACCAATGGTACAACAGAACAACCACTTGGAATCCAGTATTGTAATGTACTAAATGAAAGGAGCATGTGAAAAGAGCTGATTAGTATAACTACTTGCAATAACCCAAACGTAGAGTGCCATTGTGTTGTCCCCAGCCAGTCACGTGTACAAATGGGCGATATTTAGGCGCGTGTTTATTAACAATGAAATGTCACCGCATGACAGCGCTCTGGTCGCTGTGTGTCACACGACGTCTGACGCGCCACGCTTCACTTCACTCAACCAATGAAATGTCGCCACGAGGCAGCTCTGTGTGTCACTCGCCAGCTAGCTCGCCACGCTTCACTTCACTCAACCGACTCGCTTCACTCAAGTGTGTGTGTGTGTGTGTGTGTAGTGTGTGTGTGTGTGTGTAGTGTGTGTGTGTGCGTGCGTGTGTGTAGTGTGTGTGTGTGTATGTGTGTGTGTCTGTGTGTGTCTGTGTGCGTGTGTGTATATATATATATATATATATATATATATATATATATATATATATATATATACTACACATCCTGTATCACTATTTCAACCACACAGCCCTAGATATACATGTCAAGTGAATAAACCCACATGAAATACTACGTGTTTAGTTGTCGTACGTCAGATAACACGCTCCATGACTAACAAGTTCAATCCCAGCACAATCTTGTCCACAGATATGTGCAATAAAAACAGCACATTTCCCACAAATTGAAACTACCTGGGACAATAAATGGCGTCAATGAACGTGTATGTTTAGCCGCCTGTAGACATGTCTGTGACGTACGTGTGCCTAGCCACACCCAGCGACTGATGGAATCCAGGAGTATCATGTAACACATTGCAACTATGCCTATGATGTCATTATGTATTAGTTGTAGATAATAATAAAATAAACTACTTAGTACCTACCGATGTTGGAAAGATGAAGTTTTCAAACAAACAAATGAACGAGAGATCGAGTGGGAGCTACCTGTTGTTGATCCGAATCCAAAGCAATGCACAAGTAATGTCCCAGAATACAACTCTTCTGCGGATGATGTCTCTAAGCCAATCAGAAAATGGCATGCCGCTATGCTGTGCACACGTGTCACTCTGACGTAGATAATATGCAGCCATCTATAACTAAACAGAACATTCTGGAAAACATCTTTTCTGAGTCAGTCAGCCATGAGATATAGGTCGTGTCCCAGTTCTGAGTACTCGGCTCAAGGCTGACTGCTCGGCTGTATGACTCAGCACCGTCTACGCCGCTAGCGATGTCTCATATCAGATCTGGCAGCGCCTCGGTTCAGTGATTCTGTCTGTGTCTCCAGCACGACACGTCACCACTCGGCTATGTGAGCTGTGTCAGTGACTCCTTCACAGTCTTATTTACTCTGGTTGACGTAGCAACCTGTAGGGTCACCACCCCAGCCCACTCTTCCCCTCCACCCCAGCCCACTCTTCCCCTCCACCCCAGCCCTCTCTTCCCCTCCACCCCAGCCCACTCTTCCCCTCCACCCCAGCCCTCTCTTCCCCTCCACCCCAGCCCACTCTTCCCCTCCACCCCAGCCCACTCTTCCCCTCCACCCCAGCCCACTCTTCCCCTCCACCCAGCCCTCTCTTCCCCTCCACCCCAGCCCTCTCTTCCCCTCCACCCCAGCCCACTCTTCCCCTCCACCCCAGCCCACTCTTCCCCTCCACCCAGCCCTCTCTTCCCCTCCACCCAGCCCTCTCTTCCCCTCCACCCAGCCCTCTCTTCCCCTCCACCCCAGCCCACTCTTCCCCTCCACCCCAGCCCTCTCTTCCCCTCCACCCAGCCCTCTCTTCCCCTCCACCCAGCCCTCTCTTCCCCTCCACCCCAGCCCTCTCTTCCCCTCCACCCAGCCCTCTCTTCCCCTCCACCCAGCCCTCTCTTCCCCTCCACCCAGCCCTCTCTTCCCCTCCACCCCAGCCCACTCTTCCCCTCCACCCCAGCCCACTCTTCCCCTCCACCCCAGCCCTCTCTTCCCCTCCACCCCAGCCCACTCTTCCCCTCCACCCCAGCCCTCTCTTCCCCTCCACCCAGCCCTCTCTTCCCCTCCACCCCAGCCCACTCTTCCCCTCCACCCCAGCCCTCTCTTCCCCTCCACCCAGCCCTCTCTTCCCCTCCACCCCAGCCCACTCTTCCCCTCCACCCTAGCCCACTCTTCCCCTCCACCCCAGCCCTCTCTTCCCCTCCACCCAGCCCTCTCTTCCCCTCCACCCAGCCCTCTCTTCCCCTCCACCCAGCCCACTCTTCCCCTCCACCCAGCCCTCTCTTCCCCTCCACCCAGCCCTCTCTTCCCCTCCACCCCAGCCCACTCTTCCCCTCCACCCCAGCCCACTCTTCCCCTCCACCCAGCCCTCTCTTCCCCTCCACCCCAGCCCACTCTTCCCCTCCACCCCAGCCCACTCTTCCCCTCCACCCCAGCCCTCTCTTCCCCTCCACCCAGCCCTCTCTTCCCCTCCACCCAGCCCTCTCTTCCCCTCCACCCAGCCCACTCTTCCCCTCCACCCAGCCCTCTCTTCCCCTCCACCCCAGCCCTCTCTTCCCCTCCACCCCAGCCCTCTCTTCCCCTCCACCCAGCCCTCTCTTCCCCTCCACCCAGCCCTCTCTTCCCCTCCACCCCAGCCCTCTCTTCCCCTCCACCCCAGCCCTCTCTTCCCCTCCACCCAGCCCTCTCTTCCCCTCCACCCCAGCCCTCTCTTCCCCTCCACCCAGCCCTCTCTTCCCCTCCACCCAGCCCTCTCTTCCCCTCCACCCAGCCCACTCTTCCCCTCCACCCAGCCCTCTCTTCCCCTCCACCCAGCCCTCTCTTCCCCTCCACCCCAGCCCACTCTTCCCCTCCACCCCAGCCCACTCTTCCCCTCCACCCAGCCCTCTCTTCCCCTCCACCCCAGCCCACTCTTCCCCTCCACCCCAGCCCACTCTTCCCCTCCACCCCAGCCCTCTCTTCCCCTCCACCCAGCCCTCTCTTCCCCTCCACCCAGCCCTCTCTTCCCCTCCACCCAGCCCACTCTTCCCCTCCACCCAGCCCTCTCTTCCCCTCCACCCCAGCCCACTCTTCCCCTCCACCCCAGCCCACTCTTCCCCTCCACCCCAGCCCACTCTTCCCCTCCACCCCAGCCCACTCTTCCCCTCCACCCCAGCCCACTCTTCCCCTCCACCCAGCCCTCTCTTCCCCTCCACCCAGCCCTCTCTTCCCCTCCACCCAGCCCTCTCTTCCCCTCCACCCCAGCCCACTCTTCCCCTCCACCCCAGCCCTCTCTTCCCCTCCACCCAGCCCTCTCTTCCCCTCCACCCAGCCCTCTCTTCCCCTCCACCCCAGCCCTCTCTTCCCCTCCACCCAGCCCTCTCTTCCCCTCCACCCAGCCCTCTCTTCCCCTCCACCCAGCCCTCTCTTCCCCTCCACCCCAGCCCACTCTTCCCCTCCACCCCAGCCCTCTCTTCCCCTCCACCCAGCCCTCTCTTCCCCTCCACCCCAGCCCTCTCTTCCCCTCCACCCAGCCCTCTCTTCCCCTCCACCCAGCCCACTCTTCCCCTCCACCCCAGCCCACTCTTCCCCTCCACCCCAGCCCTCTCTTCCCCTCCACCCAGCCCTCTCTTCCCCTCCACCCAGCCCTCTCTTCCCCTCCACCCAGCCCTCTCTTCCCCTTCACCCCAGCCCACTCTTCCCCTCTACCCCTCCCATCTCTTTACTTCTCCACACGGACAAAAACACCTCAGACAAAACCCCATCATTGTAGATTTTACAGACTCAAGAATAATTGAAAAAATAAAACTGATCTTGCCTTGTAATTAAACATTGTATGTATGCACATAAAATATATGTAATATATATAAATATATTTATACATGTACATATATATATATATAAATAATATATATATATACATATATATATATGTATATATATATACATGTATATATATATAACAATTATTTATCGATGTTATAATGAGCAATTTTTTATTCGGACCTTTTTATGTGATGTTCTTATTTATTTTATTTAATGTAGTAGTATATTTTAACATCATTGTTTGGTGCATGTGAATGTATTGTCATGTGAATGTACTATTACGACGACCAATATCATTACACATTCCAATGTTTTATTGTAACTACAATGTGAACACATGGCAATAAAGCTATCTTATCTTATATACACTGTATATAATATATTTACATGATGATACAGGTAATTATATAATAACAGACAAAATAAGCATTGTGCAACCTGTATAGCCACATTGATTCATGCTCCACCATGTGTGGCTTACACAACTCTCTGGAGCCAAATTCACAAACATAATGAGGTCAGGGGGGTAACTTGGTTATAGTAGGCCTAACAGTATATACCATGTCGCTGAAAGCTCCAGACCTCCAGGCAGACAAACTCCCACAAGAGGGTGACTCACTTGAACACCTATATCCACCAGGCTGGGTCCAAATACACATTTTGATATGAACAAAATACAACTCAGCCAAATCAAATACATATACATTGTTTTTCTAGATTTCAATTCAAATAAACAAATTCAATTCAAACACTGTCATATTTGATTCAAATTACATTGCCATTTTGGAAATGTTATTCAAATACGATTCAAATACATGAATTGTGTTCCCATTATAGTTCAAGTGTATCACAGTGGGTTGAATGTTGGCTTTGCTTTGATTAACTGCTGTTGACTAATTGGTAGGCAGGTTTACTAGACTGTCCTTAATTCCTTATCTGTACTACTGTCCGAACTAGTGGGTAGCTCTTCCCCTGCACTGGAGGAAACCGGGGTTCCTTTGTCTGAGCCCAGGATGTTTACAAAACAGGATTCTTTGAAGCACATTCCCTGTGAATACCTGCCATTATGGCTATAGATAAGCTTCCCTGGCTTCCCATTCATTCATTGATATTAGTGTCTGACCAGCTTCACTGTAGGCCAATTGTGTCTGCTGTTGACAGTTGATAGGCGTGAAAAACATTCTGTCTAGACTCCGGAGCCAGTTTATGTCAGGCAATGCTTTACTTTTTGTTGGTAAAATGGTGCCACACTAAAGCAATGAGTACTCAAAGCAATACATTGCAGTGAGAGAAGCAAACTGTGTCAAGTTTGGCTTCGCGTTACCATACTGATACAATGGGAAGGGTTTACTCTTTCAACATTGCTTTACTGTAACATTACACACTTGAGGTATTAAACAATAAACTAGTACAATCAACTAATAAACAGAAGGGCCTATGTCTGAAGCGACTGACAACTACAGCACGTTGCTTTGTCGACCTGACCTGGTAATGAAATGAGTCGCTGTTGATAACATTCACAGCCGCCGCGACAGTCTCAATACGTAGTCGCAGTAACAGCGCTGTTTGACTCAGGAATATGGCATTAACTCTAAGTAACATGTAACACTACACATTAAGGTGGGGAAAAAATCAACCATGTATATGGGCAAAAAATATGAGGTTGGGTGAAAAAAACAACTGTGTTAAAATTTCAGAGAAAACTGTTGAGACGAAAAGACCACTCAACCTACCCAAATGTTATCGTTTACAGGAGTCAGAAGAAAATAAAAGAGAGACTGGCCTTGACATTGACTGAACCGTCATTGAAATCTACAAACACTGTGGAATATTCTTTATTTGTGGATCAAACAGTGCGATGTGAGCAACTGACATTACTTGCAATTTATCGTTCACCATCATCATTCATACCAACATATATGGACCAATTTGAAAACATTATGAAAATTAGGAAAAAAAATTATGCTTCAAAAACAAATATGAGCGACACTGAAACGCCGACACAGAGAATAGGTGAAAATCTCATGACTGATATATGTGCTGCAACTATGTGTGAAGTGCAGAACATTATTTAGGATGCTAAACCAAAGTCATCCTGCTTGGATCCCTTACCTACGCCGCTGCTAAAGAGCACTCTTCCTGCTCATATTCAAATACTAACTCATCTTTCTAATGGGGAATTGTTCCACGGGAACTCAAGGAAGCTGTTGTAACATCGATGCTGAAAACAATTACCGTCCAGTTTCAAGTTTTCCATTAAAAAATCTTAAAAAGTCTTGGAAAAGGTAGCAGTCAAACGACTTATTCAACATCTACGTGACAACGGCCTCCACGAGGATCTACAATCGGCATATAAACCCTGACACACCACTGGAAGTGCCTTGATAAGTCTGTTACTTGGCAGACTCCAGGCGTGTCCTTCCGGGTCTTCTGGATTTATCTTCCCTGTTAACCTACTAAAGACTATGCACAGCCACCTGGGAATATCCGATGCGGCTCTTGCACGGTTCAGTTCATACATCTCGGACTGTACCCAGCGTGTCCGGATTGGGACGGATGCATCTGAAGAATGATGTTCACTGTGTACACAGCACCAATGGAAGGCTAACTAACGAGGCACTCTATGGACTGTCACAGTTTGTGGATGATCTACAAATATATACATCCTATTGTCCTCACATACTGGGTGACTTGGAGTGTGTTGTTGACAGGGCAGCCTGTCTGGTACGTTGTCCTCACATACCAGGTGACTTGGAGTGTGTTGTTGACAGGACAGCCTGTCTGGTACATTGTCTCACATACCAGGTGACTTGGAGTGTGTTGTTGACAGGACAGTCTGTCTGGTACATTGTCTCACATACCAGGTGACTTGGAGTGCATTGTTGACAGGACAGTCTGTCTGGTACATTGTCTCACATACCGGGTGACTTGGAGTGCATTGTTGACAGGACAGTCTGTCTGGTACGTTGTCTCACATACCGGGTGACTTGGAGTGCATTGTTGACAGGGCAGCCTGTCTGGTACATTGTCTCACATACCGGGTGACTTGGAGTGCATTGTTGACAGGACAGCCTGTCTGGTACATTGTCTCACATACCAGGTGACTTGGAGTGCATTGTTGACAGGACAGTCTGTCTGGTACATTGTCTCACATACCGGGTGACTTGGAGTGCATTGTTGACAGGACAGCCTGTCTGGTACGTTGTCTCACATACCGGGTGACTTGGAGTGTGTTGTTGACAGGACAGTCTGTCTGGTACATTGTCTCACATACCGGGTGACTTAGAGTGTGTTGTTGACAGGACAGTCTGTCTGGTACGTTGTCTCACATACTGGGTGACTTAGAGTGTGTTGTTGACAGGACAGTCTGTCTGGTACATTGTCTCACATACCGGGTGACTTGGAGTGCATTGTTGACAGGACAGCCTGTCTGGTACGTTGTCTCACATACCGGGTGACTTGGAGTGTGTTGTTGACAGGACAGTCTGTCTGGTACATTGTCTCACATACCGGGTGACTTAGAGTGTGTTGTTGACAGGACAGTCTGTCTGGTACGTTGTCTCACATACTGGGTGACTTAGAGTGTGTTGTTGACAGGACAGTCTGTCTGGTACATTGTCTCACATACCGGGTGACTTGGAGTGCATTGTTGACAGGACAGCCTGTCTGGTACGTTGTCTCACATACCGGGTGACTTGGAGTGTGTTGTTGACAGGACAGTCTGTCTGGTACGTTGTCTCACATACCGGGTGACTTGGAGTGTGTTGTTGACAGGACAGTCTGTCTGGTACATTGTCTCACATACCGGGTGACTTGGAGTGTGTTGTTGACAGGACAGTCTGTCTGGTACGTTGTCTCACATACCGGGTGACTTGGAGTGTGTTGTTGACAGGACAGTCTGTCTGGTACGTTGTCTCACATACCGGGTGACTTGGAGTGTGTTGTTGACAGGACAGTCTGTCTGGTACGTTGTCTCACATACCGGGTGACTTGGAGTGTGTTGTTGACAGGACAGTCTGTCTGGTACGTTGTCTCACATATTGGGTGACTTGGAGTGCGTTGTTGACAGGACAGCCTGCCTGGTACGTTGCCCTCACATACTGGGTGACTTGGAGTGTGTTGTTGACAGGACAGCCTGCCTGGTACGTTGTCCTCACATACTGGGTGACTTGGAGTGTGTTGTTGACAGGACAGTCTGCCTGGTACGTTGTCCTCACATACTGGGTGACTTGGAGTGTGTTGTTGGGTGACTTGGAGTGTGTTGTTGACAGGACAGCCTGTCTGGTACGTTGTCTCACATACCAGGTGACTTGGAGTGTGTTGTTGACAGGACAGTCTGCCTGGTACGTTGTCCTCACATACCGGGTGACTTGGAGTGTGTTGTTGACAGGACAGTCTGTCTGGTACGTTGTCTCACATACCAGGTGACTTGGAGTGCGTTGTTGACAGGACAGCCTGTCTGGTACGTTGTCTCACATACTGGGTGACTTGGAGTGCGTTGTTGACAGGACAGCCTGTATGGTACATTGTCTCACATACCAGGTGACTTGGAGTGCGTTGTTGACAGGACAGCCTGTCTGGTACGTTGTCTCACATACTGGGTGACTTGGAGTGCGTTGTTGACAGGACAGCCTGTCTGGTAAATTGTCTCACATACCAGGTGACTTGGAGTGTGTTGTTGACAGGACAGCCTGTCTGGTACATTGTCTCACATACCAGGTGACTTGGAGTGTGTTGTTGACAGGACAGTCTGCCTGGTACGTTGTCCTCACATACCGGGTGACTTGGAGTGTGTTGTTGACAGGACAGTCTGTCTGGTACGTTGTCTCACATACCAGGTGACTTGGAGTGCGTTGTTGACAGGACAGCCTGTCTGGTACGTTGTCTCACATACTGGGTGACTTGGAGTGCGTTGTTGACAGGACAGCCTGTCTGGTACGTTGTCCTCACATACTGGGTGACTTGGAGTGCGTTGCTGACAGGACAGCCTGTCTGGTACGTTGTCCTCACATACCGGGTGACTTGGAGTGCGTTGTTGACAGGACAGTCTGTCTGGTACGTTGTCTCACATACTGGGTGACTTGGAGTGCGTTGTTGACAGGACAGTCTGTCTGGTACATTGTCCTCACATACTGGGTGACTTGGAGTGTGTTGTTGACAGGACAGTCTGTCTGGTACATTGTCCTCACATACTGGGTGACTTGGAGTGTGTTGTTGACAGGACAGTCTGTCTGGTACATTGTCCTCACATACTGGGTGACTTGGAGTGTGTTGTTGACAGGACAGTCTGTCTGGTACATTGTCCTCACATACTGGGTGACTTGGAGTGTGTTGTTGACAGGACAGTCTGTCTGGTACATTGTCCTCACATACTGGGTGACTTGGAGTGTGTTGTTGACAGGACAGTCTGTCTGGTACATTGTCCTCACATACTGGGTGACTTGGAGTGTGTTGTTGACAGGACAGTCTGTCTGGTACATTGTCCTCACATACTGGGTGACTTGGAGTGTGTTGTTGACAGGACAGTCTGCCAGTGCCTGGTACGTTGTCTCACACCTGTATCTTCACACCTCGCCAAATACTCGAACAACTGCACTGGTTGCCTGTCAGACAACGCATTGTGTTTAAAGTACTTGTGTTTATTTATAAATCGCTCCATGGTTTGGCGCCGGAGTATAGCACATCTGATACATCCACAAACAGGCAACCCCTGTCTTCGTGACAAGCTTCAGCTAGCAGTTACAGCAGCATCAACATGCATTGGCAGACGAGCGTTTGGTGTAACTGGACCTATTATTTGGAACTAACCGCCTAACACCGTCTCTAACACTGTTTTACGTAAACAAATGAGGTATGTGGATGGCAAAGTCTGCTTTTTATTAAATATAAACACTGACATATTTCTAAATGTACACATAGTTATTTTGTAAACACATAGGATTTGTTGTTATGCCAATCTTATTGTTAAAATAAACTTACTTGCCTAATGACAGTCAGTGCATAGCACGTACGCCTTCGCGGCCACGGCACTGACTGACTGACTGACTGACTGACTGACTTGACGACTTGCACTGCAAGTGCAAGCCATGGGGATGGATGCCGTTGGAGAAACAATCTCAGTAACTAAGATATTTCATAATCTATAATAGAGAATTACAACAAACTCTGCTAACTTCATTATACATTCCAATATATTCGCCATTAAGACAATTTTAATGGTTTGAAATATGGGTGGCGAAGCCAATAATTTAATATAATATACAGCTGCATATATTTTGTCAATTATGCAAACACTCTGTTTCCAGAACATAAATCAGACGTGGTTATGTTGCAAAATGAAAAAACCCAGATAAGATGATAAAGCCCAGAACTAGGTTAAACATTATGAATGTTCAATACACAAGCATATATGCGGATGTGTGTACACACACACCACACCACCCACCCACCCACCCACCCACCCAACCACCCACACTACAGTTATGTATAAATAGCTTAGTAGTTTCTGTGCATGATTTTTGACCTTGCATAGGCCTAATTGTTGTACTTGCATGCGGCACAACAAATTCTTCTAGCTGGATGAATACTTTTTGTGCAGGTAGTCAATTAAAATTGTCACCAATCAATAACACTTTCATATCTGATATGAAAGTGTTATTGATTAGTGACAATCCAATGTCGATTGAACCAAATTAAATACATTGTAGGACAGCTATTTCTTTTAGTTTTTGTTGTCGCTGGGTGTAGCTAAATTGACAACTTCGTATCACATACGACTGTTGATGAAAAAGCAAATAAGTTACAACTGTTCCTGTCTCATTTAAAAAATGACTTGTCGGGAGGACTAACGATACATACGATGAGGCATTTGATGGTAATGGCCAACATCTAACACCGATGGTCTGATTAATCATAATCGTCACATTTCTATAGCGCTGTTCCAACGTTCGTTGCTCACAGCGCTGTACAGAATGCTCTTGTAAATAAATAAGTCTTTAATTTAAGTTTAAATGCAGCAGTGGTCATAGATGACAATGTCAGATGATGCGGTAGTGCATTCCATAGGCTTGGGGCTGCCACGCTGAAAGCTCTGTCACCCCAGTGACGCCTCGTGCGTGGCACACACAATAAACGGTGTTCGCTGGAGCGCAGCGACCTAACCGGCTGGCGTCGGCTTACACAGTGTCCAATGTAGTCGGGCGCTTGGCCATTCAGTGCTCGGTGAGTGAGTAGCAGGATCTTGAACTCAACTCGCACCGCTATCGGCAGCCAGTGTAACTTCTTTAGCAGCGGTGTAGCATGGCTATATCTCATAGCGCCGTCGATCAAGCAGGCTGCCCAGTTCTGTATTTTCTGAAGCCGTTGTGTTTGCTTCAGAGGCAGTCGATAGAGCAGTTCATTGCCAATATCCAGTCTGCTTGTGACAAATGCATGAACAACTTGCTCTATCGCTGCTGCTGTCAGATACCGTCTGATCCTCGAGATGTTGCGGAGGTGGAATATGGCTGACTTGCATACAGCAGTCACGTGGGACTCCATCGTCCTCTCAGCATCAAACTGCACACCGAGATTTCGAACACAATCAGTCACCAACACGTAACGATTGCACCGTGATTTTCTTCAGCTGTTGAGCTGAACCGTATACGATTACCTCCGTTTTTGAATCATTCAATTTCAAGGAGTTTGTCTTCATCCAACTCCTGATTTCTGTAACACATTGTTCAATGCTCTCAACAGCCGCGTCAATGTCCTCCTGGTGGGGTTTCACTGCGATGTAGATTTGCGTGTCGTCAGCATAAAAGTGCGACAGCAAGTTGCTGTTCCGAATGATTTTCGATACTGGTGCTGCATAGATGGAAAACAACTGCGGACCAAGTACGGAACCTTGAGGAACCCCACACGTAAGGGGGCGAGCAGGTGACGTAGAACCATTAATGTGGACAGCTTGAACTCTGTCACTCAAATACGATTTAAACCACTTGAGTGCAGTTTGGCCCACTCCAACATCATGTGTCAGTCTTTGATTGGTGTGTTATCGAGGGTACAACTTGTTGGGGTGGCGACATACCGTGTAAAGTATACTGACCGTATCGGACGTTGGCTGATCATTATTTTACATTTTAATTTATGGTGCATGCACAGAAATGTCAATCAGAAAGTTTACAATGATCATAAACAAACACACAAAATGTCATCAAAATCGAAGATGGTCATGTAAATGTCACCATGTTTTATATTAATTTGACAAGGAATGCCCCCTACGGTACCCCTGTAATCTGTATTACACATAAAATGGGTCAACAACAGACCTGTAGGTCATGTGACTCAACCATGACATTCAAGTCTGCTGAATAAGGCTGTGAGCAGTGCTGCTACTTGAACAAAATATTTTTACGTAATGATGGGGAGGGGGCATTATGACAGGGTTGGTGTTCTGGGGGGGGGGCAACCCTTACATTAAAGAGCAAAAATGCTACCCTTGATCTAGGGACATATTTGTGGCATTATCTCCTGTTCAACTGTGGTCAATCAGTGTTGATATGAAGTGTTAAAATATTGATTGGGTAAGAAAATATTGACAGAAGTATTTGTTTCTCGGTTAAGGAAGACAGAAGGACTAAAGAACATTAGCAAAGAAGCAGTGTAGACTAGATATTATATTTTTTTTATTTTTACAAAGAACTGTAAATGAATAAAACAGATTATCAGCTGGTTGTGTAGGTGCTAGGAGTGTTAATATGTTTTAAAAGAAAATTGACATATATCTTAGATAGCGGGATACACTTAGATAGATAGGTTGGACTCTCGATAAGCCAAAGGGCTTCCTTGTTCACCTGCCATCTAGAGTTGATTCTCTACGTGGCAAATATACTGAAATATACTGATAGGTAACCAGTCAGCACTCAGCACATCCATCATTACTACTAGTACTACAGGCAGTGCCACCCCCTCTTATCCACTCCACCCAACAGTAATTAATCAAGCCTTTCTCAATGACAGCCCACTTCCTGGCTGTAACAAAATCCCAAGTCATCAAAACATTGGTGAATTGTTTCTTTCCGTAGTCTGGGTTTGCCTCCGCCCAACCACCATGGCTTCATTTACGGATAAATTGCAAGGAGTGACTTGTTACATTTTCTTAGGCATGACCACTGGGTATGAAGTTGTCAGGACATTAGTTATAATTTACTAAATATAGCTGGTATGTGTTTGTAATTATGAATGAATTGTATTTTGGTGAATCGTAGTCACTGCCCAGTCTCTTCACCATAATCAAATAACAGACATTTCTCTGGTTATTTATATGAGATGACCAGAACCCAAATTGTGTGAATGTAGTACATAAAACAGAACCTCCTAAATATCACATTACCACAACACATCATAACCCCATGCATGCTTCTGTACACGAAACAGCAATCCCAACAAGTACATACAAATCTACACACACCTCAAAACATATGCATACTATTTCTACCCGAGTCATAAGCATACCCATTCCAATAAACACTCAGTACAATCCACCTTGTTGCTCCAGCCCACCTCACCAGACTACAGCTTAAAATGTGATAAATAAACAGTTATTAATCAGCACTAATTATCACACTTCTTTACAGTTATTCGTATATGTTTCAGTTTTTATTACTTTTATTCTAAATTCACTTTCACATTAATGCACCCTTAGCATTGTGCATCGCACTGCACTACTCTTATGTTAGCTTCAGGGGGGGGGGGGCTGTGTGGAGTTTACACACCAAAGGACCTAACATGGGTCATTACACTCCAGGAAGTTAGGAACAAGACATAGTGCTGAATCTACTAGTATGCCTGGTCTATTGTACTCATTTCACAATTAATAACTTTTTATTCAAAATCTCAAATAACACAATTCTTTGCGTGTTACATTTGTATGGGTCACACCAGGAAGTCTAACTGTGCTCCGACCCCATTAATATCCCAGGGGGATGTGAGGGGCTAAACGTGCTGCCACCTTACGGAGCCAGGGTAATCGAGATTAGCTTATTGCCTGATTATAGCTCATGTTGACTGTCAAGTAGGCATTAATTCAGTTAATCATGAACTGCACAGAACCTACACTGTATATACCAGAAAATAAATTTGATCCACTTGAATCCATAACTAAATACTGCAGAAGATCGATTTTCTACAGCACCAATAACTCGACCTGATGGTGGTTCTTCTGACATAACTAGGTCAGAGCAGAGAAGGCTACAACTACTAGTAAAAGACGTTACAACAAACAAGCTGATGCAATACAGTATCAAACTGCTACACGTAGTACAAAGCCCAGGAGTCGGGGGAGACACATCGATATTGTACAACATTGTATGATTAATGAAACGTAATAATTCACCAACCTGAGTCTTTGAGTGAATAGAAACAATCAGCACGGCATGCCATAAACAAAGTGACGCCACCTAGTGTACAATGATTAGGTCACTTTGGATAACATTAATTTTAATAAATAACTAGTATTGATTTAGAATATACATACCATAAGAACACTGTACCTTTAGAATTTTGTGAAAAATACGTATTCGATTTGCGCTTGATAAAAACAAACCAGACAAGTATATTTACAGGTGCTTCAATTTCGCCGTAAACAATCCCACGACTAGCATCGGGGTCCGTGTATATACCGTTTTTTCCTTTTTCGTTTTCAAATTTGCGAACGAAAAACGGATAACGAATTCGTTTTTCGTTTTTCGTTTTCAAAAGTGAAGTAAGAAAAACGAAAAACGAATTTGTTTTTCGTTTTTAAAATTGAAGTAAGAAAAACGAAAAACGAATTCGTTTTTCGTTTTTGCATTTAGGAGGCTTCGGTCGCACTGCCACTTCGGGTGGCCGGTAAAATTGGTAGTTTCGGCGGGATACTTCGGTCGCACTGACAGCGTTTTGAAAACAAACTCGCAGAAATTGCATCGGCGAAGTGGTATATCTAATATCTACAGGTGAATATTGGTCGTTTCGGCGGTTTTTTTTTTAGGTTTCGACAATTTACAATTTACTCAACCTTATATATAATAGATCGAAAGATGGATAAATCAAGAGTAGATGTATTTATTTTGTAACTGCAACTATGTGATGCAATGGTTATTTAAAATTTTGTTTGTAAAATATTTGACTTAGGAGACTCCTACTATGACTAATAAATAGGCGCTGTCTCAGGGGCCACTTTGGGTTTTTAAATTAGCAATTTTTTATGTAATTATTGAATTCCATTGACGGACCATTACGGATAACCCAATTGTATTTAGGAGCATGCATATTCCTGAGTATTGTTTATTCACATTTGCTACTTTACGCATATTGTAAATGGAAGACATGTGGTAAAAATATAATACGTACGTTAATGGCTTAATGTGTTGCTAGAGTTAGTGCTAATTCATTATTATTTTGCATATGTAGTAATTTACAACAGTAGAAGTATGTTTGCATCCGTGTGTAACATGCTGCTTTACATAATGTATCAGTCTTTTTAAAATTGTGATTGGTTATGTTTTGTTTAAACAAATATAGGTATTGTTTATTGTGTGAGGCATACTATTTGTAATACTCTTTTTTACGAATGTATATTATTTCCTGAATGTATGTATTCTGCTGTGTGCTGGTGTGAAATGATTATGCATATTTCTGGTTTGTGTTATCTGCCAATTTTGAAAGTATGCGGGTAATGTTATAATTACAATAAGTTGATATTCAACTTTTGCTTAAACATTAATGTTATGTGGTAGCAATATGTATTTGAAAATATTATTCTTACAAGTTTTTTTGCAATTTGTTTATTCAGTTATACTTGTGTTCCTAGATCAGTAGATGGTAATTAGTGTGAGGCAATATTATAGAATTATAGAGTGAAAGTTTTATTCTAGTTTGAATAATATGCTTTAACCTAGTTATAGGTCCAATTGTTCGAGAATGTCTGTTTGCTATTTTATCAATATGCTTAATCCAGTTTAATTGCGAGATTAATGTAAAGCCCAGAATGTTAAACTCGTCAAATCTCTCAATATCTACACTGTCAATTGTTAATGTTACTTCATCAACCTATTTATTAGGCATTTGAAAAAAACATTTAGTTTTATTAATATTTTAATGATAATGTAAAATAATAACACAAGTTTTATTGGCATCTCAACTGAGTTGGATTGACATTATACAATAAAATACAATTAACGCATCTGTATGTAGTTTTAGCTATATGTTTATTATAGGTCTTTATTAATCATATATTCAATATTCACTATGTTTCTGCCATCTGTGAAGGTTTTAATTGTACTTGTGCCATCAAGTATCATGAGCATAAGTTATGCTGGCTTTTGGAAATCATTGATATAGTTATAGTAAATAACAATGTCAGTGGCCCTAAAATTGATCATTGGGGGACGCCTCATTTTATAGGTAAAGTACATCATTGTACCTCTTCTAGTTTTACTGACTGCTTACAGTTAGTTGCATATTATTGTGTTACATGTATTGTTGTGAGCTCCATTCCAATGGCTCCTGGCTACCTCACTGATCCGTTCACGATAAACAATAGTGTATATGATTGTCACACTTGCAACTGCACAAATATTCCTGTCAAGAAGTACAACTTGTCTTTAGGCTAGTGTAAATTTGCTTACAAATTTGGAAAACTTTGGGACACTATCCTGGAATGTATACAGAATGCACGCAGTGCAGAGATCTTTAAAACACACATTTTAAAAGTTTCTCATGATAGATGTACACACTTGCAAACATTTCGTGATAGATATGGCTGAGTGATTGTTTGTATTTGACTGGTAGATTGTTTAGATTAATACATATTTGTGTGGTGGTGGTAGTGGTAGTCATAGTAAGTCTCAGACAATCAAATTTGTATTATTATGTTATTACTATTATTGTTATGTAGAAGTGGATGAGTTTGAGCAGTTTGCCAGTTGAATGTGGACTGTCGTTTAGTCATGCCTTTTGGGATGTCTATGAAGTGAACATAATCTTATGTCATTATAATGAAATATTTAACTGTAAGCCTAATGATTAAAAAATTTATTTGTAATCTTTTTTATTCATGTTTCCAATAGAATATGAAACAGTGTCACCTGGCTGTTTATTAACAACTGAAATGGAATATTTATGGAGTTGCAAGTGTGCCAAACATGCATTCTATTTTTAACACAAACCGATCAGTGAGATAGCCATTGGAATGGAGCTCACAGCAATAATATTCAACTAACTGTAAGCTGTCTGTAAGATTAGAAGAGGTACAATGATATACTTTACGTATAAAAAGAGGCATCCCCCAAGGATCAATATTGGGGCCACTAACATTGTTATTTGCTATAATTATATCAATGATTTTCAAACGCCAGTATAACTATAACATAATTAGAGACCTCATTGAACAAATTCAGCAGCGGGCAACACAACTTGAGCCGGAAACAAAGGGACTACCATACAACAACAGACTAATAGAATTAGGATTGCAGATATCCACAGTGCCCATCAAAGCTGATGTTCAAAAAAGCCAGTGGTACAACAAGAGGGCACAGCGAAAAACTCCAAACACAGAGAGCGACTGGCTACAGACACCACTTCTTCTCGACCAGATTGGTTAAAATGTGGAACTCCCTTTCAGAAGACACAGTCCAGGCCAGAACAGTAAACGAACTGAAGTCACGCCTTCGAAGAGATTGGAGAGATCAGATTGTTTGATTAATAAAGACCTATAATAAACATATAGCTAAAACTACATACATATGCATTAATTGTATTTTATTGTATAATGTCAATCCAACTCAGTTGAGTTGCCAATAAAACTTGTGTTATTATTTTACATTATCATTAGAATATTAATAAAAAAAAGTTTCTTTTTCAAATGCCTAATAAATAGGTTGATGAAGTAACATTAACAATTGACAGTGTAGATATATTGAGAGATTTGACGAGTTTAACATTCTGATCTTTACATTAATCTCGCATTTAAACTGGATTAAACATATTGATAAAATAGCAAACAGATGTTCTCGAACAATTGGACCTATAACTAGGTTAAAGCATATTATTCAAACTAGAATAAAAATGTCACTCTATAATTCTATAATATTGCCTCACACTAATTACCATCTACTGATCTAGGGTCACAAATAACTGAATAAACAAATTGCAAACAAACTTATAAGAATAATATTTTCAAATACATATAGCTCCCACATAGAATTAATGTTTAAGCCAAAGTTTAATACCAACTTATTGTAATTATATTATAATTTTATTATGAATATAAACATAAAACATTACCCGCATACTTTCAAAATTGGCAGATAACACAAACCAGAAATATGCATAATCATTTCACACCAGCACACAGCAGAATACATACATTCAGGAAATTATATACATTTGTAAAAAACAAGTATTAAAAATAGTATGCCTCACACAAAATAATAATGAATTAGCACTAACTCTAGCAACACATTAAGCCATAAACGTACGTATTATATTTTTACCACATATCCTCTACTTACAATATGCGTAAAGTAGCAAATGTTAATAAAAAATACTCAGGAATATGCATGCTCCTAAATACAATTGGGCTATCCGTAATGGTCCGTCAATGGAATTAAATAATTACTTAAAAAATTGCTAATTTAAAAACCCAAAGTGGCCCCTGAGATAACGACTATTTATTAGTCATAATAGGGGCCTCCTAAGTCAAATATTTTACAAACTAAATTTAAAATAACCATTGCATCACATAGTTGCAGTTACAAAATAAATACATCTACTCTTGATTTATCCATCTTTCGATCTATTATATATAAGGTTGAGTAAACTTAAGTAAATTGTCGAAACCTAAAAAAAAAAAACAGCGCCGAAACGACCAATATTCACCTGTAGATATTTGATATACCACTTCGCCGATGCAATTTCTGCGAGTTTGTTTTCAAAACGCTGCCAGTGCGACCGAAGTATCCCGCCGAAACTACCAATTTTACCGGCCACCCGAAGTGGCAGTGCGACCGAAGCCTCCTAAATGCAAAAACGAAAAACGAATTCGTTTTTCGTTTTTCTTACTTCACATTTGAAAACGAAAAACGAAAAACGAATTCGTTTTTCGTTTTTCTTACTTCACTTTTGAAAACGAAAAACGACAAAGGAATTCGTTTTTCGTTTTTCGTTCGCAAATTTGAAAACGAAAAACGAAAAACGAATTCGTTATCCGTTTTTCGTTCGCAAATTTGAAAACGAAAAAGGAAAAAACGGTATATACACGGACCCATCGGTTACCCAAACGCCATGTTGCAGGTGGCACAACCTTTTAGCCCTCCACCCGCCAGGGGAATTATAATTTATTATAATAAAAAATTGCAGATAACATGAATAAGGTTCTATGACCCAACTATCAAACTGGGGCTCGCCGTGAAATAGACCAATCTTCATGTGGCGGTTGTTGGTATACTGTGTGTAGGGTTTGCAAAGCCAGGCATTTTCTGGACATCATGAATAAATTAAACGCACATGGCGGTTTGTTTGTAGGGCAGAAAGCGGCTGCTGCAGCAGGCGCTCACATGTAAACAGGGCGGTGTGCCGTTGTCCACAAGTTCATACCCGGTGGTCATGCCCATGAAAATGCAATTTTTCACTTGTTATACTTTATCAGAAAATGTAGATGGGCTGTCACTTTGGATACTTCCCATATGCCGTAATATTGAGGCAGATAAGCCTAAGGGTCATATTGCGTGAAGGCGTTTGTGTCAACTAGGCAGCTATCCGTCGTATGCATTGCATGGATGCCCAAGTCAAAGAGCACACCAGGATTTGTTGCATCGTCTCTGCACATGTTTGTAAATTGTTGTTGTTGTGTACAGCATATTTACACCACAACACATCCACACATAGTGATTTTAGTTTATTGTTTTGCTATGATAATGCAGTCATAATAGTGTTTTGATAATGTAACTATAGGCTTTCATTATTCTGATAAATATTCCCTTTGTCAAACAAAACTATTGATTTTTTATATAATATTTTATAGGATGTTTGCATTTAGTTTTCCATAGAATTATACAGACTAGTCTATAGGATTTTTACTACAGAAAACCATAGGATATTGCCTATAGAAAATAGTATTCTATAGAAAACCATAGGATATTTCGTAGTTTTCTATGGAATTCTTCCTATAGGGAATATCCTACAGAAAATTTCCTATGGAATTGTTTAAAAGTCTAGACAATTATATTGACTGTCTATTGACGTTTAATTCTTCATATTGTCATGAACCAGAATATGTATCGGACATGTTGATTCATATAAACCACGCATGATTAAAATCACAGAATGATCTAACACTTATCATGACTTTGTGACTTTCGCTCTCAGTACAAAAACAGGGCTCTGTGATAATAATAATATTTATTATTTATAAAGCATAATAGCCAGCATGTTCAAAGTGTTGTATAATAACATATAAAATTACTTATTACGTGTTATAAAATAATAATAATAATAAATACAACCGTCAAAATTATGTTCAGATAAATAAGTATTCACATTAAATTAATCATATTAAAACTGTTAATAATTTATTATACATAGTAAATAAGTAAAGCCGATGACTAAAACAACTTAAAACTAATTATTACACTATTTACATGTGAAACACATATTAAACATTCGCACAAATAAATAAATACCGACAAAAACAATACCTAACTTTTATGTATAAAAATAAGGCAAGATAGCATATTTAGATCAATGTCTAGAAATGTTATGGGATATTTAAAATGTCAGCAGCAACATGTACGATACACCACATGCATGCATGATACACCACACTCTGGACATGTGCTGCGTGATACGGTGCGTACGAATCGAGACTTCTGTATGACTTCAGGGCTTCTGCATTGTACATACCCGGAGTGTTTATGAACTATGTGTAAATGCAGCCATAATCTACAGAGGGCCACTTTGACACATCAACTACCCATTCCGTCCTGTCAGTGTCAAGCCTCCAAGCTGCATGTACGGGTCTGGGACATCTATCCCGATAATGACAGTTTCTGCGCTATAACGATTCAACGACACACTGTCAAGATGGTTTATTTGGTCAGCCAAGTGTGCCATTACTCACATATATCTATGCACAAAAAGAACCAATTAATAACAGTTATAACAGCCACAAAACGAGCGGCTAACCAACATAACACAGCACTCCCCGGCTTAGCGCCGCTGCTGTTTACGACTTTCTGCCCTACGCGACGCTGCGCTTGCGCGACCTACTTCGCTTTGTTGCCAAACACAGCAACCCCGAATTGCATAATATCAAATACTATATCGAGTGTATTAATCCATAGGGTAACCTGGGGCAAAACGGCCCCTGGGGGTAATACGGACCCCCGCCTTATCTGCTAAACGAGTGAACACAAACTAACTTTGAATAGTGGAACATGATTCTGCCACCTAGCGAATACTCTTACTAGTCTTAGCGAACGCAAAGCCAATCTTTGAAGTTTTACATACCCTCTGAGTTAATAATCACGCTTTGGTAAAATCGATGCTAACATGTCCACCGTGTTATGATTAGCTAGCGACTGCTGCTGGTGCACTCGCATATATATATATATATATATATATATATATATATATATATATATATATATATATATATATATATATATATATATATATATATATATATATATGTGTGTGACCCTGTGACTTGTATGCGTATGGCATTAAGCCCAGTCACTGACAAGCGATTTTGATTGTAACTCCAAGCATTGCATGTTAACGTTAACCGCTGCCTTATCTGTTTTACCCCGGCTTCTAGCGCGCTGCAGGCCCATATATAGATAACGATGCGCACTGACGGTTGCGCAGCCGGTTGTTGTCAGTTTGCGCGCGAGATTAACGGTTTGTCTTTGTTCGATCATAAAATGTATTTAACCGTAATGTTACCTTAACATATGCATGATTAGGGCGGTATTTTGTATAGACGTATCATTATGTTTGTTGTGATCATTCACGCAAAATTACAACTGTTTATTGATAATATGTTCTTTACAATACGTTGCATTTAATCTGGGTAGCCTAATCCGAGTGCCTTAATCCGAGTGCCCTAATTAAGTCCGGCCTCACAGTCACAGCCGTCGTGACAGTTGCGTCACTATGCTAGCGATCGTTTATTTACCGCGCCTAACTCGTTGATGTATGGTTATTTTATAAAGAACTATTTGCGTAGATATTACATTATGCAGTTAGTTAATTTGCCCTGCGAAATATTGTTAGTAATGTTATTGGTAATTTAATGTAGGTGAATTATCTACCCCGTTGCGGACTGGTGTTCCCGAAATGGCCACCAGGTGGCAGGACTAGTTCGCATCGCTAATGAGGCGATGACTTGGGTTATTTAGTATTATAACGATGTTTCCAATGTTTACTTAATTAATTGGTTCTTCCTTTCTTGACAGCTATTCCGAGTAACAGTCGCCGTTTTTGGTTAGGATTATACACCGTTTTGGTTAAAGTAGATTGTCGTTTGGAATAAGGCTTTAAACACTATTTATCGTTTTGTTTGGTTTTAAACTTGTAACAGATTCACCGTTTTAACTGGGACGTGTTAGCTTTTATCCATGCTGTTAATCAATCTTATATTCTTATTCTTTTTGCCTTAGTTGTGTTTGATTAGTTTGGGGACCCGCGGAGCGCCGCAGGTCACACACACACACACATATATATATATATATATATATATATATATATATATATATATATATATATATATATATATATATATATATATATATATATATATATATATATATATATATATATATGTGTGTGTTTTCAACGACTTTCATCGAAATGTAAAGGTGAAAGGTGAAAAAAGTCGGCACTGGTGTATATGGGGTAATACCTGTCAGAACGGGGCAAAACGGTCCCGGGGGCCGTCTTACACCGCCATGCAGTACGAATATGATATGTAAACGCAATAACGCTATGGTGTATTTATAGCATACACAATCATTTAAATATATAATTATAAACTATTTGATGATGCAAATTCCAAAGATGATGAGTGTTTTCAGGGAAGAGTGTAATGATAATGCAGAATATTGCTTCTAATGACAACTATAATTTTTTGACATATTATAATTAATGATGAGTGGTTTCGATTGATGATTAGGCTGTTGTATCTGCCGCGAAGTATCTGCGTGCGTTACTTTAGTATAATATGTTCAACACTATAATGATTTTAAGGCCTGTGATGATGCAGATGCCAAAGGTGATCGTAGTGTCGAATAATACAGACAGGAGCTGATAGGTAGGAAACCGGGATGTTCCGGATGTAAGATCAATAGAGCGGGAGAACTGTATAAGTGCATAGATATGAATGAGTAAGCAACAAGTAGAAGCACCAGGAAGAGTAAAATATTTGAAGGCCTAATTTTACTTAGTTCCACCTAAATATCATAGAATGCTTATAAACACGGAAAAAGATCCGCCTATTCAATGAAGTCTAGCGTAACCACTTTACCTCCAATCATAGTCATAGTGATAGTCAGACATAGAATCCCTCAAATTCAATCACAAATGACACAAATGTCCAATGCCACTGCCATGGCCTGGATCATGGAGCCATGTCCATGCCATTGCCTTGGCATGGCAAGACGAGCAATTAAGAGAATAAACAATTGGTTTGGCACTGTACCAAAGAGTTTAAAATCAATTGATTTAAAACTCTTTGACTGTACTATGGCAACACTACATATGTTATATATGCTTGCTTAATTGACTAAACTTTGGATATACAAGTACTGTAGTGTCCAGTATTTCTGATCGAGACCGAGTGATACTAGACAGTGAATGATACCTGTAATATCGCTCGTATTGTTGTTCTGAATCTGAATCTGAATTGTTTTAGTGCAAAACCCCTACTGGGGCATCACGCACTAGTGAAGGTGGTTGGTTTCAGGATGGCTGGCTTCATGTTATTTGGAAGTGGAATAAGAGTATTTGTGCATGGGAATGTGGAATTAGGATGGGGTGGGTGGGGAAAAGTACAATTCAATGTTGGGGGATTGTGATGTGGGTGTGGTAGGGATGGGATGTGGGGGGAGGGCCTGGGGGTGGTGGGATATATTGTCTAGTAGAGGTGCCTCAAGGGTGCAGTTGTCAGGTTAATATCCTGCAATGCACCC
This sequence comes from Oasisia sp. SBJ-2009, assembly GCA_964017155.1. Taxonomy (NCBI): domain Eukaryota; kingdom Metazoa; phylum Annelida; class Polychaeta; order Sabellida; family Siboglinidae; genus Oasisia; species Oasisia sp. SBJ-2009. The sequence continues at coordinate 54,554,262 of OZ024857.1, forward strand.
TTGAAGGCGTCAAGACTGTTGTGGATAAAAATACATTAGGTGGAAGTCTGGGAGGTGGATATTTGTCTGTATTTGTGTGGGTGGTTAGATCTTGTTTGGCTGTGTCTGTGTTTGGCTGTGACGTATTGGTTGGGATTGATGTCTAAAAGATTGTTGGTTATTTTGTGTATGGTACAACGTCTGGCTGCAACCCTCCTCTGTTCTAGGGTTGACCAGGAGAGGGCAGAGGCCAAGGTGGATCCAGACGTCTCCCAGCTGTAATTATGGGCCACGAATCTTGCTGCCCGGTGCTGGACCCCCTCTAGATGGTTGATGTTTCGGGTGGTATATGGGTCCCACACCGGGCAGCAGTAGTCGATGTGTGGGCGGACCAGACTCCTATAGGCATATCTCTTGATGGGTTGTGGGATAGATTTTAGGTTTCTTTGAATAAATCCAAGTTTGCTATTTGCCTTATTTACTATATTGTTGATGTGTGGATTCCAGGAGAGGTTGCTTGATATAGCTATGCTAAGGTGGGTTGCTACTGGTATTGCTCTGAGTGGTTCGTCATGTATTGTGTATGAGTTGTGTATGGGTGATTTAGATCTGGTGATGTGCATACTTTCGCATTTGGATGGGTTGAAAGTCATTTGCCATGTTTTTTCCCAGTCAGTTAGTCTGTCAATGTCGTTCTGTAGGTTGTCTTGGTCGGTATTGATCTGTCAGTAGAGCATAGCGTCGTCGGCGAAAAGTTTGAGGGAGGTTCCTGGTGAAATATGGGAGGGCATGTCGTTTATGTAAAGAAGGAAGAGGAGGGGGCCAAGAACAGTGCCCTGTGGGACTCCAGAGCTCACGCATACCTGACCTGATTTGCACCCTTCTACCAGCATTTCTTGCGTTCTATTGGTCAGAATTTTTTTTAATCCAGAGGTTGGTGCTGGCTCTAATTCTGTAGTGGTCTAATTTGTGGAGGAGTCGTTTATGGAGGACAGTGTCGAAAGCCTTGGAGAAATCTAGTAGTTCAAGGTCAATTTGGTGGGGTTTTTCCAGGGTGCTAGTCAGGTCATTGATAGTTGTGAGCAGTGAAGTCTCACAGGAACGCCTAGATCTGAAGCCATGTTGTCGGTCGGTGAGGATGTTGTTGCTTTCAAGATGTTTATGGATTGATGTGGATATGATATGTTCAAGAATTTTGCATGGTATACTAGTGAGGGAGATTGGTCGGTAGTTTGAGGCAATGGTTCTGTCGTTCTTTTTATGGATAGGGACTATATGTGCATTTAACCAGTCTGAAGGGGGCGTTCCGGAATTTATAGATTTTTGGAATATGATTGTCAGGATGGGTGCAATTGTAGAGGCCATTTCTTTCAGGATTCTGGCAGGGATGTTATCTGGGCCTTGAGCTTTGTTTGGTTTTAATTCTGTTAGTAATTTCTCGACGCCTTTAACTGTGATTTGGATTGGGGGCATTTGTGGGGATCGATTTTGGTTGGGGAGCTGGGGGAGGTTGGTTAGATTTTCGTTGGTGAATACAGACTGGAAATTGTTTGAGAGGATATTTGCTTTGGATTTGTTGTCTTTTGCATGACTTAATGTACGTCTCCGTTTTAAACAAAAACTAACAATAAACTATCCATATTATATGATGATTTTCCGATTTAATCTTACCTGAAGTACATCCTGAAGTTCTTAAATTGGTACAGAATCCACTTCCGTGTTGCCACTGTTGGAACAGTGAGCGTCCATGGTTTCGACTTTCTATGACTCCCGGTGAGGGCGCTGCGAAATTTTAACATATTTTCCCGCCATTCGGAGTCGGCGATCCCTCTCATTCATATCTATGATAAGTGCAACAAATAGTATCAGTATTATGTGATCGTGTCGAAGTGTCGTGGCGAAGACGCAATAGAAGACGAACATAACAATGAAGAGTCTAATTCACGATGAGTGATGCGGATTGGTGATTATTTCTGTTCACGATGAGTGATAATAATAGTAGTAGTTAATGACGGTTTAAATAAATAATGACTAAAACACATTGTTTTTATATCATTACAACGGTTAAACGTAATATTAGAGTAAATAGACTCGGGGCCGTTTTACCCCAGGGGAGGGGCCGTTTTACCCCAGGCATTGGGCAAAACGGTTTTATTGGAGCATATTTTAAACTAGTTATAACTTACGTTTTGGTTATTCAATCGTTCAGAGACATGTGACATACACAACATATATATATATATATACCTCAACACTATTACTGCATAATTATGCATCGACAAGCTATGGATAACAAAATACACAACTTTTCCCTTAGGGGGCTGGGCTGCCCCAGGTTACCCTACTATAACAAGCGTGCAATGATTAATTAGAATACCTAACTAAAAACAGCCTCGTGTTGAATACGACGTTCATTGATGTAATGTTATTGTTCTCTTTTTCTCAGCGTTTGGATGTCGCTCGTAGGGGTCGAGGATAATGGAGCGTTGGTTTGGAAATGCGAGGGAAAGAAACCGCTGAAAAAATACCAGGAATGGGAGGTTGAGTTTCTCATAGCGACTCGCAGATGTACGTACGTGAAGGATATCAAGTGATGGTACAACGAGCCGTGTGACAGAGAGAACCTCGTCATGTGCGAACGCAGGTTCATAGGTAAAACACACCTGGTCCAAGCTACTCTATTTCACGTATCCACATATAAATAGAAGAAAAAACACCAACCAACCAACCAACCAACCAACCAACCAACCAACCAACCAACCAACCAACCAACCAACCAACCAACCAACCAACCAACCAACCAACCAACCAACCAACCAACCAACCAACCAACCAACCAACCAACCAACCGACCGACCGACCGACCGACCGACCGACCGACCGACCGACCGACCGACCGACCACCCGACCGACCGACCGACCGACCGACCGACCGACCGACCGACCGACCGACCGACCGACCGACCGACCGACCGACCGACCGACCGACCGACCGACCGACCGACCGACCGACCGACCGACCGACCGACCGACCGACCGACCGACCGACCGACCGACCGACCGACCGACCGACCGACCGACCGACCGACCGACCGACCGACCGACCGACCGACCGACCGACCGACCGACCGACCGACCGGACGGACGGACGGACGGACGGACGGACGGACGGACGGACGGACGGACGGACGGACGGACGGACGGACGGACGGACGGACGGACGGACGGACGGACGGACGGACGGACGGACGGACGGACGGACGGACGGACGGACGGACGGACGGACGGACGGACGGACGGACGGACGGACGGACGGACGGACGGACGGACGGACGGACGGACGGACGGACGGACGGACGGACGGACGTACATGCATACGTGCACACGTGCACACGTACACACATACACAGGCACAGGCACACAGGCACGCACGCACGCACGCACGCACGCACGCACACACACACACACAAACACACACACACACACACACACACACACACACACACACACACACACACACACACACACACACACACACATACATACATACATACATACACATTACAGGTTTATAATAAAGAGACCTTTGGGACTGTGAAAAAGTTACCCACGTATTACTCGCAATATCCGATGGAGGGCGCTGCAAATTACGGCGTGTAACTTGAACAACGTAAATGAAGGTTAGTTGTGAAGCATGTCATCTTGTACAGATTGTTATATATTGTTTTGTTTTGATAAATGATTTTCTTAAACGGCGTCGCAAACTGTGAAGTGGTTGTGTTTCCGAGGTGACCGTATGGTGGAATTTGAATGTATTTGATTCTTCTGTAAAAATTGTAATCCGACATTCTGACAGGGTGGCTGAATGCTTCCTAAGAGAAGTCAACACTGTGGTTCGGTGCGTAGTTTCTGTCAGAACGTCACATGTAAAGCTCTCTGAGCAGGAGCTGTGTGGCAAAGCTAACGTGTCGTTTACTCTGTCGCAGAGACCTGCAGATACCGCGTCCGTATCGACTACACCTACAACCGTCTCGACCGTCAGTGTCCGCTGCCGTGCGAGTGAGTTCACGTCATCTTTCGTAAAAGGTGGCTCCTTGATAGCGACTGGTGCGATTTTAGAGGAATCTCATAAACTTACGTTGTATTTATCTAACATACACATTATTACCATGGTTTAGTCCGTTGGCAAATGTCAAGTAATTACATTTTGTCATGTTTTTTGGTATAATCTTGACAACGGGTTTTTAAATAATTTAAGTAGTATTTAGAATTTAGAAACCCTTATTGCCATTTTCCTCTTTGGTCCCATACTGACATTTAAAAAATGGCCGCCAAATGTTATTTCGCCATAACTTAATAACTGCTTCATATAGAGAAATAATTGTGATGCAAGGATATCATTTTCTACGGAACAAGGATTTCAGGATGTCAATTTTTTTTTTCGGCTTTCGCGTCCGCCATTTTTAAAGATGGCGGTCGTCATTACATATGTCACAATATCTCAAAAACTACATCATATTGAGCAGCAATGTTGATGACATTCGATAGCTTGGTGGATAGTGATATACATCAATGTACATTTTGACCTTCAGTAACATTCATATATCTGCATTTATAAAAATATTATGTTTATTTAAATTGTATTAATTTAACCTTCATTGACCTTCAAATATCCGCCATTTTGTAATATCCGCTATTTGTTATGATGGTGCCCGACAAAATCTAAAACATTATTATACCCACAGCTTAAGAAGTAGAAGTAATTATGTGTTGCTTATGTTTTAGAATGACTTATCCGTCATTCTAATAGATAAACAGTAATATTTATGTATCTTAAAAGAACCTGTTATCCCTATGTTTTATGATCTACGTATCGTCGAACCTTAAAGGTGATGTGGAAATACAAACGTTTGGAGGCAACGATTTAAAGATGGGTCTTTTGTCGGTACGGTTGTCTTGGGTGTTTTCTTCTGCAGCTCGCTGCTTCTTGCTGTTGTACTCCGGATTCATCCAGAAAGGTGACCAGTTGCACTGAGGCAAGAGGGCGGAAATGACGTGTCACAACTGTTACGTCACTGTTGTAGTCACGTGTTTTCTTCTGACCGGGAAGGTGACACTGGTCTCCCTGGAGGATAAAGAACAACTACTTGAATGGAATTGATGGAGAAACGGTTATCATAGACGAGCTTCAAACATGCATAGGCAAAGTGGTGGTCAACTGTATCGTATTACGTGTACAGTTACTTCCGACTTCCCATTTCCCTGCGCCAATGGTTTTATTTCCGCCTTCGCTCGATTCGGCAGTCTGCCAGTAGGAGTTCTGATCTAGAGGCATGCTCGCATCATTCTGTAATGTCTCTCCCCGTTAGGCTGCCCGGCATACAGATCTCTTCCCTCGGGCCATTAACTTTCTTTCCCTCCAAAGTCTTAGATCTGGTGGTTCTCCAAGATTGTGATTCTCCAACCCATTTCTTCTAGCAAGTTTGCAGCTTTTGTGTTTGTTTTCCCCGTCAGCGATACATTCTCCATATCACGCCAGGCATACCAGCATTAAACCCTGTCAAAACAGAAGTGATTTTTCTCCCATCTGCAATACACACGTATTGGTGTTCTAAAGTGCATGTAGTTGTTTTTATTTATATATTTAATGTCGTAGCATATTTTACCATAATCTTTTGATGCATGTGAGTGTATTGTCATCTGGTCATACAATGTATTTGTACGACGATTCAACATTGCGACGCATTCCAATACTTTATTGTAACTGCAATGAAGACACAACGCAATAAAGCTGATATTATCTTATCTCGGGTCTTCCCCGTCAGTGTATTCCTAGTGTTTCTGTCCACCATGATGCCTGCCTTGTAAGTCTACTTCTCTCACTTTCACCTGGTGTCACGCTTTTACATATGAACGCCCCGAACTTGATAACCTATCCACAAAGGTATTGACAAACTATCTTTGATGAGTTGGACAGGCTTCGTTCCTCTTAAAAATTTCCTTTACTATTGATTTCCTGTAATTATGCCAGTCATTGATATGGACATATTTGCCCAACATTCTATATTAGCAACTAGTTAAAACCGTATATTCATCTTTAAAAATAAAAAAATAGTTATCACTATGGAAGTAGCAATGCATTTATATAATAAATTTATAACACGTGGTCTTCAATTCATATATATATATATATATATATATATATATA
>OZ024857.1:54562948-54592948 GCA_964017155.1 Oasisia sp. SBJ-2009
ATTGTCGGTTTAATATGCGACCATAAATATGTTATTGTTCTTCTTCTTATTATTATATAATTATATGATTAACAAAATCGCGTACGGAGGATTTATTTGAAGCATAGGAGTCTAGCTTTTTAGTAACTTATCATCGTGCTAACACGTCAAAACTATGGTAATATAGCAACAAGCGTTTCGTTGAAAGTTGTCTTAAGTTACATAAGCGTTAGACGTCAGTCTCAAAAGGTCTCCCAGAACCTGCACTCGTGTATAAATACGGCGATATTGGCCAAAAGATCAACACCGTTTTGCACACAGGAGAGATCTTAGAAAGAGGTCCATGTTAATAAATTACACAAGAGACTTACTACACCAGTGTACTCACGTTGTCGCGGTGTCGGAGTGTAATGGTTTCTCCAATTGACTCAGTCACTGTGTCAACATTCTGTCTGGTACGACGACAAACATGCAGTGTTAATAGTATTGTCTTTATGTGAAACGTAATGCTTGGCAACTGTAACTATATACTATGGGTTCTACGTCATAATTCATACCATAGTATTCGTGAATAAAGCCATAAACGACACATACAATTCAGCCTTAGTCAACCCAAAACGATGATGATCTACCAATGATATGTTAGACTGGTTCTCATATAAGGGGTCGCTAGGGAATTTAAATGGGTCGTGCTTTTGTATGTACGTCGCGAAAAAATAACAATTAACAATATTATATTGCACACGATAGATTATATGGGTAAGCAATGGTGGCGACACCGTTAATAATATTGCTCTTTGGAAGTAGTAAAGGAAAAGTAACATGTCGCTATTAGGGGCACCTCGTTGTACGGTTTTCCTAGATGACGAGAGGTATATGCCGAAACTGTTGTGAAATGTCTATGGCGAAGAACATTGACCAACGGGCAACATTTGTCTGATCTTTTACGTCAGGAAAACATTTACTGCATTTCTATTAGAAATATCTTAAGTCATTTGGCATGAAGATGTTTGGGGTGTCATTTTTGAGAAATGTTATGAAAAAGGGGTCATGGCGAAATGTTTTGAGAACCACTGCGACTCATATATCATGACAGCCGCTATAATAGTAAAGGTAGTTGGAGTAATCTTAGTAGCAGTGGCTTTGTTGTGATACGCAAAAATAGCGCCGTGTCTTTTGTACAAGTCGCAGTGAAGTGACAACATAACTAGATAAAACGGTACTGCAGTGATATGCATGATCAAATTATAGTGTTCTTTTCTAAATATACAACAACATTTGCAACTGATGTTGCGTAGGCCTATTTATTATAGAATAGGCATTTCGGCAAATTCGTATGCCATATGTCTACCGGTATATTTCCAACTACCTACTCCACAAAGATATCTCGAAATCCTTATTTTAATGCGACCATCTAGATAAGGCTTGAACTACAAAATATCTCCCGCCGGACCGTTATGTCACACGCTAGTATACACGCATTTTGGAATTCCACTTGAACGATTTAAAGCAACGTAACGCAGCGCAGCGCAGCGCAGCGCATCGCAACGCATCGCATCGCAACGCAACGCAACGCAACGCAACGCAACGCAACGCAACGCAACGCAACGCAACGCAACGCAACGCAACGCAACGCAACGCAACGCAACGCAACGCAACGCAACGCAACGCAACGCAACGCAACGCAACGCAACGCAACGCAACGCAACGCAACGCAACGCAACGCAACGCAACGCAACGCAACGCAACGCAACGCAACGCAACGCAACGCAACGCAACGCAACGCAACGCAACGCAACGCAACGCAACGCAACGCAACGCAACGCAACGCAACGCAACGCAACGCAACTTTATTGTCCCGCAGTACATTTCGTTCGTTGAAATATTGTTACCTCCTGTAATAATTACCTACAAACTACGTGTTCTTTCAGGAGTCGTGAAGCGGTGTTTCTGGGGTATGATGACAGCATTTTGCGCCCTAATCCTCATCTACCATCTGACGTCATCCTGCATCCTCTACTTCTCGCACGAGACTGCCGTCAACGTTGCCTTGGTAACGCGTCGTCAGCTGACCTTCCCGGCCGTGACGATCTGCAACTTGAACCCGGTTAAGCAATCGGCGGTGTCCGAGAGCTCGGCCTTGAGTCGACTCATCAGTGACAACAACCGGAAGAGGAAGAAGAGAGATAATTCGGGCTCGAGTCGACTCATCGACGAAACCAAAAGCACCAGGAAGAAGAGAGATACAGCTCCGAGACCGTTGGTCGAAATACCATTCGGTACGTATGTCAGAGAGTCAATATTCTCAATAGAAGTAGGAGTAAATGTAGACTATATATATATATATATATATATATATATATATATATATATATATATATATATATATATATATATATATATATATATATATATATACATTGATGAATTTAAAATGAGTGCGTTTTCTACCCATATTTGTTTATATAGATAGTGTCAGCAAAAATCTTCAAGATTATTTGATTATTTGTTTGAAAGTGAACCTCCATGTTCTAATAGTAGATAATAAAATCGTTATTTTGGCATGTTAAAATGTAGTCTTGCTTAACCGACTGTCTTCGCCGAGAAGAAAGTCTGGTGAATCTGCCGGCTTTTATAATAATAATAATAATAATAATAATAATAGTAACTTCTTTTGCGCCAATATCCTCGAAAATCAAGCTCAGTGGCGCGACAAAACCAGGGGATTAATCAATCTCATAATCGAAAGCAATGCGTGAGTCGTCAACGGATAGATGGAAAAGCTAGGAGGCTAAGGAGGATAGGAAGCATTAAAGAGATAGGTTTTTAGATGTCGGCGGAATGAAACTATATTACCTTGTGATTTAACACTGGCAGGAAGCGAATTCCACACCGTTGGTGCGGCAACCGAGAAAGCTCGGGTCCCGGCTTTCGTTTTCACCCGAGGGATGTAAAGAGGGTTACTACTGGTTGAGCGTAGCTGTCTGGAATTTCTTGTTGGAGTTAGCATTGAATTTAGATATGCTGGTTGTGTAGATGAGAGTGCTTGATAGGCTATTGTACACATTTTGAAAATGATGCGATAGTGCACAGGTAGCCAATGCAGTGATTTTAGAAGCGGCACTGAGCGAGAAAAACGAGGAGAACGCGTGACTACCCTTGCTAAACAATTTTGGACACGCTGAAGTTTTGCTATGTCCGTGTTTGCGGTATTGTAAAGGAGGGAATTGCAGTAGTCGAGTCTGCTGCTTACTAGAGCTGTGGCGATGGTTTTAGCAACGGAAAGTGATAAAAACCGGCGGATACGGCGAAGATCACGGATATGGTAGAAACAGCAACGGCATGTTTTCGAGATATGTTGTTTGAAATTGAAGTTTTCATCAAACGTTACTCCGAGATTTAAAACTGAGGCGGCTGGTGTGATACTCTGACTCAGAATATGTGTCGGGAAAAAGCCATTGAGTTTTGCCCGCTGCGTTGAGGTACCAATGATGAGAAATTCAGTCTTATCTGCATTTAGTTTTAATTTACTATTTTTCATCCAGAGGGAGACATCTTGGAGACAATCCCTGAGCTGGTTTAGGGAGCGACAAGTATCTGGTGTGGTCAGAGAAACATAGATTTGTGTGTCATCTGCATAAAGGTGATGATCCAGGTTGTGACTCTGGATAACTGAGCTTAGTGGTGTTGTGTACAGAGTGAAAAGCAACGGACCCAAAACAGAACCTTGGGGGACACCACAAGAGGTGGGCAGCATGTCTGAGAAGCAGTTACCTATTTTAATGGCTTGCCGTCTGTCAGTAAGGTATGAAGTAAACCAGCTCAAGGCTGTGCCAGATATCCGGTACCACGTTGATAAGCGTGTAATGAGAATGTCGTGGTCAATGGTGTCGAAAGCGGCGGATAGGTCAAGCAGGGTCAGTGCAGTAACTTTGCCATTATCAATGTTAAAGTTTATGTCATTGTGTACTTTTAAAAGAGCAGTTTCTGTTGGGTGAAATTGTTTGTACGCAGACAGTGATGCATTGGTTAAACCATTTATGTTGATGTGAGAAGTAAGTCGATTTGCAACAACCTTTTCGAGTATTTTGGAAATGAAGCTAAGGTTAGAAATAGGTCTGTAGCTGTTTAGATCTTCTTTTGACAGAGTTGTCTTCTTAAGAATTGGATTTACATGTGCACATTTAAAGTCTTCAGGGAATAAGCCGGAGCAGAGTGATGCATTTATTATATCTGTTATTGGTTTAATTAAAACGTCAAGGCATGCTTTCAGTAGTATGGTCGGAAGTGGGTCAAGATCACAGGATTTATTTGGGGATGACATGATAATTTTTTTCACTTCAGTAGTTGTGGCTGGTTCAAACGACGTGAGTTTAGAATTTAGTTGTGGAGAGTCGGCATTTATAGTGTCTGAGGTGTGATCTGTGAAGGCTGAGTGTATCAGGCTGATTTTGTCTTTAAAATGACTTGAGAAAGGGTTACAAAGTGACTTGATTGATGCATGGGTTGGTAGAGAAGGAGCAGGCCGCCTGTGTAAAATCTGATTGATACATTTCCATAGCTGTTTTGGTGTAGCAGAGTTATTTGCGACCATGTTTTCGTAATAATACGACTTTGCTTTTGACATTTGTCGGTTTGAATGTTTATCCGCGTGATCTATACAATGTTGCCACCTCATGGACACTGGTTAATCCTGCCGTAATTTATATTTTATAAGCAACTGCAAATTTGTATTTATATTTATTTTGTGTTAATATAAGCTTAATAGTGAATAGTTTTTATAATACAGCATTATTTGATAAAAAAAGGTATCCTTATTTAATTTGTATGTTATCTGCGATGGGCTAAACAATGGTGCCACCTCACGGATACTGGTTAATCCTGCTGTAATTCTTATTTTATAATCAACTGTAAATTTGAATTGTTACTTATGTTTGTGTTCAATGTTGAATACTTTTCATAGGAAATCATTATCTTGTATTTTTGTTTCATAGTTGGCCTGAGAGCCAATCAGCATCTTTATCGTAATCCGGGGTAGGGCCGCCTTGGCGCTTAACAAATGCAGAGCATTAGTTTCCTCAGGCAGAGTTGAGGGGCTTAAAAGTTCTGCCACCTCACGGAGCCTGAATAATCGAGACTAGTTAAAATGGAAATGGTACAATACTTTGAAATACAATGATATTTGTGATGATGATTCATGCACATATCCGCTCACGACATGTGCCTTTGGATTATTGTACATGTACATTTTGCCTCTCAGATCAAAATCCTGAAGATGTAGGCGCTGTATATATATATATATATATTTATATATATATATATATTATATGTTATATATGTATGTATGTATATATATACATACACACACACATACGTACACATACACATTCACCCACACACAGACACACACTCCACTCTCTCACACACACATCACATACACACACACACACACACACACACACATATATATATATATATATATATATATATATATATATATATATATATATATATATATATATATATATATATATATATAATTTACTACTACAGTAATAATATTACTGATGAATTTTAAATGAGGGCGTTTTTTACCCATATTTCTTAAGACATAATTATATGTATGTACGCATGTATGTATGTATGCATGCATGTATGTATGTATGTATGTATGTATGTATGTATGTATGTATGTATGTATATATATTATTTATATCATAGACATATTATATATTATTACAGCTTTCAAAAAATTAATTTGGAAGGTTTTTGCTAACACTATCCACAAATCTAAAAAAATTGTTTTGGTGACAAGCAGTTTATTGTTTCGGTGAGGCAATGAGAAAGCAAGTTTGCCAATGTCGAGGTTCCACACATTTCCATTCATAACCGCCGCTCCTTGATAGACCCACGACTAAGTCACCCCAGGAGGACCTGGTTTCCGCGATGTATGATCAAGTGTCCTAGTATTTACACACCTCGGCGCAGGATGCCTCACTGTGGCGCCTGTTCTCTGCCACATCACAAAGACGACACAGCCTGACACACAAGGCATGGCGAACTGGCGACATTTAAACAATGCAAATTAACTACTTATTGCGGTGTTCCGGGGAAGCCTATATAACATCGCTGTGCTACGATATATCAAATTGCAAGTTGTTCCAAGTGTAGTTTGTCTGATCTGTACTTGTCGTCTCCATCCCCTCAGATTGTCCAACTCCTCTGTACACGTCCAAGACTGGCTCAATGTGCTACTGGCTGCCGGACAAAGACAACAAGGTGAAGCTTGCCGCTGCGTTGGAACTGTGTAAAAAGGCAAACGGACAGTTGGCCACCCTGAAGCTGCGGGACCAATTCATTCACGTGAAGAACCTTGACCTGCTGAAAGGAAACACAAACACACGGTAAGCGGCGGTTCATTTGAAACTTGCACTGACCACTACATTCGTGACTGGACATCACTGTTTGCCTAACGCCATCTAGAGGACGGATTAGAAGCTATGTTATTATTCAACGCCTAGAGCCGGCCACCACATTCCTCACGCTACATCTCCCAAACCTACTGACTTACACCATGACAACTACCAACATGTAATTATTTACTCTGACGAAACAATAATTAAACACATATGATTAATTAGACGTTGGATATCTACTAGTAACTTCACAACATGTAAAGTTGCTGTTTATTGCAATTTATAAATTCACTATAAAGACATTTCATTTACCCAGTGCAATATTGGCTAGATCATTTGCTTTGGTTTTAATGAGGATTACAGCAGAGCCAACGCTTGGAGGAAAGTTGAAGGGGTGACGCATATCATGTCAACCTAACAGAAATGTGTGCAACTCTGTGCTACATACAAAAATGCCTTAGAGTCGATGGCACTAATATAGAAACTACAGGAGAAAGTCCAGGTTTGCGAAAACAATCTGGTATGATGAATTGTGGGAGTTAAGAGAGCTGATGAGAGAAGAATCGATGACCTGAGAGTGGAGGTTGGAGAGAAGGAATGTCTTCAGAAGAAGGAATAGGTTGAATTGGGCTGGTCATGTAGAAAGAATGGAAGATGAAAAGGTAGCAGAGAGAGCAGATGCCCAGAACGTTGAGGTGAAAACGAGGTGAGGGAGACGGAAATAGCGATAGAGGATTGCATAAAAAGAGGTCTAGAAAGAATGGGACCCAAGGAATTGAAGACTGCTGATAGAGGGCGTAATGATAATAACGTGAGAGGAAGAAAATAAAATAAGATAAGGATCCCAAGAACAGGACAACAATAAAATGTAATTAGACCCTAGACTAGTAACCGGACAACTATGATTATGAATCGTTAATAGTCATTAGCCATCCCGCACATTGAGAATGATGGCATTTTCGTTGCCTTGTCACTTCTTGGGCTGCAGCCAGCGAAAGAAGTGGGCAATTCTGAACTTAATCATATTTGCATGATGAACAATGTCTTTGCGAAAGGACTGGTGTAAGACTATAAATCAGCATTGCCGTTATTGGTCCTCCATTCCGCACTATACCTATTTTCGGAATTCCCCCCTCTGGCTATGCCATTGTGCACTCGACGGTCAAAAGATACAAGAAATGTATGCTGTGTTTTCTCGAAAGTTCGCTTGCACGCGATTCCACATGATACATGTCGCGAACAACGTCAGCTATGCTCTAGGTGTAATGTTTGCATGTGAGTGTGTGTGTGTGTGTGTGTGTGTGTGTGTGTGTGTGTGTGTGTGTGTGTGGGTGTGTGAGTGTGTGTGTATGTGTATGTGTATGTGTATGTGTGTGTGTGTGTGTGTGTGTGTGTGTGTGTGTGTGTGTGTGTGTGTGTGTGTGTGTATGCGTGTGTGTATGTGTGTGTATGTGTGTGTATGTATGTATGTATGTGTGTGTGTGTGTGTGTGTGTGTGTGTGTGTGTGTGTGTGTGTGTGTGTGTGTGTGTGTGTGTGTGACAAACACTACACCACGCAACAGTTCAACGTTTTAATGCTTAACTATGATGTGTGCTAACATAAGTACAGTCTCCAAGACCAATTGCGCTACATAATGTACCTGTAGGGGAGACCGGGGCTAGGTTTAACACGGGTAAGTTGTAGCCGTGGAATTGCAGAAAAAACTGCTAACGAAAAGTATACTGCAAGACTAGAGCACGTGTAACAATACAGGTACATTTGAGCAAGTCGTGTGTAATATCACGTGCATCCGTCGACACGCCATAAAGTTACGCCATTGTTTAAAAGAAAAGAGGTACTACCGTACCGGTGTAACTTGTAACACTTTAGGACACCTCATATAACTCATTCTGCCACAAATATGTAACAAGCCAGGCATATAATTATGCACCAATTATCTGCGGAAGATATGTGGGGACCGTTTGGCATGAAACAAGTTTTGACCGGTTAACAAACTGAAATGTGTTGCTTTTGTTTCTAGTTACCTCGTACTTGTAATATTTTAGGACACCTCGTATAAGTTATGTTGCCACAAATATATGTAATAAGCCAGACATTTTATTGAGCACCAATTATCTTGCAAATTCACCCGCAATCCTGAAATGTGTTGTTTTTGTTACAACTAGCAACGGTCTCCTCTAATAAACAACGTATTCACTTCATACACTATATTTATCATAACTGATTTCTCCTTAGGGCGTGGATTGATCTGAAGTACACTTCATTCATGATGTTTGGATCGTGGAAATGGCAGAGTGAAACACGAACCACCTATACGGTATGGGCAAACAAAGGACGGAGCTGGACGCACGAGTGCGCGACCGTCAGCCGTGACGACAGCTACAAATGGCGCAAACAGAGGTGTTCTAGCGACAAAGCTCTGGCTTTGTGTCAAAGTAAGCGGCCCGTCACTGGAGGTCAAACGTTAAATGTATAGCTAGAGAACGTGGCTTGTTAATATACAAATATGTTCTAATCCATGACTCGGTGTAGTTGTTTTGGTCATTGTTGAAATGTCAGTGTTTGTTTACCTTACGCCGCGTCGCTTTTAAAAACAATTCTGCTTCGTGAAAATATATTTTGATGGTGTAATATATACATATTCGTGAAAACGTTCAGTTCACAGTATTTTATTTAAGTAAAAGTTCTGATTACACAACACATAACTTCTACTCACATCAACGTTTCAACCACCATCAGCGGCCTTCTTCAGGAACTGAATTGTCACTGCTCACTAGATGGCGTGGCGAACAGACTGTCCCACATGTGACTTAGTCTGAAGTTCCCTCGTCTCTGTTCATAGTTGGTACCGTATTCCCAATCCAGATGGCTTTCTCCAACGCGCACACCTGTTCGTCTCTTTATCCACCACTTTCGCTCTCTCCCAGTCTATCACACATGTATGTCTGTCCCAGCACATAAACACTGGTTGTTATAAACATGATGTTGTTACAGTAAAAGTAACTGACAAGTCAACTACAACGGGGGCAGCAACGACCACAGTGGCACCAACCACTACAGAACTAACAACGACCACAGTGGCACCAACTACTACAGAAGCAACAACGACCACAGTGGCACCAACTACTACAGAAGCAACAACGACCACGGTGGCACCAACTACTACAGAAGCAACAACGACCACAGTGGCACCAACTACTACAGAAGCAACAACGACTGCAGTGGCACCAACTACGACAGAAGCAACAACGACCACAGTGGCACCAACCACTACCGAACTAACAACGACCACAGTGGCACCAACTACTACAGAAGCAACAACGAATGCAGTGGCACCAACAACTACAGAAGCAACAACGACGACCACAGTGGCACCAACTACTACAGAAGCAACAACGACTGCAATGGCACCAACTACTACAGAAGCAACAACGACTGCAGTGGCACCAACTACTACAGAAGCAACAACGTCCACAGTGGGACCAACTACTACAGAAGCAACAACGACTGAAGTGGCACCAACTACTACAGAAGCAACAACGTCCACAGTGGGACCAACTACTACAGAAGCAACAACGACTGAAGTGGCACCAACTACTACAGAAGCAACAACGACCACGGTGGCACCAACTACTACAGAAGCAACAACGTCCACAGTGGCACCAACTACTACAGAAGCAACAACGACTGCCGTGGCACCAACTACTACAGAAGCAACAACGTCCACAGTGGCACCAACTACTACAGAAGCAACAACGACCACAGTGACACCAACTACTACAGAAGCAACAACGTCCACAGTGGCACCAACTACTACAGAAGCAACAACGACCACAGTGGCACCAACTACTACAGAAGCAACAACGACCACAGTGGCACCAACTACTACAGAAGCAACAACGACCACAGTGGCACCAACTACTACAGAAGCAACAACGACTGCAGTGGCTCCAACTACAAAAGCGTCTTCGACAACAACTACAGTGGCTCCATCGACTGCTGGGAAGACATCAACCACAGCTACGACAACAACAACGACAACAGCGTCAACGACGACGACAACAGCTGCTACAACGACAACTTCGCGTGTCGTTTCAGACAAGACGTTGTACCCAGTGCGCCCGCCACTGACGAAGGAGTTCGTGAAGACGAACCGGATATTGGAGGTGGTGGCGGATCTGCCCACCAGCAGTAAACAGACGATGGGCTACTCGGCGCTTGAACTCATTCTCGACTGCGAGTTCGCCGGCTCCAAGTGCGACATGAGGTAGGAGAAACGTGGTATGCTTTTATTTTTATGCAACATGCGACACTGCGCTTCATGCCACTAGTAACTGTTCCCTGTTTTAACTTCATCTTCAATATGTCTAAATGCATATAATCATAACACATGTACAAATTTGCTCCAAAACGGGTTGTACTGCACGAAAGATGGCATTCTTAATTACTTGTCAAGATCGCTAAACACAAATACTAGCCGCCGATGCATTGACAACCAACATAATAATTGATTAAAATGCGAAGTGTCACACTGCTTCTGTTTGTAATTATCCTTCGAAAAATATAGCTGTTTTGGATTATCCCAATTATTAAAATCGAAAACAAAACAAAGTCCTATCTCTTAACATAGAACAACTGGACTTCCTGTCCCCAACCTCGTTTTCGAGCGCGAGACTTAATTAATGGCCTGTAGCTGCACCAGACATTAAAAAACTTTGAGTAACATTTGAACTAGATGTGTCCTGGCAATTGCATTCGCTGCGTGACCTACTGTCATGCAAGCGTCTTCTGTCACAGCTGTTATTTTGCATTAACGACACAATGCCGTCGCTGAACATTTTCGTTTATTGTAGATTTACGAAGACCAGTCTGTCACACCGATTCACCTCACTATTCGCAAACATAACTCACTGATTTATGTCTGCAGTGACTTCGCGACGTTCTACGACAGTCAGCACGGCAACTGCTACGTCTTCAACTCCAACTGGAACAAGACTCAGCCTCCGCTGGTGCAGCAGCGGCATGGAACACGATACGGTGGGTGAATCTGTACCATTTTACCTTTGAGACTCGCCTTTCATAACGAATTGTATTGTTTTCAGCAATATTACGTAGAACCACAATCAACAGCAGTAAACATTATGAACGTGTCTTAGTGACAATCAGTTCTGATAGAAAGCTCTTTACGAAAGTAACCTTTACATAACCTAATAAGTTAGGTCGTTAGCATACGCATTGCTTTGATATTCAAAAGTGCGATTCTATAGGAGATGCAGAATTTGCAAATAACACAAAATCGAAGGGTTATGCAGAGAACTGGTAATAAAAGAATGGTGGAACTGAGAGTGGATGAAGGAGTGAAAGAAAACGTTAAGGAGAAACTAGTGAGAAGTAGATTAAAATTGGTATTGAGAGATTTAGACGTGAAAACTGACAAAGAAAGCAGGTGTCCGGAATGTGGAGGGGAAAAGGAGGCGAAGAAGACCGATATTGCAATGGGAGGACTGCATGATGAGAGGCATGGACAGTCTGACAGAGGAATGGAGAACAAGACCAACAAGATAGAAAACAGGAGATAGTTGACAGAGTACACGTGAGAGGGGAAGGCGAAGAAGAAGTGGAAGTGAAAAGACGAGTGACCGAACCGTGGCCGACATCGCCCTGAGAGGGTTAACAAGGTTTAACAAGGTTTAACAAGGTTTAACAAGGTTTAACAAGGTTTAACAAGGTTTAGCAAGTTGCCGTCCAGAACCAAGCTCCAGACGGCATGTGAACAAGGAAGCCTATGGCTTATCGAGTGTTCACTTAAAAATGATAAATATACAATATTATAAAATGCACTAAAATGTTACTAATTAAAACACGTTGTCTCTAAAAATACAAAAGTAAAATAAAATGTACACGTTGTCTCTAAAAAAGTAAAATAAATAAATACATAAAATATCCTACAATAACACAATTTTTTATAATAATAAATAAATTAAAATAAATATATGAATAAATAATTTAATCAGTATTAAAATAATTTCTAAAACATTTAAGTGTTCAACCTAGGTATAACCCGCCCTTGCCAGATAATTGTCAATTTTATTTTTAAACATATTTACACTGCTGGCATTTACACATTCATGACTTAAATTACTCCAATCAGTTATTGTTCTCTGGGAGAAGGAGAATTTTCTTTTATCTAATCTAGAGTATGGCTTGACTAACGCTGCCTTATGCCCCCTTGCCACACTATCTTCTTTTAGTTTGAAACAAACGAAGGAAAGATCAACGTGTTTCGTCTGTTTATGCTCACTGTTAATCACACCTACATGGTAACTGTATCAGTGTGTAAAAATGTTACCTATAGCTGTGTGTATAAATGTTAACTATAGCTGTGTGTAAAAATGTTAACTGTAGCTGTGTGGATAAATGATAACTGTAGCTGTGTGGATAAATGTTAACTGTAGCTGTGTGTATAAATGTTAACAGTAGCTGTGTGTATAAATGTTAACAGTAGCTGTGTGTATAAATGTTAACTGTAGCCGTGTGTATAAATGTTAACTGTAGCTGTGTGTATAAATAGTAACTGTAACTGGGTGTATACATGTTAACCGTAGCTGTGTGTATAAATGTTAACTGTAGCTGTGTGTATAAATTTTAACCTTAGCTGTGTGGATAAATGTTAACTGTAGCAGTGTGTATAAATGTTAACTGTAGCTGTATGGATAAATGTTAACTGTATATGTGTATAAATGTTAACAGCAGTAGATATGTGGATAAATGTTAACTGCAGCTGTATGGATAAATGTTAACTGTATATGTGTATAAATGTTAACAGTAGCTGTGTGTATAAATGTTAACTGTAGCTGTATGGATAAATGTTAACTGTATATGTGTATAAATGTTAACAGTAGCTGTGTGGATAAATGTTAACTGTAGCTGTGTGTATACATGTTAACTGTAATTGCGTGTATAAATATGTTGCGTTTACTGTGAGCTACGAAACAAACCATATGCCTAATGACGTCTGAATTCAGGTCTGCAAATGACGTTGAACATCGGACAGTACGACTACATGAAAGACCTGGGCGGGTCGGCCGGGATACGTGTCGTCGTACACCCTCAGACCCGGATGCCTTTCCCTAAGGACGAGGGTGTCGTGGCAGCCCCAGGGCAGATGACCCTCGTGGGCATTCGGCAGGTAATCCTAACTAGGAAATGTGAGGGAATGTACGAGTGTGTGCATCAACAACCAGGCGCGTGTAGAAGATATGCGAATATTAGCTTGGTTCGACTTTTTGTCTTCATCCACGTCTCATGTTGATGCTAATTGTATTCTGGTTGTACGATCTTCATGGCGTGCACATAAAACGGTGCATATGGCGTCATATACTACACGTATCGACATGGCTTTTAGTTACCGTTTGTCTACATATGCGTAAGCACAACGATAATATACTAAATATTAATAATGCGTAGGCATACTTATAAAAACTAAGTATATAATTAAAAATGACGAGTTCTTCCAATCACGTCACTTGATGAAGTGTAGGTTCGACCAGTTTCTGAAAGGTCTATGCGGATATAATATACGTTGTTATGTTTATGTGTATCTCCGTCTGCAGTTCAACATCGTTCGTCTGCCGGAGCCGTACGGCAACTGCACCGACACGACGGAACGGAACATCCAGAGGAGTGTCTTCGAGGAGGTCTACCCCGTAGCATACAGCACTGGGGTAGGTGAACAGGAACTGTGACTTTGAAATGAACCGATATGGACACAACCAGCAAAATGAGTTCGCTTGATTGTGGTGGATTCTTTGTTAATATGTCATACTTACTTAATCATGGCGATTACAGTCACGTCGTGAATTCTTTTAGACTGCATACGTGGTAAGGAGTGCGTCTGTATTTACGTTGTGTGTACGATTTGTGGTCCTAGACAAAGTTAACGCTGGTGGAATTTGTTTGGTTATCACACGACTACTGACTATGTCCAATTCGGTATATTATTTGTGTAATAACAGAAGTGGAGTGATTTAGTTACGTGCATTTAAAAGCGTGACTTTGCATTCCTGTGTACACCGTGAATGTAGATGTTAATATGGGTGTTGCAGGCCTGCTACGCCACGTGTTATCAGCGCTACGTCATCGAGCGTTGCGGTTGCGCCGACTCGCAGTATCCGATGGAGGGCGCTGCGTTCGACAACAAACAAATTAAGGCGTGTAACTCCGTCAACGCCATTGAAGGTTAGATGCCAAAATGTAATCATGACCGTTCATACTAACGCGTTTTATTCATGCAGCTAATATTACTTGATGTCATTACCGCCAATCAATACATCTATAAGCAGTACTAGTCCTTCCATCAATTTGTATCTACATCTATGAAGACCTTATACATAAGTGTGATAGTAATAATATCAATAATTGTTATCCAACTCCATTCGCTTAGACGTCTTGTCACATAATTTCCTTTTTTACTTTTTTATACTCAACATCTTCCGCTCTTCTATTTACGTCACTTCCGGACTTCAATCCTTCGCTACTTTTCACTGCGCCTGTAAACCCAAAGTTATAAATCCCACGTGACATGCTGTGTCTGTTGTCTTTCATTCCGTGCCTCTTCCCTTTATACCTTTCACCTACCCCCCCCCCCCGTCATGTACATAAGCGTCAGAACCGGAGGAATTGAACCCATATTATTTTGCGAATGAGTGTGCATTTTGTGGTGTAATTATTTTCTTTCGAGATTGTAAACAGGTCTAGCCTCCCAATATTTTGGGAAGAGACTGTATGATTTTATGCAAAATCAACGTTTGTGGGTTGCCCATGGGAAGGGTGCAAATCGAAAATGTTGTAATAGAAAACAAGAACGTCGCCGAATCTGTTCAACAACACTTCCACGTTTGTCGATGTCACGAATGGCTTAGAATCTCGGACTCAGTCCCTCAATAGCTACATCGTTCCGACGCCAACGCTTCACTCCTTGGCTCAGTTCATTGACTACGGAAACCAATTATCAGGCACTTCTTCCGTTGTGTTCACTTCTATCCTTGGCCCAGTTCATTGACAATGGAAACCAATGATCAGGCACTTCTTCCGTCTTCACATCTTTGTTTTTCGCAATTTTGCAGACATGTGCAGATACGAAGTGAGCATCGACTATGCCTACAACAGACTTGACTGCGCCTGTCCAATGCCGTGCAGGTAAGAGTCCTTGTCATTAGTTCTGTCCAGATGAATGTGTCGTCTTGCTATTAAAACACCATTGTATCTTATAGAAACAGAACCATCAGATGGCGAAACTGGTTCAATTCATTCTGTGTTGAAGTCAACTGTGTGATTCGCACATATGTTTCTTTGAACGATTTACTGTATACTTTATACAAATTAATACACATCTCTATACAAAACAGCTGCTGATATTCGGCTACTGAAGCCCAGGACACGTGGATCTTTTATAGGATTACGACCGATCTATCTGTCTGCCTGTCTGCCTATCCCTCGAGCGACACAAGCTCCTTATAACTTTAGTAGCAACTGCTGAACTTCGGAGGTTAGCAGATGTAATGTCTACTGTAGTGTACTAAATGCCATGCTTTTGGAGTAAGTGGAATATAGATCATGCCATAACGATTTCTTACATGAAGCATCGTATTATGAAAATTGCAATCTTGTGGTTATTTGCCAGATATGTTTTGTACAATTTAGCAAACAAAAGAAAGAAACTGTATGTTGAAATGATAAGTTGCCGGAATGCGTGGCTTAGACAACAACGAAGCAGTACTAGAAGTGATGACAGGGATGTGTGCCGTATTTGTTCACAGGGAGACTGGATACTCATATCAGACGTCAAGCTCTATATGGCCTACTGACGCACACAAGGTGGGGATGGAAGTTACTTAACTAACAGTGTGTGTGCGTGTGCGTGTGCGTGTGCGTGTGCGTGTGCGTGTGCGCGTGCGCGTGTGCGTGTGTGTGCGTGCGTGTGCGCGTATGTGTGTGTGCGTGTGCGTGTGCGTGTGCGTGTGCGTGTGCGTGTGTGTGCGCATACTACTTTACTTACTTATGCCTTTTCGCTCGCTCGGAGCATAGGCCATCGACTAAGGAACGCCACTGTTTTCTGTTTGTGGCCATCTTCTCCATTTCTTTCCAGGTGTACCCCATCTCTTTTGTATCTTTTTCTGTGTCTCTCTGCCAGGTGTTTCGTGGCCTACCTCTTCTTCTCTTCCCTGGGGGGTTCCATGTGATGGCTTGACGGGTGATTGATTCTGGTGGTTTCCTTAGTGTATGTCCTATCCACCTCCATTTTCTCTTCTTTATTTCATTTTCTATGGGTAGTTGCTTGGTTGTTTTCCAGAGTGTGGTGTTCGGTACCTTGTCTGTCCACTTCAAGTGTAGTATTCTGCGCAGGCATTTGTTGATGAAGGTCTGTATTTTCTTTAGTGTCTTCTGTGTGGTTCGCCATGTCTCCGCTCCGTAGAGCAAAACTGCCTTCACATTTGAGTTAAACAATCTCATCTTGGTGTTAATTTTGATTCGTTTTGCTCTCCAAATTTTTCTCAACATGATGAATGCCACTCTTGCTTTCTGGATTCTTGCTTTGACGTCTTCTTCTGTCCCTCCAGTTTTGTTTATTGTACTGCCCAGGTATGTGAATGCATCTGTCTCTTCCAGTGGCTCTCCGTTCAATGTAATGGGGTTGTTGTTCTTTGTGTTGGCTTTCATAGTCTTTGTCTTGCTTCTGTTGATGTTGAGTCCAAGCTGTGTTGACACTGTGTTTAGCTGCTCTGTTTTTTCCTGCATCTGTTTATGGCTGTGTGAGAGGAGAGCGAGGTCATCCGCAAAGTCCAGGTCCTCCAATTGGCTCCATGGTGTCCACTGGATCCCATTTCTTCTATTTTTTGTAGTCTTTTTCATGATCCAGTCTATGGCGAGCAGGAATAGGAACGGTGACAGAAGACATCCTTGCCTCACTCCTGTCTTCACCATGAAGGAGTCCGTTAGTTGTCCTGCATGAATGACCCTGCATGCCATGTCTTCATAACTACTTCTTATCAGAGATATACATTTCTCAGGTATGCCGTAGTGCTGTAGGAGTTTCCACAGCGTGTCTCTGTCAAGGCTATCAAATGCTTTCTCGTAGTCAACGAAGTTTATATACAGTGATGAGTCCCATTCCATGGATTGTTCGACAATGATTCTCAGTGTTGCAATTTGGTCGGTGCAGGATCTGTCTTTCCGGAAGCCAGCTTGGTGGTCTCTGAGCTTGGCATCTACACCTGTTTTCAGTCTGTCCAAGATTATTCTGTTGAGGACCTTTCCGGGTACTGATAGGAGCATTATCCCTCTATAGTTCTTACATTCTTGCATATCGCCTTTCTTTGGGAGCTTCACAAGGTACCCTTCTTTCCATTCCGTTGGTATTTCTTCTTGTTCCCATATCTTCCCGAATAGGTCATGCAGTATCTCGGTGGAGGTCTCTATGTCAGCCTTGATTGCCTCTGCAGGAATTTTGTCTGGGCCGGAAGCTTTCCCTCTCTTCATGTGCTGAATGGCTTTTTCAATTTCTGCCTTACTTGGTCTTTCGCAGTTTATCTGGAGTACTTCTTCCGCTGGTGCGATGTCTGGAGGGTTCTGAGGTGGTGGCCGGTTTAGCAGTTCTTCAAAATGTTCCCTCCATCTCTTCAACTGGTCTTCATCACTGGTAAGTACATTGCCATTCTTATCTTTGATGGGTCTGTCTGTGTTCTTGTACTTTCCTGCTAATTTTCTTGTTACATCATACAGTTGTTTCATGTTTCCTTGGGCTGATGCATCCTCTGCTTCTTTGGCTAAGTCTTCAATGAAGTTTGCCTTGTCTGTTTTTACGCTGTTCTTGACTGCTCTGTTTGCCTCTGTATACTCTTCCTGTGCTGCTGCTTTTGCTGCTCTCGTTCGGCTGTTGTTAACTGCACCTTTCTTTTCCTTCCTCACTTGCACTTTGTTGACAGTCTCTGCAGAAATCCAGTCTTTTTGTTGGTATTTCTTCTTTCCCAGAACTTCGCTGCATGTGCTGGTCCACATCTCCTTGATCTGTTGCCATTGTGTGTCTATGTCCATGTTTCCTTCATCAAGGATATCTTGTAGGGCTTCGTATTTGTTTCTGACTGTAAGTCGGAAGGTCTCTTTTGTCACCCTGTCCTGTAGGAAGTCCACATTGTACTGCGTTCTGGTGCTTCGCTTGACTTCTCTCTTCTTTAGCTTCATCTTCATTCTGGCCAGCACTAGATGGTGGTCTGAGGCTGCATCTGCCCCTCTCTGCACTCTCACATCCTGCATTGATCTTCTGAACTTTCGTCCTATGCAGATATGGTCTATTTGATTTTCTGTCCTGTGGTCCGGTGATACCCAGGTTGCCTTGTGAATCCTGCGATGCGGGAACACGCTGCCTCCGATGATCATATTGTTAAATGCACAAAAGTCGGCCAACATCTCGCCATTTTCATTCATTTTGCCAAGTCCCTGTCTGCCCATGACTTCTTCGTACCCGCTGTTGTCTGATCCGATTTTGGCGTTCAAGTCTCCCATGAGTATTGTCATGTCCTTCTCCTTCAGTTTGTCACACAATGTCTGCAGTTTGTTGTAAAAGTCGTCTTTTGTTTCTTCGTCCTTGTCGTTTGTGGGTGCGTAACACTGAATGATGTTGAGCTTGATGTTTTCTTTCTTTGTTTTGAACGAGGCACAGATGATCCTTGGTCCCGCTGCTTCCCAGTTAATGAGAGCATTCTGTGCCTCATGTGACAACATGAATGCCACGCCTTCTGTATGATGTGCATCTTCCTCTTCATGCCCCGAATAGAGAATCATTTCTCCCGTATTCAGTCTGACTTGCCCTGACTGTGTCCACCTTGTTTCACATAGCCCTAGTACTGTGATGTTGTAGGCCCGTCGTTCCCTTGCTATTTGGGCTGCTTTGTTTGTTTCGAACATGGTTCTCACATTCCATGTTCCGATTTTCGAGATTTTCTTGGAAGATAAGAAGGGTATCGGCGATGTAGCTTCCTTACGGCTTTCACTGCATGGCGTCATACTCTCCCCAGGAGGCCCTCCCTCTCCCAAGTTCAGTAGAGTTCCTTTGGTCGATGTTTTCGTAACAATCTGTTTTTTTTACAGGAAAGGGTTGTTAGCCCTTTGCCCAACCCTCCCCTTTTCTCAGCCGGTCTTGGGACCGTCCATGGCAGAGTTGTGTGTGCGCATATGTATGCGTATTTGTGTGTGAGAATGTGCGTGTCTTTGAGCATATGTGTGCATAAGTATACGTGTGTGTGTGTGTGTGTGTGTGTGTGTGTGTGTGTGTGTGTGTGTGTGTGTGTGTGAGTGTGTGTGTGTGTGTGTGTGTGTGTGTGTGTGTGTGTGTGCGCGCGTGTGCGTTTGTCTATGAGTTTTGTATTTTGTAGGACACTATTGTAATACGGTTATGTTGAGATAAGAAATGTGTTGTGTTTATTTTTGTCCTGCTATCAGCTATGATAGTAATACAAATACTTATATATCAGCCTAAACTATGTTCAGCGAGGCTCGTTGTAGTCGACACATACCGCGGTAAATAACATAGAAATACCGGATCAACTTACCGTGTCAGTGGTAGAGTTGTTATTGATCGTTCCAGGTGCCATGGATAGCTTTATTTACCAAGTCTTCGTATTCAAGGTTAATGCGTGGTCACTATACGTGTCAAAGTTATTTCGGGTTAATCCGTGGTCACTGAACCGTCATCGTATTACGGGTTAACCCGTGGTCATTGAACCGTATTACTGTATTCCGGGCTAATCTGTGGTCATCGTTGTTTTCCGGGTTAAAGTGTGGTTACTAATAGCAGTGGGTCCAAATGACGTTACGCGACTGTTACGTCACTTCCGTAATAACTCGCTGGGTCCCACGCTTCGCCACGCGTCGCTGTTGCGGTACAGGTGCGACAAGGGAATAGACAAGCAGAGCTAATACATCAGAGTAGCGTCTCTTCGTTCGTACAGCGCCCTCACACGGAAGGGATCAAAACTGTTTTGATACCGTACTAAACGACGAGACGTCCGAGATTTAGCGAGATCTGTGCGCGTGTGGTCCCATTGGGGGAGTGTGCCTGCTCCTATACAAAATCTCTGGGACAAAATCCCGTGATCAAATAATAAAAATTCCCGATGTCGACTGATGACCAGACACTTTCTAACTCGTGTTCCTTTGTTAATTTAATGGGAGTTTCATATATCCCTAACTCCTAGCCTCGTTACTCCGCTAGATGTGGTGACTCGCCATGAATCCCAAAGCCTTCTGTTTCACGACCAGCCACCCTAAAACGGAAACAGTGGTATATCCCAAAGTGCTGTTAAGTCAACAACATCTCCGAAGGCCTCACAGTTTACTGAGAAGAACTTTAGTTGACTGTTTCGTCACTGGTTTTGACAGGCTGTTTATCTAAGCTTTTCGGCCATGCAGAAGTATATGTAGCGTAACATACAACATAGAGGACAACAACATTTGAAGAAGAATAATTCGATACATAAATCACGATCGTATTCGTTGTAAAACGAAACATTTGTGTCTACGATGACAACGTGTTAACAACTTCAGGAAAGACTTAAAACAAATCGTCAAATAAACGTCGGCAGATTTATGTGCCGTGAAATCACGTTTTCATTGTACGAATTTTTGAAACAATTTTATATTAGCTCATTATGTTTGCTTGTGTTATATGAACGCTTTGGAGCCAGACGTTTAATAATAGATTAGCTGACCTTTCCGGTACTTTTTTTTCAGGCAGCCATAAAGCAGCAGTTGGCGTCTGAGATCTCGCGGTATCTCGGCAACGAGACAGACGACCGGAAGTTATGGAACAACCTGCTCAAGGTGAAGGTCTACTTCGAGGAGTTCAACTACGAGAATATTGAGGAAACGCCCGCCTACTCGGTGAGACTTTCGACAACCCAACAATATCAGATGCCAATTAGAAAGGGTAACAGTTGGCTTATCGAAACATATCCCCTGTGTGCGTGCGTGTGCTTGCGTGCGTGCGTGCGTGCGTGTGTGTGTGTGTGAGTGTGTGTGTGTGTGTGCATGTGTGGTTATTGATATATATATATATATATATATATATATATATATATATATATATATATATATGTATATATATATATATATATATATATATATATATATATATATATATATATATATATATATATACATATCTGTCGTTTTAGTATCAGTATCCTGATGTATACATACACAGTGATGAATATTTTTTTTTTACAATTGTCTACTATAAAATGTTTACCGTTATAATTGGTGATGTTAGTTAACAATATGATCAACTTTTAAAATGTGTCAAGGTTACTGTAACGTGTTTTGTAAAACAAAACTTACAATTATATATATATATATATATATATATATATATATATATATATATATATATATATATATATAGAGAGAGAGAGAGAGAGAGAGAGAGAGAGAGTTATATCAATGTAGGCAATATAATTTGCTTAGCGAGAAATGCCAGAATTATGCCTTCAAAAAGAACTTGTCCATACTTACATATTTTCTCTCTACGGTGTCCGTAGTCGATCAACTTCGCGTCTGACATCGGCGGCATCCTGGGCCTGTGGATCGGCTGCTCCATCATCAGTCTGTTCGAGTTCCTCGAGCTGTCCATGGACTTCGTCATGGTGGCTGTGATGCGGTTGTTTTGTCGACGACGATTCGCCAACAGCCGTCGTGGTACTCCCCTCGTCTCACCGGCGCGACATGCGCCGCTGACCCCGGGGACGAAGTGGACGAATCGCGTTGACCAGGTTAGTGCAATTTCAAAGGTTGCCGACGGGTCAGATTTGACGTTTCAATTGGATGTTACATGGCAATTCAGTACCTTGTGTGCATATGTACTACCATGCTTTGGCGAAGCGTTTTCTTCTTTCTGCATCAAAGGAGTCGCCTGATAATCTCAACCATTCGGTGTTTGGCTATCTTGCCTTGACCATCCATAATGCTTTAACGTTGATAGTATGCGCTTTTTATCTTAGTATGTCCATGTGTTTGGAACACGCTGTAGGTATTTGATAAGCCTGACATTTGAAAATGTCTCTACTCTCAATGGAGATATTGAACGCAGCCATGACATATATATCCCCTTTACTGTGTAATGCGTGACGAATTAAAGTATATTTGATATTTCATCTCGGCTATGTGAGGATTTCAGTACGTCCTTCTACAGTGTATATATGTGAGAGCAGTGCAAACACACACATACATCCGAACGTATGACGATTGACCAATGGTAAGACGACATTATTTTCGCCGCCCTGCAGGTTATATTCCCAGAGAAATGTGAGACGACACGTCCGTTCTATGTTATCGATCGCCAGACGACGCTGCAGAACCACGGAGCGTCATCGATCAGACGAGACTTCGCCCGAGAACACACGAGATCAACGCTCAGTACGCCCGACTTCTAAGAGACACACACGCTTATACAAGCAGAACCTTACGTTTAACATAACGTTATTGTCATTTGCCGTGTGCACATGTATTGCGAATGAATAATGTTCCTTATTTTGTATGTACTTATCAGTGTTACATCATATATATAATGATTAGAATTAGCATAATAATATGATTTATATATTAATATTGGTTATTCTAGTTGCTGTTAATAATAATGTGCTATCAGCTACTAAGTGCCAAGAAGAACGACTCGAAACAGGACATAACCTGAGATAGTCAGTCGCACCGCCACGGCAAACAGATATAAAATTACAGAAATATATATGTATGTAATCCCACGAAGAAATAAAGTTCTTGTGACGCAGATGGAGATTGTATCGTGGCATATTAGATGGAGTGATTACAATATAAATGTACTCGAGTACGATTACTTTCAATATACATGAGTTCGAGTACGTGTACTCAGAAAACAAATGTTTCTCGAGTACGAGTACGATTGATTACTTTACAATATACTCGATTATCAGTACGTTAGAATGTAATCATGCTTACTTTCATGATTACTTTAATGAATATCCTGTTTCTAACATAAAGGCGACTTTCATTATTTTTTCTGTTGCTGTGTCACTAACTAGTGTTCTAACTGATTACTGCTATCCACTATCCAGGTGTTATTATTATTACTAATCAGATAAGATATATATATATATATATATATATATATATATATATATATATGTGTTATATGTTACATGTTACATGTTACATGTTACATGTTACATGTTACATGTTACATGTTACATGTTACATATATATATATGTATATATATATATATATATATATATATATATATATATATATATATATATATATATATATATATATATATATATATAACACTACCTACCGCATTACCTGTACAGTGCCATATAATACCGCATTACCTGTACATTTGTAATGATGTCTATTACACAATTATTCACGGTCAAATATTCGTAAATAAATCTGGTTTTGAAAACGTTTAAAAATATTATAAATTTTTTGAGATATTAGACAATATGTTTATAGCATTATTTACCTTAACCTGACCTTGACCTTAGCCTTTAAAATCAGGCAGTCCCCTCTAAAAAGTATTTGTGTAGTACTAAGGTACAACTGTGCCAAATTTGGTGCTTTGCTCCAGCGTGTCACTATCATACCCCTAATTAAGCAAATCCATTAATATACGCAATAACGGCATTATGTTTCTTATAAATACACAATGTAAACAAAAAAAGCACCTAAAGTTAAATAAATAGTTGACTGAAATCATACTAAACATTATTTACGAATATTTCACCGTGAAAAATTGTGATATAGACATCATTACAAATGTACAGGTAATGCGGTATTATATGGCACTGTACAGGTAATGCGGTATTATATGGCACTGTACAGGCAATGCGGTATTATATGGCACTGTACAGGCAATGCGGTTGTTAGGGTAAAAAAACATTACCTGTACACCAAAATTATGTTTCTTATAAATACACAATATAAACTAAAAAAGCACCTAAAGTTAAATAAATAGTTGACTGACATCATACTGAATATTATTTACGAATATTTGACCGTGAACAATTGTGTAATAGACATCATTACAAATGTACAGGTAATGCGGTAGTATATGGCACTGTACAGGCAATGCGGTAGGTAGTGTTATACATATATATATATATATATATATATATATATATATATATATGGTTCCGCGTGTATTGAATATTGTTCTATGGCAATCTTCACCCGAATCGGAATACATTTATATTAGGTACAAAAGCATGATATATAAGTATTGTATTATATATATATATATATATATATATATATATATATATATATATATATGTATAATGTTTTTGTATACAAAAGTCTAGCATATACGAATATATCAAATAAGTGAATAAAAAAGTTATATACACATATATAATATACAAACAAAATTATTAAATATATACAAGACTTGACGGCAAACTTACTGGTTTACAGTGCACAGTTATATGGGCAGCTACTCCACAGAGGCTAATTTACTAATATCAATGCAATTGTACATAACATTTATCAAGTCGTTTTATATGTTGAATATACTTTTTAACCAAAATAATATTACGCGTTAATATGTCAAATGTATCGATTGCATTACTGACAAACATGCTAGTCACACTGTCCTATCGGCGATCTCCCAAAATCCGTCTATGCATATTATTGTAGGCTACATTAGGTTTTGAATAAGTAACATAATTAACTAATGTATTCTCGTAAGCCTTAATTGGCTTAACGCTTCCTAATTGGTCGAAGCATTATCCGCACCAGCAGAGAGGTGTTGGTCGGCACGATTGTTTCTAATATTTCAAAAATGTATTCAGCATAGTGAAATGAATAAATACTGTACATGGCCTCATAAAACGAAATTATCAATTATCAATCAAATAAATTAAATTAAATGTAAAATGTAAACAAATTAATGAGTATATATATATATATATATATATATATTTATATATATATATACGTATATATATATATATATATACGTATATATATATATATACGTATATATATATATATATATATATATATATATATATATATATAACGTGTTATTGAATTGAAAAGATAATTATTAACATCATAGAGTAGTATAGCAGTAAACACTCAAACAACCTGTTCGATTTCATTACTAACAAACATGCTAGTCACACTGTCCTAACGGTGATATCCCAACATCCGTCTATGCATATCATTGTAGGCTACATTAGGTTTTAAATATGTAAAATAATTAACTAATGTAATCTCGTAAGTCTTAGTTGGTTTAATGATTCCTATGTGATCGAAGCGTTATCCGCACCAGCTTGTTGTTGGCCCGAATGTTTCTAATATTTCATGTAGTGAGCATAGTTAAACGAATAAATAATCTACATGGCCTCATAAAACGAAATTATCAATCAAATAAATAAAATAAAATTTAAAATGTAAACAAATTAATGAGTATATATATATATATATATATATATATATATATATATATATATATATATATATATATATATATATATATAACGTGTTATTGAAAATATAATTATTAACATCATAGAGTAGTATAGCAGTAAACACCCAAACAACCTGACTTTAAAAGCAGATTTGATTAGTTGTATCTTAGGGCAAGATTTAAATGTGTAAATGTGTTCAAGCATTCCGTCACTCTCGTATTTCGTCACATCTGTAAAGGGAACCTATTGTACATTATAGCCTAGTTTAAAATAATGCGTTTTGAGACGTGCTTTGACGTGACCAGAAAAAGAGTGGGGCCATAGCGCACCAAGTTATATCGCGGCAAAGTAACAAAAGTGGTCTTCAGATCGGAGTCACCGATAAGGCATGTAGCGGGTAATCAGTGACCCAACGTAGGCGGATTTTTGTTTGTGTGGGACTTTGAACACCAGGACCAATATCTTGAAATTTATCCGCCATTTCAGCAGTAACCAATGGAGACGTCTTAGTCCTGTGGTGATGTTCTGGTGTCAGTCGTTCCGCGTGATCTGCAAGACCACTCTGGCGGCAGCGCGCTTCACCATCAATGATTCCGTAGATACCGCATTGCCATAATCGAGTCGCGACGTCACGAGCGAGTGCACTCTTGATGACTTCGGCTTGTAAGCCGGGGTCATTCTCCTCGGCAAGCATTTGACATTTGGGTCGACCTGTCTAGTTGACTGTCAAGGCACATGTCAATACTGCCAACAACCATCTACAATGGGTCAAGCGCACCGCAAACACCGATGTATGAGTGCTCGAAACATTATCGCCTCAGGTTTGTCCAGGCTGAGTAGGAGTTTGTTTCTGGTTAACCACTGTCTCTATGCTCACTCACGTGCACATTCGTCGATGCCATGGAGTGCAACACAATCAACAAAAACACACAAAAGAAACAAAGTAAACACAATAAACAAAAGAAAAATCAAAAACAAAATAAACAAAAGGAAACAAACGAAAGAAAAGAAACAAAAAACATCCGTAATTATTAGGAACCGCCCTAGGAAGAGAGGAGGAACACCTGGCAAAGGGACACGAAGAGAAATCGAGGAAATAGTCACTAGTGGTCACTGGCATGTGTTCCCAGCAAGCAAACAGAATTACACGCATTGAAACAACATTGATATTTACCTTGTACATTTCATGCACGTCATCGCCTGTTTATTCGTCTGTGGTATGTTGCCAAGAGAGACAGAACAACACCCGAAGTCTGACCGTATTTCAACATAGTCACCAAGCGAACATTTACACACGATGTGAAGGCGTTGTTGTACGTTTGCCATTGATATGATACTATTGACATTTTCTGCGTCATGCACGAGTTGGCGATTTCGTTAGATTCGCATAAGGACTTTTCAGATCATGCTGTTCCGAGCCGTAAGCAGCAAGATTGGATGTATTCGGACTAACTCACACACTGTAATCGTCTTCTCTCTTGGTGCGATCTGAAAGGTAAGACAATTAGGATGGTTTGTAAATTTACGCAAAGCTGGCATTATTTACAAACACATGTACGTAACAACATGTTTCTAATAATTATACATAATAGGGCCTAATCGGGATATAATATAGTACAAATGTGTATTGTGTGTGTGCGTTTGTCTTTTACAAGGTTGGGTGTTTCGTGTTTGCACGAGTGTGTATATGCAATGTATTAGACTCCAATGATATATTGAACCCGAGGTCATCCTGGTGTCGGAATTACTTAATGATGCTCTCTCCGTATTTGTATGGTTCGTATTTCTGTCGTTTTGCTTAAACAGTTGCCCCCTACCGGCTGAGCGAAGTGTCGTAGCTGTAACCACCGAGTACAGCTAAGGCTTCTGACCAACGTGTCACCTTCTACAGCGGTAGTCGTCTGAATATAGTAAGCGAAACATTACGAGACAATGGTATTTGTTTGATAAATTATGGGAATTGACGTACACTAAGCAAGAACTCAACTATCGATGGTATATGGATTGAGGTGTATATGCTGGTCGTTTTGCATGAACAGGTGAGGTGGAAAAGAACATAATTTATTGTATGCATGTGTTGACGATATTGCGCTACCAATCAGAGTATAAACTATTTAATTTTACAAGTTTTCGTATCAATGCAGTGAAATAAGCCTTTTAGAAGTGAAGGCCTACGTGAAATGTGTTTGTGGTTCAGGGTTGGTTTCTCTACGTGTTCTGATGGCTGCTGTCGTAACGTATAACAGTAATAGTTATTCTTCTAAAATTCCTAAGACACAAGTTCGAATAGAGTACAATGTGTGAACCTATAATAATGGACTTTCATCACAATTGACGTTGCTTGTTTTACCTCTGTCTTTGGATAAATTGTTCAGGCGCATTTGGTTATTCTGGAAATATTGGTTTTGAATTTGTGTTATTCTCCCCCTTCCTCTGTCTCTGCTTGTGTCAATAAACATTATCTGTTTTCATGCATTCTTTCTATTTATCATTAGTTGAGATGTGTCGTTCACAGTGGTTCGTTGGTACATCTCTCTTGTGGTCCTCTCTCCTTCTTCCACATGTTCCTTGGTTGTTTTGTTGACGCTCACCTTATTGCCGCCAACTACATTGTCTTCTCTCTTATTTTATTCTCTCCGTGACTCACTAAAATGTCTTCATCAGACTTTCGGTTGAGAATTTTGCAAATATGTGTTCACTGTTTTGTTATAAACATTGTTTTAGCTGAGATGGCCGGGGAGGGAGAGGGACCGCTGTACGGGTTCCTGACGCCGTCGGACGGCAGTGGCGGGCTGACGGGAGTGTGGCGGGGCTTCACGGACACTTCGACGTCCCACGGCCTCCCCCACATCCGCCGGGTGGCTGGTAAGTGGTTGCCTGCATGCGTTGTCGTCTTCTCGTCAGACTTGTTATATTACTTTTGGAGTTTCTTACTGATATCTTCAATACAAAACGGTGGCGTCCTTGGTGGGTCTCGTCCGCGAACCAATTTTCCTGAATTCGAAGTCGTTCGCCAAATGCAAACATCGACATATTAATGATTGCTTGTAACGGAACATTGCCCTAGGTTAAATAGTAGTCAGCAACGTGATTTGATATGTGCCACAACTACGTCGTTGAACAAACTTTTAAAACAAAGTTTAAGCAACCGTTTAAGCGGTAGTCGGAGGTAAACAAAACGGAGTTCCTGCTAACACAGCTATGTAATGATAGGTTTGTGTATTTTGGCCTCAGTCTATCGTGTCTGGCAATGTCTGTTAAACAGACCGTAGGCCAATACAAATACTTTGATAACTAATATTCACACACTTGTGTTTGTCGAAGGGTGCTGTGCTGTGTACACTGTCTTGACACCAGAACCTATATTGATTTCGTCGGATGTCCAGCTGAGCCTTGGTTATTGCGTTAGCCATTAGTGTTGTAACAACCACACACACTATTGACGACAGCCGACAAAGGAAAATGACGTTATTGCAGACGTCTTTTGTTTGGCACAGAAAGACGGAAACTATAGAACGAATTGTTGAAGCCAGAATGAGTATAACAGCCATCCAAACATCTGATATGTGACAATTTACAGACCTTTTTAAACGCACACTGATCTTATCTGTTTCATGTATGTTAAATTAATTGCACTTTAATTTTACTTATTTTACTTCGTTGTATTATATGTATATATATTTTTATTTACTTATTTTCATCGTTTAATAAATTAGCCTTTGTAAATAATAGCATGATGGATGAATAGCATCATGGATGAATATTATAAATGATTTTTGAATGGCTAGGCCATCGAAAATAATGTAAACTAAGAATGTCATCAAGTAGCAATAAAATACATTTATCCATATCAATCAATCAGTCAGTTACTAATACCACAAAAACACAGCAATAATTAACATGAATAGTCTTGAGGAAGGCAAGATCACTCCAAATGTATACGTTACAGTACAGAATAAATGTGAATATGTTGTCGTACAGTAATCGAAGAACCGCATAAGTACACAATTAACGTTTAGCAATTTGGTGACACTTGCATACCGTCTGGTTTTCAACCGTTATTTGAAATATGATTTACGAAAGCGATCGAGATGTTGTCT
>OZ024857.1:54597948-54600448 GCA_964017155.1 Oasisia sp. SBJ-2009
CTTGAAAGTAATATAAGACAGTTGCCAAGTTTACAACAATTTAAAAAAAGTTTAAAGTCGACGTTACTTTCTTCGTATTTATGAACAATTAACACAATGCAAAAAAAATATTATTGTTGGTTGTATTAAATCTCATAACTTTTACTATAACTATTACGCATTTTAGTTGAGAAGGGCATAGCGCCTTACAAGTCATATGACTTCTGCTATGTCCTTTTAACAACAGCACCGATATTATATTGTATTGTCGTTACCATTATGTATTGTATTATTTTTCATACTATGTTGTATATTCCTGTGTTGCTGTTGTTAAATAAACATTCATTCATTCATACATACATACATACATACATACATATATTCATACATACATACATACATACATACATACATACATACATACATACATACATACATACATACATACATACATACATTTACACATACATACACACACGCACATACACATATACATACATGCGTGCATATATGCATACATTCATACACATGCTTGCACACACCCACCCACCCACCCACCCACCCACCCACCCACCCACACACCCACACACCCACCCACACACACACACACACACACACACACACACACACACACACACACACACACACACACACACACACACACACACACACACACACATACACACATACACATAATAATAATAATAATAATAATAATAGTAACTTCTTTTGCGCCAATATCCTCGAAAATCAAGCTCAGTGGCGCGACAAAACCAGGGGATTAATCAATCTCATAATCGAAAGCAATGCGTGAGTCGTCAACGGTTGGATGGAAAAGCTAGGAGGCTAAGGAGGATAGGCAGCATTAAAGAGATAGGTTTTTAGATGTCGGCGGAATGAAACTATATTACCTTGTGATTTAACACTGGCAGGAAGCGAATTCCACACCGTTGGTGCGGCAACCGAGAAAGCTCGGGTCCCGGCTTTCGTTTTCACTCGAGGGATGTAAAGAGGGTTACTACTGGTTGAGCGTAGCTGTCTGGAATTTCTTGTTGGAGTTAGCATTGAATTTAGATATGTTGGTTGTGTAGATGAGAGTGCTTGATAGGCTATTGTACAAATTTAGAAAATGATGCGATAGTGCACAGGTAGCCAATGCAGTGATTTTAGAAGCGGCACTGAGCGAGAAAAACGAGGAGAACGCGTGACTACCCTTGCTAAACAATTTTGTTTGCGGTATTGTAAAAGAGGGAATTGCAGTAGTCGAGTCTGCTGCTTACTAGAGCTGTGGCGATGGTTTTAGCAACGGAAAGTGATAAAAACCGGCGGATACAGCGAAGATCACGGATATGGTAGAAACAGCAACGGCATGTTTTCGAGATACGTTGTTTGAAATTGAAGTTTTCATCAAACGTTACTCCGAGATTTAAAACTGAGGCGGCTGGTGTGATACTCTGACTCAGAATATGTGTCGGGAAAAAGCCATTGAGTTTTGCCCGCTCCGTTGAGGTACCAATGATGAGAAATTCAATCTTATCTGCATTTAGTTTTAATTTACTATTTTTCATCCAGAGGGAGACATCTTGGAGACAATCCCTGAGCTGGTTTAGGGAGCGACAAGTATCTGGTGTGGTCAGAGAAACATAGATGTGTGTGTCATCTGCATAAAGGTGATGATCCAGGTTGTGACTCTGGATAACTGAGCTTAATGGTGTTGTGTACAGAGTGAAAAGCAACGGACCCAAAACAGAACCTTGGGGGACACCACAAGAGGTGGGCAGCATGTCTGAGAATCAGTTACCTATTTTAATGGCTTGCCGTCTGTCAGTAAGGTATGAAGTAAACCAGCTCAAGGCTGTGCCAGATATCCCGTACCACGTTGATAAGCGTGTAATGAGAATGTCGTGGTCAATGGTGTCGAAAGCGGCGGATAGGTCAAGCAGGGTCAGTGCAGTAACTTTGCCATTATCAATGTTAAAGTTTATGTCATTGTGTACTTTTAAAAGAGCAGTTACTGTTGAGTGAAATTGTTTGTACGCAGACTTTGATGCATTGGTTAAACCATTTATGTTGATGTGAGAAGTAAGTCGATTTGCAACAACCTTTTCGAGTATTTTGGAAATGAAGCTAAGGTTAGAAATAGGTCTGTAGCTGTTTAGATCTTCTTTTGACAGAGTTGTCTTCTTGAGAATTGGAATTACATGTGCACATTTAAAGTCTTCAGGGAATAAGCCGGAGCAGAGTGATGCATTTATTATATCTGTTATTGGTTTAATTAAAACGTCAAGGCATGCTTTCAGTAGTATGGTCGGAAGTGGGTCAAGATCACAGGATTTATTTGGGGATGACATGATAATTTTTTTCACTTCAGTAGTTGTGGCTGGTTCAAACGACGTAAGTTTAGAATTTAGTTGTGGAGAGTCGGCATTTATAGTGTCTGAGGTGTGATCTGTGAAGGCTGAATGTATCAGGCTGATTTTGTCTTTAAAATGACGTACACGTACACGTACACGTACACGTA
>OZ024857.1:54607948-54617948 GCA_964017155.1 Oasisia sp. SBJ-2009
CCCACCGACCGACCCACCGAATGAATCACCGACGGACCCACCGACCGACCTACCGACCCACCCACCGACCCACCGACCCACCGACCCACCAACCGACCCACCCACCCACCCACCGACACACCCACCCACCCACCGAGCCACCGACCCACCGACCCACCGACCCACCGACCGACCCACCGACCCACCGACCCACCGACCCACCGACCCACCGACCCACCGACCCACCGAACCACCGAACCACCGACCCACCGACCCACCGACCCACCGACCCACCGACCCACTGACCCACCGACCCACCGGCCGACCCACCGACCCACCGACCGACCCACCGACCGACCGACCGACCGACCGAGATAAATTGTCAACGTTACGAGTTTGTCAACGTTACCTTCTTCCTCGTGTGGAGGTACTAAAATGATCAGTGACGACATAGAAAAATTCCATGTGTTTGCTTACGCCTTGACATTTAAGTAAACCCGCGTGTGTTTATATAAATATCTGTACAGTTCGTATCCCGATACCATACAGTTATTATATTTAGAGTACTGAGCTAGTTATGCTATTTGGATTGCA
Organism: Oasisia sp. SBJ-2009; assembly: GCA_964017155.1. Taxonomy (NCBI): domain Eukaryota; kingdom Metazoa; phylum Annelida; class Polychaeta; order Sabellida; family Siboglinidae; genus Oasisia; species Oasisia sp. SBJ-2009. Next base: position 54,608,522 of record OZ024857.1, read on the forward strand.
TGTCGTAGTCTTCATTCAATTTACCAATTTAATACGATTATGTAAGGTAGTTTGTACAGTTTGGTTTCGAATTCGAATGAAAATAATATAACCTAGACGCAAACCGTCTTGCCGTCAAGCCCTAGCCAGTAGTTTTGTAAGATAGCCAAACTTGTGTCTTGTTGTTTTCTTTATAAATAAATGTATGTCTAAGTTAATTGTTATAATAACGGATGCAATTACATCATGTAATTTTATATCCCTTTTGCAAAGAACGTTTTCGAAACGAGTCTTTCTAAAGTTTGGAGTTCAAATTTCTCCTATATTTGGAATGGTTAAAACATGGCATCAATACGTGTTATGCTCAAAATGGTCTACTACCTGGGCTGACCTGTTCAGTTGAATATCCTGACTAATACAGGAAGCATTCAGCCTTGTAAAAATTATAGCGCAGATTATATTGGTTACCAACCATTGCCATACATGATTGAAATTGAGCTAAGTAGAGAGAATAGAGTGAATGGCCAGATTCAAAACAGTGGCACAATATTCGAACCCGATTTCTTCGAGTCTGATTTACAAGCTGCTGCGTACTGTGCTATGATATCATTATAACGAAGACAAGATTTATTTAAAGTTGTGGCATATAATATCACAATAATGAACCTTCACATTACACATACTTGTGGTAACGTCAATGTTAGTCCCCTCAGCCAGCACATCACAATATTCAGAGTTTATATAAAGATATTTGTATAATTTACGTTGCCCAAAGACAATTTTATAATATTTTGAAATTAGTCACCATTATAAACTTATCAAACAAATAACAATAATCCGTTATGTTTATATTGTTATGTTTATACTGCAAATATTGACGGCGGGCTACTGGAAACCAAAATGTATAGATTGCAATAAAAATAATCGTATTAAATACGACACATTTAAGATGATATAGTATTTATTTGGAAACTTTGGTAACTCTCCATAAAAGCCCGTGCGTTTATTTACGAGTCGAGACGTTGAGTGTCCATATTTGAGATAGCTGTGGTGTCGTCACTGAGTATTTAATACTTTCACGGGAGCGTAACGTTGACAAAGTCGGTTTAGATCTTGATTGTCGCGGCCCGCCAGCCCGCCAGCCCGCCAGCCCGCCAGCCCGCCAGCCCGCCAGCCCGCCAGCCCGCCAGCCCGCCCGCGTGCTCGCCTTTCGGTTTATTGATTGATCGATCGATATAACGCCTCCAGCCGTGTCTTTCTGCAATTTACTATAAATACGTCAATAAATATTGTAAACTAATTTCAACTAACTTTAACCACTACAGCGGTACCATCGACAACTCAGAAAACTACAACTACAGCGGTACCAACGACAACTCAGAAAGAAACAACTACAGCGGTACCAACGACAACTCAGAAAGAAACAACTACAGCGGTACCAACGACAACTCAGAAAGAAACAACTACAGCGATACCAACAACAACTCAGAAAGAAACAACTACAGCGGTACCAACGACAACTCAGAAAGAAACAACTACAGCGGTACCAACGACAACTCAGAAAGAAACAACTACAGCGGTACCAACGACAACTCAGAAAGAAACAACTACAGTGATACCAACGACAACTCAGAAAGAAACAGCTATAGTGATACTAACAACAACTCAGAAAGAAACAACTACAGCGGTACCAACGACAACTCAGAAAGAAACAACTACAGCGGTACCAACGACAACTCAGAAAGAAACAACTACAACGGTACCAACGACAACTCAGAAAGAAACAACTACAGCGGTACCAACGACAACTCAGAAAGAAACAACTACAGCGGTACCAACGACAACTCAGAAAGAAACAACTACAGCGGTACCAACGACAACTCAGAAAGAAACAACTACAGTGATACCAACAACAACTCAGAAAGAAACAACTATAGTGATACTAACGACAACTCAGAAAGAAACAACTACAGCGGTACCAACGACAACTCAGAAAGAAACAACTACAGCGATACCAACAACAACTCAGAAAGAAACAACTACAGCGGTACCAACGACAACTCAGAAAGAAACAACTACAGAGGCACCAACGACAACTCAGAAAGAAACAATTACAGCGGTACCAACGACAACTCAGAAAGCAGCACAGACGACAATGCTTGAAGAAACTACATCTGCGATGCCAGCAACTGTCGAACAGACAACGACTATGACTACAACAACTACACCTGTCATAGAAACGTCCGACAACAAGATATATCCGAAACGCCCGCCACTGACGAAGGAGTTCGTGAAGACGAACCGGATATTGGAGGTGGTGGCGGATCTGCCCATCAGCAGTAAACAGACGATGGGCTACTCGGCGCTTGAACTCATTCTCGACTGCGAGTTCGCCGGCTCCAAGTGCGACGTGAGGTACGTGGAAATACAAGTTTCAAACATAACAAGTTTCCCATCCAAAGCAAATGCACAAAACTTGGAAACATTTGATTTATGGAAATTCCAACAAGTCTTCATCATATGTTATACGGCTAGCGTTTATACAACCAATGTGTAATCTGTACTACTCTTTTTTAAGGATATTATGTATATATATTCGCCATTTTCAACACGCAATGTACATTTCATGTCAAGTAGCAATGTGTTCTGGTGTTTGGGTCACATGCTTACAATTAGATACAATATATATATATATATATATATATATATATATATATATATATATATATATATATATATATATATTTATATATTTATATACACATATAGATATATATAATTTTTATTATATATATATATATATATATATATATATATATATATATATATATATATATTATATGTATACGCACACACACACACATAATATATATATATATATATATATATATATATATATACATATATACATATATATATATATATATATATATATATATATATATATATATATATATATATATATATATATATATATGTATGTGCGTATGTATGTGTATTGTGTCTAATGCTATTGTATAGAAGCAGTACGTGACCAAAACACCAGAACATATTCCTATTTGACATGAAAATGTACACTGCGTTTTAAAAATGGCGAATAAAACGTTGTTATTCCTTTTATTTTTATTGTTCTCTGCAATCGTATACATGTTCTGATACTGGTTCTTTCACTTCACTAGTGTTACCCTAATAACACTGTATGCATTGTATGCAATCCACGTATCTGCTCTCAATAATAACGTAGTGTCCAGGCCATAGACCTATTCAGAGCACTTTGTAATCTTCTCCACGACAGACCTGCCTGTTCAAATGTCACATCTTCACTTCTTTGGGCAGTGTGACTGCTCAGTACTGAGTACACACTACACAGTCATCTACGAAACTACAGACTACACAGTCATCTACGAAACTACACACTACACAGTCATCTACGAAACTACACACTACACAGTCATCTACGAAACTATAGACTACACAGTCATCTACGATACTATACACTACACAGTCATCTATGAAACAATGTAAATTGTGTATAAAATATAAAATAAAAATTAGTGATATAATTGCGAATATAAATGCGTGTGAGAAGATATCGATACTTCTAATTAATATACGGTACAACATTGATGGAATGAGCTAAATAAAGCTATTTCTAATGCCCGTTGTTCGACGTCTTCAATTGAAGCAGAGAAGTGCAGCAATTATACGGAACAATATCACATCAACCAATGTTGAACATGGTTGGCCATAGGCAGCGCAAGAAGGAGATAGGGTCGAGAAATATCATTCCTATATTAACTTAAACAGAGAAAGCGAATATTTATTATCTAGATCGTGATCACTAAAACTGAATTTATTCAAAAACAATTCATTACATACCAGGGACCAGTTCTTTGTTTACATCTTCAGTGACTTCGCGACGTTCTACGACACACAACACGGCAACTGTTACGTCTTCAACTCCAACTGGAACAAGACAAAGACATCGCGAGTGCAGCAGCGGGCGGGAACGTCGCACGGTTAGTGACGTCGTTAACTGTTGTCGAGTAGATTACTCAGACAGAGTCTGATGAGTTTCTTTAATATATATATATATATATATATATATATATATATATATATATATATATATTTGTTTGTCGGTCGGGTGGCCCCCTCCAATGCAAAATCCTTGAAACACCACTGCGTAAACATTATATATATATATATATATATATATATATATATATATATAATGTATACGCAGTGGTGTTTCCAGGATTTTATTTATATATATATATATATATATATATATATATATATATATATATATATATATATATATATATATATGTCAAAGGGCAAACCATTAAAAAGGTTTATTTTAATGTTTTGGTTATACGGGTTATTGTCTAATTAGGTAGACAATGCTAACAGCTTTACAGTGACACCAACATCAAATATGTGTGTCGTCTAGAAGTGGTGTTGTGACACCTGGAAGGTCGTCAGCACTTTACGTTTACCTTTTTGTCGTGGGAGCGAAAAGGGCAGCGAAGTAGGAAGGGAGAGGAACCGAAGCGCCTTTTGGGAGGTCGGGTGAGGGATGGTGACAGGGAGGGATGAGAGACGAGACATGGAAGAAGGGATAACAGGTTCGTACAATTTAATACGTGACATCTAACACGCCGCGTAGAATATGTCAACGTTTAACACTGTCAGCTATTAGGAGTGTGCTTGTAGGTTTGAGTCTTACTCTGAACATCGGTCAGTACGACTACGTGAAGGACATCGGGGGTTCGGCCGGGGCGAGGATAGTCGTCCACCCGCACGACCGGATGCCCTTCCCGAAGGACGAGGGCGTGTTGGTCGCCCCGGGGCAGATGACCATGGTTGGCATTCGGCAGGTGAACGACGTCAACTTAGATTTATTTATATCCTAATGTCGTCATATGATAAAACAATCTGTATACATTTTGGACAAACACAATTACCCTTTCGATGTGTTCCGGGGACCAGTAAGAGTTGGGAGTAATGTGCTATGTCATTCAGCAGGCATAGCACGATGACCTAATTATCTTGTAATATCCTTATATAAAGAAAACAACTGTACGCTTATGGACGGACAAACTTACTCTTTCAATGTGTTCCAGTAAAAACTGGGATCGAATAATGTGCCTTGGGATTCGGCAGGTAAACCACGTTGACTTAATTATTATTGTACGTATACTTTGTAACAAAATAATTATACAATCATTGATCAAATCAATACAATTGTCATGTTAGGGAGTGTGTGCATTTTGCATTATTAATATTTCATATATCCAGTAGTAATTCAATTTATTTAATTCGCTTGATCAAGCGAATCCATGTGTATATGGTATTGATATAATGATGCTAAGTCATGAGGGGTAAATTAACAAGACTAGAAGTGGAGGTTATGTCAAGGATTCTATAGCTATTCTATAGGTGAAGCTATAATATCCTTGGTTATGTGTTCAGACTGTGTCCGCTCCATTACAGTTGAACATCGTTCGTCTGCCTGAGCCGTACGGCAACTGCACCGACACGACGGAACGGAACATCCAGAGGAGTGTCTTCGAGGAGGTCTACCCCGTCAGATACAGCACTGGGGTAGGTCGTACGTCAGACCGTACGTCAGGTCCTACATTAGGTCGTACGTAAGATCATACGTCAGGTCCTACATCAGGACGTACGTCAGATCGTAAGTTAGGTCGTACGTCAGGTCGTACGTCAGGTCGTACGTCAGATGAAACAGAACAATGGCTAACGTTATGTGAATAGTAAAAACACCCTACTGAATAACGTTCACAACTTCCGTCGCCGTGGGGGTTTCGATGGTTCAATGGCCAACGTTTGTGAGTAAAACAAAACGTGGCGTTGCATGTCAGTCATCCAAAGTTATCCCATCGCATATATAGCATTCGAATTATAGTACCAAAAAAGTACACAAAAGATCTAACGACGCCAAGGCAGCAACCCACCAAGACACGCTAAGCTTAGGGAATTAATCGAACTTGAAGCAAACGCATTCTACACATCAATCCGCCGAGACCACGGCTTGATCCGCAAGAAGCCACCAGGAGCAACCTCGCCCATAGACAGTACTCGACATAACTCGTTCCTACACGCACCGGTACTGGTTCAAGCAAACAGTTCGATATCAGTCACGTGAAACCGCTCAACACCAAACACCTCCTCCACGTCAAGAACGCAACATCGGTTCCAGGAGAGGATAACAGCATATACGGTATTCTGAAAGACGCCATCGGCGTATCACTTCTTGTCACCATCGACCCGTCAGATTTCTGTTCTATCACCAATAGGTTTCTTCCTTGAAAATATTACACAGCTGATACTGACTATGTCCGTATGATGGCGCTTTCGTCCTGTGTTGCCTGAATTAAAACCAATCATTTGCAAGATACTAGACACAGACGTTCAAAGGGCGTTCCTTCCCAAAGTTGACGGCTCTGTGGAATATATAATAATAATAATAATAAATACAGTATTTATCTACGCCATATATCTAGTAATAAAACCATTCAGAGGCGCATTACACTTTACATGAATATACAGATTACCTAAAAAATAAAAAATAGAGACGTAATTGTAAAATAAATAGATCAGTAAAAAACAAAAATGTTCAATATAAAGAAATAATATTAATCTCAATAATACTAAAATACTCATACTGATAAATAATAGATAATTATATTACAATGTAAAAAATAAATATTAAAATAGTTGATAAATAATAGATATTAAAAATAGTAGATATTAAAACTAAATAATAGTTAATTATATTACAAAAAAAAAATAATAAAATAGTTGATAAATAGTACATATTAAAAATGTTCGTATATTAATAGATTGTTCTTTTAAAGTGAAAATGCTCTTTTAAATAGAAGTGTCTTCAGTTGCTTCTTGAAAGAACTGAGGGAGTCTGTGGCACGCATGGCAAGCGGCAGATTGTTCCAGAGCCGTGGAGCAGCACTTGAAAATGCCTTTTCTCCCTGCGTACGCCGTCGGCATCGAGGAACCTCCAGCAGGTGGGCATCCGCGGAGCGTAGCGCACGGGTCGGTTGGTAGCGAATTAGTAGGTCGCTTAGGTATGGCGCAGCAAGTCCGTGAAGGTTTCGAGACGTCAACAGTAACAGTTTATACTCGATCTGCTGTTTGATCGGAAGCCAGTGAAGATTGATTAAAACAGCAGTGATGTGGTCGTGTTTCCTCGTTTTGGTTATGAGCCGGGCAGCAGCGTTTTGTACTCTTTGGAGTTTTGTAAGAAGGTGGTCGGAAATGCCGTACAGCAGGCAGTTTCCGTTGTCAAGGCGAGACGTAACGTAAGAATGAATCATGATTTCTGTTGTTTTCCGATCGAGAAGGTTTCGGATTTTTCCAATACAATGGATATAGAAATACGCTACACGGCAAGTGTGCTGCACTTGGTTGTTCATGCTTAGAGCATCATAAAAGAAAACGTCAATGTTCTTGACAACAGTGGCCACTGGCACAACGGTATCACCAAGTTCTATGTGCGGCATAGAAAGTTTGGTCTTTATATGTGGCGCGCACATCACAATAATTTCTGTTTTTGTAGCATTGAATTTCAGTTTATTTATATTCATCCAATCTTGTAATTCTGCGACACAATTTTGGATGCGCGTGACTGCCTGGATTGTGTCTTCGTCTGAGTGCGGACTGAACGCGAGATACAGTTGGATGTCATCAGCATACAGGTGAACGTTTATCCCGTGTCGACGTGCGATATCACCGAGTGGAGCAGTGTAGCATATAAACATGAGAGGGGCGAGAACGGAACCTTGCGGAACACCGAACACCACTGGACGTTCCGCTGATAATCTGCCGTGCATTTGTTTACGTTGACTTCGGTCCTCCAAGTGCCATATAACTTTGTGATTCGTGAAACTATCACTCGCAGTCAATAAATGAATGGCACTCCACTTTATAAAAAATTCGACTTAGCTAATGCATTTGGATATATAAATCATCAACTGACTAAACATACCCTCGAACGAAATCACCTGTCCGAGTGTGTATCCACTTACGTTAGCCATTTGTACCACAAGGTGGTGTGGTCGAAGGTTCTTCGTGACCAGGACTTATGTTCCCTGTAAGAAAGGAACCTTCGCCTGCCCTGCAAGTTTATTATTGTCTTCGATCCAATCATCCAAATGTGTAAACTAACTGGAGACCATTGGATATAATACCTCAATGGTATCAATGTCCTAAACTGCTTTATCCATATGATTTCATTCTTATTCAGATATCAATCGAACCCAGCAACAGTAGATGACCTAACTACTTCAATGAATATCATGCTCAAACTGATGTAGAACCATATCTGTATAGAGTGGCTCTTCAAATATTGTATCATTTTTTATTGGAAAAATTAACTTGGCCTCTGTCAATAACAGCCCCGAGAAATGTCGTGGTGCATGTATTTCTATAAAAGCAACATCCTATGGAGAGTAGTTATCCATCTATAACCACATGTTATTGAAGTTACCCACGTACGCCAAGAAAACAAGGTACTATGTACACCAAGTACGTAATATCATCCATCAGATTGTCTCTGTGGTCAGTGAAATAATTTCTTTTGATCACACAAAGCAAATTATTCAAAGCACCAATCGTTATGTCAAACGTTGGCTATGGTTGTCTAAAAATTGTGCCGCACTCGCCATCATCTCCAGCTGGTCTAAGCATCCCACCAGTGTCACATCTCATTGCCATTCCATTGTTATTGCAAAAAGCATATGATTCAGTTGATGTAAGTACAGTACTTGCACTTAAAATCAAACTTTATCAAGAAGCGAACTTAGTCTGGAAAGATCTCAGTAACACGAAGGCGCACCAGCATTATCAGTCACTTCAGATCGCCTAGACCTTGTCATCTACCGTCTACGCGCTAAGCAAGTTCACAGACACGAGCTGATATTGCCAGCTGATACTAACGTCGTCATCTGTTCAAAGCTAATAGTGTGATAAGATCTGGATTAACATGCACTGAAACAAGTTGCAGAGGCTTTGAATGTCAATCTAACAAATCTACGCTGACAACATATCTAAAGACACTTGCAATAGAATCCCCTAAGGAACTCCCCCAAAGCAGGTAACATTATCGTTGTCTAAATTACAAACTAGTCCTTGTAACGTCATTCACCCTGTTTAATGGCAAAGATGAATCATAGTGGTTTGACCGAAGACTAACTGACCTATGAACACTCAAAACATCTCAACAATTACAAATCTCCTTCACCAGCAAATGATCCTAGACACACCAATGGCATGCGTTCAATTCCATTCGTTCATTACATGCACTGCTAAACACCGCTTACGCCTTAATATCCGAGTCAACTTACTCAGACTATGGCAGCAATGCTAGTGGACATTCCAGTTGACTTGAATATTTCCCTTTGTTTCC